>CM021533.1:11041972-11054980 GCA_010994315.2 Pisaster ochraceus
CCCTGCAAGGTTTTAAACGAACTTTCCAGATCAAGTCACCACTCCTTTATTCCCATTCATAAAACCCTGTTTGTAAAAAAATCGTAATAATGTTGGAAAATCTGTAAACTTTCCTGTAAACTTTTCAATTCCTGTCAAGTCGTCAGGCTTTGTCCCGCTATGGGTAAAATTGCAAGCGACGCTCGTTGGTTGTGTGTACGATCCACATTTAAACATGGCCACGGGATCTCCTCTTGGCCAATCGTAATGGATAACTTGTCCCGGGTATTTATGAATACAGAGTATAAACAGGTTTCTGGGCTCTCCTTTTAGGTTCAGTTGAACTACTCCAGCCAGCTCCTATTACAGTCTAGAGGCGCCCTACAAAGAGTCGGCACCATGCTTGCTATGAGCAATGCAGACATCGCTGAGGGTGACCAAGCTTTCCTTGATGCAAATACAATCAGGCAGGGAAGCTTGAGTGGGACATCCGGGATTCCAGTTGACCCCAGCGTCAACCAGAAAGGTCTGATTATAGCAACAGTTATATTTATACATGTAGTATTTACAGTAACTGAACTTCACATCCTGCCGTTATCCATTCACATCACTTTCAAATTATCTTCAACTGGTCTTGAGAGCTATTTGTGTAAGGCCATTTATACTGGGCCTTGTGAGAGCTATAATGTGCTGTGGTGCTGTTTTCCAGCCTAGTGAAATATTTTAGTTGCTTTAAACAGAACCGATGGTTTAACCACTCAAAGATTCAATGAGTATGCTCTGATTGTCTTTATTCTCCATTTTTCTGAAGATGATCAGAGCATACTGCTTAAAATATTGAGTTGTTAAACCACTGGTTCTTTTCAGAAACGCCACAAGTCGTAGAGAGATAATTCAATGGTGCTACCGCAAACCTTTACTAGATTGTATCTCCACCATGCAAAGTTTCAAATCCTACTCATGTACATGGTGTTACTGCAAACCTTTACTAGATTGTATCTCCACCATGCAAAGTTTCAAATCCTACTCATGTACATGGTGTTACCGCAAAACCTTACTAGATCGTATCTCCACCATGCAGTTCAAATCCCGCTCAAAGTAAGCCAAGAGTTTTACTTTGTTTTTACACTTAGGTAATATCTATTTTTTAAAAGGTTTTAACGGATGGATTGCTGCTGAGGCAGCAGCTAGAACCCAGATTCAGAGGGTGGAATCCTATCAGGAAAGCACAGACGGTAGTATTTTACTTGCAGAGAGCCACCTGGAGACGTTGACTACACAGGCTCAGGAATCTACAACGTACGTTTATTTATTTGTTATCAGTATTATTTTCAAGAAAAGTCCAAGAAAAGTGCTTGGCGTTTTGATTCCCATTTAGAAATTCGGTTGCCCAAAAGGAACTGCTAGATATTCTTCCCGTATGAGACCTTGTCCTTCATGTCCATACGCCTTGTTAACATTTATAGGGGCATCAGGTTTAGCTCAGTGGTTTCTTTCGCTGCCTTTCACCTCTGTGGACCCATTTTTAAATCCCACCTCAGACCCGGAGCCATGCTCGTGGATTGGGTTTTCAGTCCCTACCTGATTCCGGCGGCGGCTTTCCATATTAGGGTTTTTCCTCCCACATCTAAAGCTGAACATTTCTAGTTTTCTGATCACCATCCTGTGTTGGATGTGTAATGAAGTAGGTAGATAAATAAATAATAAATAAAATAAAATCATCTGAAAATGCATCTTTTTCCCTTTATAATAATTTTGTCAATTTGTATAATTTGAAATAATGCTTCCTGGAAACGCCCACAAATAATTGAAATGGTCATGTAATTAAACTAAGTCTTGTGCGCACAGACTGTTTGGGGGAGCACAGGTCAGTGGCCAGCAAGCTGTAGAGGTCATCAAACGCTACCAAGACGTGGTGTCCTCCATTGCTGAGGCAGAGAGTACGTTCCAGATAGCCAGCAGCAGTTTCCAGACCACCTTGCTGGGTGTAAATACCAGAACGCTGGAAGTGCTTCAGTCTGAGGCCCAGCAGTCTAAGAATGACAGCATGGCGTTGCAGACTGAGGTGACCAGCAGAAGCACCGATGTGGCAGGTGAGGAATTTACTTGTAAAAAAGTTGCCAAAACAATTGTTTTATAGTTACTTAGTAGAAGTTTAACGGTTCACTTTGCCTATGCATAGTTTAATGGTTCAATTGACCAAGAATTTTATTTTAATCTGTTATTCACCAAGAACTGTTTTTTTTTTCAGTTGGCCTAGAAACTATTTTAACTCTTTTATTGGCCAAGAAACTAGTTTTACCATTCAATTTGCCTAAAAAGTAGTGTTACTCTTTTACATTGGCCAAGAAATTAGTTTACGGTTCAATTGGCCTGAAAACTAGTTTTACTGTTTTATTGCTAAGAAACTAGTTTTATTGTTTGATTGCATAGAAACTAGTTGTATTGGCAAAGAAAGTAGTTTTATGATTCAAATGGCCTGTAAACTGAGTATAACCAATTCTTATTAGCTACACAAGTTTGTTTTCAATCAATCTTACTATTTTTGGATAATCTTCAGCTTTGGAACAGTCCCTGGAAACAGCCAACGAGACACTCATATCTGCTGAGGAATTGTGGAACACCATTACAGCTAATCATGTAACTCTACAACAGGAAGCTTCAGCGTTGTCACAAGTAGCCAATGGTAAAGTGGAAGATGTTAATGAGAAAAACTTCATGCTAGTCATGTCGATGCAAAATCGTTGTCTCCTAAAATAGCACTTACATAAGAAAAAAAACCACGCAAGTTAAAACAAACTAGTCCGGATGTACACACAAATCAGGTTGGTCCAGTGGGTTCTTGCCCTACCGTTCACCTCTGTAGACCACTGGTTTGTATCCTGCCTCAGACCAGAGCCTCATGTTTGGATTGGGTTTTTAGTCTTTACCTGACTAAGTTTTCCCATTTGGGGTTTTCTTCTTCATCCGTACCTTTTTATCCGATTATTGACATTTGACCTGTTTGAGTTGTAATAGATAATTAAACAAATAAATATGTAAGTTAACAAATTATTGATAAATGAAATCTTTGGACTGTAGCCTCTGTGGTTTTTTGTACACTTTTCCCTTTGCAGACATTTCTATACAGTTTGACTTGATTTACAGCTATCAGTTTAAGACATGTGTTTTTGTTGACATCTTAATTCTATTATTAATGAAACACTGAGTCATGTCCTCAAAATCTGTTAGCCTAAGATGCATTTTCTCTCGTCAACAGACCCTCAGATTCAACCAGCCATCAACCAAGGCCTGGCCTCAGCAAACTCTGCCTTAGAAACCAGCATATCCACCCTAAACAGCACCCAGGCCCTGGGTAGCACCCTGGCCGCTAAAGAGGCTGAAATTCTGGCCATTCAGAACACCAACAACAACACAACAAGTCAGCTAGCTGGCATTCCAGCTGTCGGTAAGTTGAGGGCATCAATGCTTTTCTCTTCATTTGGAAGAGTCTTGAGCATAAACATTTACTGGTAAATTTATCGGAGTGTTTTCCCAGTTATTCCTGCCATTGTCATGGGATGATATCCACCCAAATTTACGGAGTGTGTATTGACAGGGCCGACTAAATCAGCCCTATAGACTGTGCGAGTCTCGCGCGTATCGGAATGAGAAAACACTTACTTTAAATGAACATCATATATTTTTTTTATCTATGACAAAATTTGAATTTTTTTATTGTTTCTAGAATTTTCATTTGCACTTTAAAAAAATAAACAAATAAATAGGAACAGAGAAATTTGCAGCTTTAACAGTTTAAAATTCAAAGCCTACTGCTAGGGTTAAAAAAGACGAACTTTGATTTATGAGGTAGAGTATATTAGTGAGGAAACTTTAACTTAAAGTGTTTTTAGCTAAAGAATCTGTTAGAACTTTGTTCCCTCAACCTCCCCTCGACCACCCGTGCTCAATCTTTTGTCAGTCTCAATGTTCACTCTGTTCTTGCATTGACATTTTGTATTTTTAACTAAACCATCTTCAAGATATTTGTAACTGTCTGGTTTTATCCTCCCATAGTTGACCAAGTTGAATCAGACATCACAGTCTTGACCGAGAAAACAGACCTTCTTGTCTCCTTGCGCAATGAGACCACATCAATACGCAGTGTAATTAACGAGCGAATGGCCCGCCTCCGTGAGAAACTCCGCAGTGTGCAGAATAAGATCGCTGACACCAAGCAACCGGCACGCTTCCTTGGCCAAACATCGTTGGAAGTCCAGCTAGATCTAGCGGGAAGTTCAACATTATTCAATGAGGTCCAAGTCAAATTCAAGGTAGTTTAACACTTAATTTCACTAATGGAGTGTCATGGCTGAGTGGTGGAGTACACCAGGCTGAAGCTCTTATGTTCTCAGAGTGTGTGTTCAAGTCCCTGTCTGAGCACTTGTTTCCTTATTTGCTTCGGATAGGATGAAATGCTGTAGGTGCTGTGTTTTGTGGGGTGCTTGTTAAAGAACCCAGAACACTCATTGTTAAGAGAAGTGGCTAGCCCTGGTGTATTTGGCATGATTAGTTGCAACACCTTATAAAACCTTTGCAAGATGCTGCATAAATGGGTCTTGTATTTACAAAATATCTCTGTATGCCAGTTTTACAACTTATATTAAGCACTTTGAGACACACGTAGATACATTAGAACACAACATGTACATGTGTACAGAAATTCATTATTATTACAACTACTTTTTTAAGTTTTTTTTAAAAGTATGTCAGTGTACAGAACATCATTGTAGATTCCAGATGGCCACATGCATTTGAGTAAGTATAATTGAGGGATATCACAGTTGAAATTCTGTCTGGCGTCTTCTGTTTTAGGCTGATCGTCCCGATGGGCTGGTGTTTCTAATAGAGACACCTGAAGCACAGTACTTGAGTATAGAGATAGTGGGCGGTAAAGTTCAGTTCAGCTTTGACGTCAGTCAAGACACCGTCATGTTGAGCAGTCCCATTGAAGTTTGCTGTGGAGAATGGTACCATGCCATCGGGACAAGGTCAGTGGATTTTGAAATGTCCCAGACAGGAAGCTTCGAGCAAGTTTGGGTTGGCGACTAGAGTGACTAGACTAACCAGAAACAGTGTGACAGTGTGTGGCGTAGTTCTCGAATTGACTAGATCGACCATGCTCCAGTGCATGGTCGATCTAGTCAATCTCCCTGTGCTTTATGGTTTCTGGTAAGTCTAGTCACTCTAGTCGCCCACCCGAACCTGCTCTTAATTGAACGGCTAGTAGTATAAATTGCAAAGTGAAGCACCACTGACTGTTGTCAGTAACTTGATGGGAGACCATTTCACAAATTGTCATGGTTGATGGCTTGTCTGGAAC
The DNA here is from genome assembly GCA_010994315.2 of Pisaster ochraceus. Taxonomy (NCBI): domain Eukaryota; kingdom Metazoa; phylum Echinodermata; class Asteroidea; order Forcipulatida; family Asteriidae; genus Pisaster; species Pisaster ochraceus. Next base: position 11,047,314 of record CM021533.1, read on the forward strand.
ATAATAGGGCTTCTTAGCACCAAGCCTATTATCTTTTGGATGAAACATAAAAATATAGGTCTTGTGCATTGTGTAATGCACATGAAAATACAGAGGGGTCGATTTCACAAAGATAGTCCTAACTTAGGACTAGTCCTAGGAGTTATTAAAAACTTAAGCTAGTCCTAAGTTAGGACAAGTAACTCGAGATAAGACTAGTCTTAACTCTTTGTGGAATCCACCCCACGACATGTTTTGTGAAAGAGAAGACACTTGCCCCAGTGTGACTGAACCGACTGCATAATGCATCCACTCTGATGAGCATGTTTTGGAGTCTAGTTTCTGAGAATATGCATTTGAACGCAATGATATGGAATTTGCGCAACATAACAAGAAAATTTTTTAATCTTATTTGAATTGTGTTGTTGGCTCTGGGCAAATATTTAGCATGAGAACTTTTTTGATGAAGTACACATGTATAAGCAGTAATTGATGGAGAATATGCAGTTCTGGTTTTGTGAAAGTGAAAGTGCAATTTAGCCCAATTTCAATACATGTTTTTATAGTGACGACAGTGTTGGTTCTATGATAATTGTCGCGATTTTGATATTTGTTTATAGTTTTTATAGAAATTTTTTAAATCCCCCCATTTTTCCGAAAACTAAAAATGTCATGCAGACCTGTGGTCAATGTAAGATGAGCTGCACTGGACTTGCTCATGTGAAGCTTGTAATATAATTTTCAATAATTTAGGTGATTGAACGTGGTGAGGTTTGCCCTTATTTTTAGAGACTGTATACTCTTAACCGCGTCTGCGCAATATCATTTTCTCTAAACTTTTGAGCAATTCCGAAATAATTTTTGTTGTTGAGAATATATTTAATTATGGAATGTTGAGCCACAGGCAATAATCTGCCATGATATGCTGAAATCTCGGTCTTGCCGAATAAAAGATAAACAATGGTGGCAGCCTATCGATCTCGCGTAATTCTCGTTTGTACAACAGGAAGAAGGTCTGGAATTGGGGATTGCATAATAACCCCCTGAAAGAGGGAGATTACAAGCATGAAATTCAGTTCCCTTTGTCCCTCTTAGTACGGGGGAAAAGAAGCGTAGTACGGAATGTGCATGTCTGTGCACGCCACACAATGGAATGTTTTGGGGAGTAATTATACTTCATCGGATCAACCAACTGCATGATATTCCGAAGGTGATATTCAAAAGTTGTTGTGAATCGTTTATAAACATCCACCAATATTCAGTGTGGAAACATTTTGCTGAAAAGGATGTCATGTAGTTAACAAGAAAATTGTATGGTGGTCGCTTGTTAACTATCGCCTTTTATTATTCCTATTTTGTCTGTAGATATGCCAATGAGGGCCACCTGTCGGTCGTTAAACTGAGCACTGGTGGAGCATCAACTCGTTATGGATCTAGTCTCTTAACTTATGACAAATACTTCTCCTTCCCTGTGAATACTATGTCATTTTACATTGGCGGTCTCCCAACCTCTTATCAGGTGAGTCTCAAAGATGTCCAGTGGAGACAGATTTATTCTGTTTAATGAAAAATTTCTTGTAAAAACAACTAAAAAAAGATTCAACAAATCTGTTTCCTTGTCTTGCACCAGCACTCTCATTTGTGTATTTTTATTATTTTTTTTGCAGACTTCAAATGTGCAAAGCCGTTATTTCACAGGGTGTATCTCCGACGTGATGATTGATAAGAAGGAGTTAAACCTGTGGCGTCCATCCTCACAAGAGGGCTCCACGTCCTGCTGTGAAAGTGCAGTTCTACCAGTCATTCCTCAGCCTGATGTCACATCAGGAGCTAGTTTCAGTGGCTCCGGTTACTATCAGGTATTGCAACACCCCATTCTTAGATTCTGCCTCGTGATCGGTTTAGAGTGCTTGATTATTATTTTTACTAGAAAGTTGCGCAAGCATGATGCACTATACCCATACAGGGTTTCTGCGGATCCTTCAAAAGTATTAACAAGTCTTAAATTAAACTATCAAAATTTAAGGCCTTAAAAATTATTAAAAAGTATTATATTCAGTTATTTGAGGTCTTAAACAAATTGGATGACAAATTTCATATCAGCTTGAACAGAACCAAATAACACTGCATGTGAAAAAGCGACATTAGATGTGAGCAGTTGCTTTATTCACTTATTTTTGGTCTTAAATCTTGTTAAGTGTAGCATTACAAAGGTCTTAAAAAGTCTCAAACTTTACATTTTATACTGTGCAGATAACCTGTCATAGTAACCATTGCTCTATACCTATAGCAAGTACCTTGGCTATGTACGTGTATCGTATGGGGTGTATTGAAACAAGTATTGACTGCTTTTACTCTTGCTAAAAATAAAAATATGACTCCCTCAGTGATTTTCAGATCTACTTGGCCTGCTGCTGACATTGATACTTGGCTTGCTGCTGAAATTACTTGGCCTGCTGCTGCTGTTACTTGGCCTGCTGCTGATGTTATTCCTTGGTCTACTGCTGATGTTGATACTTGGTCTGCTGCTGAAGTTGTTCCTTGGCCTACTGCTGATGTTGATACTTGGTCTGCTGCTGATGTTGATACATGGCCTGCTGCTGAGGCTGATATTTGGCCTGCTGCTGAGGCTGATACTGGGTCTGCTGCTAATCTTGATACTGGCCCTGCTGCTCATGTTCATACTTGGCCTGCTGCTGAGGCTGATACTTGGCCTACTGCTGATGTTGATTCTTGGCCTGCTACTGATGTTGGTAATTGGCCTGCTGCTGATGTGAATACTTTGGCCTGCTACTGATGTTGATAGTTTGCTTGCTGCTGAGGCTGATACCTGGCCTGCTGCTGATGTTGGTACTTGGCTTGCTGCTGATGTTGATACTGCACCTGCTGCTGATGTTGATACTGGGCCTGCTGCTGATGTTGATACTTGGCCTGCTACTGATGTTAATAGTTTGCTTGCTGCTGATGTTGATACTTGGCCTGCTACTGATGTTAATAGTTTGCTTGCTGCTGGTGTTGATACTTGGCCTGCTGCTAATGTGGATACACTTGGCCTGCTGCTGGTGTTGATACTTGGCCACTGTTAATGCTTAGTCTTTCAGCATAACCTTTTGTTCACGAAATCACATATTCACATGTTTTATATCTGTAAACTAGTTGTGTTTTATTATCCTTATCATGTAAAGCTTCAATTGTCAACACACTCATATTTCTTTCTAAGACATCAGACTTGGTTTGCACCAGCCTTATATCATATAATCCATTCCTTCTTTCAATCTAGCTCTCATTTGCAAGGTATAAACCCACCATGAAACCTTTGATCCACAAGATTTTTTTCCCTGTGGTATGGTTTAGCTCACATTAGTAGTGTTTCACACTAGATTAATGCCAGTTGCTACTTTGCATGATTTTCGTCGGCATACCTTGCTGTCTTCCAGCAGAGTTTTAAGTGTCATGAATGATTTATCCTTGAGGATTTTATCCTTTACTGCTAATAATTCTCTTGTGTCCTTCATCCTCAGATTCCTAACGGTGGCTTTGACGTATTCCAGGTTGCCAGTGTGTCCTTGGAGTTCCAAACCTCCCTGCCGGAATCTGTCCTGTTCCTGGTCACCAGACCAGACCTCATCTCATACATTGGGATCTTCATGGAAGCTGGTAATGTCATCTTTGAGATGAACACTGCTGGCAATGCCAGGTACATTTTGAGGAGTCGCAAGACCTACAACGACACAAGGTGGTATCGGGTAAAGCGTCTTCATTGATGATTAACAGTCTTTCTTTTCTATGCCTTAAGCAATTCCCAGATTGCTAAGCAGCAAGATTGTATTAGGTTAAGTGTCTACAATAATAATTGACAGTCTTTCTTTTCTATGCCTTATGCAATTACCAGATTGCTAAGCAGCAAGATAATATCAGGTATAGGGTCTTTGTTGATGATTGACAGTCTTTCTTCTCTATACATGTGTACCTTACGCAATCCCAGATTGCTAAGGGTTTATAACTTAGCTGCCAGACTGGTTTTGGAGGATCTCAAAAGTCAACACATTCAATCACAAGAACCAACTCTGCCCTCATTGGTGCTCATTTACCCCTTGGTAAAGAGAAGCAATTATAGTTAGGCTTCTTGCTCACGAGCACAAGTGCACTTAACTGCTTGACCACCACCAAGAAATGTTGAAATGTTAATTACCCAATTCTGTGCAATGTAGGTCAATGTGGCATACAACAGCTCTCACTACAGCATGGATGTCCGCTATGCCAACCAGACTGATGTAATTCTAGAGAGCTACCAGGAGCGCACCCTTGCCTTACTGAGCTTCACCAATCTACGCTATGCCTTCAAATTACTCCTTGGCTCCCCAGATCCTTCTGTTTCCGTTCTGTAAGTAAACTTTTAGTGCTTGCCATATTAACCCTCTTATCGCCATTATTTGGCCCGTTTCAGATGCTCTTCACACAAGCTACTTATTGAAATAGGAAGGTACGTTGGGTTAGAATCAAGCCAAAGAATTTGTCAACATTGTCACCTCGGTGTTGAAACAGAAATCCATTTTCTGCTAGATTGCCCATTATACAACGACCTTAGGAATATTATGTTAGACTATATTATTAATCAATACAACGACTTTGAAATTCTTGATAGGGAAGATCGATTTAAGTTTTTGATGGACAGTCCCGATGAAGCTATTATTAATTGCGTTGCCAAATATATATTTTTATTTACTGTTCTAAAAGAAAACCAAACTGTGTGATTAGGTTTAACCAATGTTTTGTTTTTTTATTCTAAATTAACACTCCTAGCTTTCCGTACGACTTTTTTTACTAATTGTTATTTATTATCATACTGATGTTACCCTCCCCAGGGTTATGGGGTTTGTTCCAGTTTCGGAATAAAATTCAATACAATACAATTAACATATGTAAATATCAGGGCCCACTTTTATGGCTCCACTTCAACCAGGCAAATCCCATTGGGGTTTCCAACAATTTGTTTCATGTTTGCCCGAGGGATTAGTTTTGGAATTTTCTGAATTTTTTTTTTTAGTTGGAGATAATCTTTGTCACAATGAAACCATGACTAAACCAAGAAAAGACAACAAATATTATCAGAAAATGCAACAGGGTTTCTTTTTTCGAGAAACGGGTTTGCTTTCACTGCAATTGGCCAACCCTTCATACCCTTGGCCGCAAGCTACGGCTGATAATCGGCCATGGCATGCTGGAATCTTGCACTTATCTCCCATGCTGGATACAATGCAGCCTATCTATCACTCGTAATCCTTATTTGACCATCAAAAGGGCCAAAGTCTTAAATCTTGGATTTTTATGTAAAAGGGGGATCTCAAGCATGAATTCCAGTTCCTTTTGTCTGTTTTTTATACAAAGAAATTTCTGGGTGAGTTGACTAGTAACTGCTGTTGATCTCATACCAGAAAATAACTATGGCATGTTCATTCTTTGGTACGACATTCCCATGCATAATTATAAAACAGATTTTCCATGCTTTCATTCGTATGAATGTTTTATTTTCGTAACAAGTTCATCATTTCCCTTTAAATGAGAGAACAGGTGAATGGGACATTTAGATAGTTTTAATCTACGAAAAATATCTTAGGAGACTACCCGCTACAATTTATCTGTCGTTAATCTTTGGGTTAATTATGTAAAAGAAAAAAAACTTTGTTGGTTATATATTTAAGGGACCACAGCAAGGGGCAGTGTTGTATTCAAATACTTTGAAGTCGAGTATCAAGTACTAGGGTGGCCGAGTAATTCTCGAGTACAAGAAGTACCAAGTGTTTTAACATCCGAATACCGAGTCAAACAGCCAAGTACAAAGTACTTGGATATCAAGTACGAGTAGAATTACAAGTACTTTATGAAGAAAAATACTGCAAAATGAGGTATCAACACATCCATTGTTTTTTGGACTAATTTCTAGATGGCATTGTGTGTTTGTTATGGTTTTTATCCCTTAAATCATCAAAGGCAACTTCAATTATACTTTTTCCCGCATTTTTATTCCTCTATTTCTTGGATAGCAATGGCACACGTTAAAATACATACATAGGCGTACATTTTTAGTGCAGTACCGAGTGTGTGACTTTGAAGTCACATAGGTTATTTATAAGTCGAGCATCGAGTACAGACTTTGAGTACAAGTACTTTGCTATCTCAGTATGAGCACCATCAAAAGGGTACTCAAGTTTGAGTACTGAGTCTGACTACCACATCACTGGTAGGAAAGGGAGGGAAACTTCTTTGGGCTTTGGCGACGGGCGATGTTTGCTATTTAGTGCCTTGAAAAATCCTCAGTCTTACAATTGTAGCCTTATATACATAGTAATCAATTTTAACAAAGGTTTAAGCACAAGCTTTCTTATTCACACTCATAATTTTTGCCACATTTGTGTTTCCTCTTTATGTTTGCAGAAGAGGACCGACCAAGCTTCGCTTTGCTGGTTGCATGAGGAACGTCATGTTGTCAAATGGCCTTTCAAGCCAGATGGTCAGCCGTCCTCTTAATGACACTACAGCCGTTTCCTTCGATGGCGTCACATTTGATGGATGCAAAGGAGGCGTAAGTTGAACAGGATGTCAAAGACTTTTCGAAATATGCTAGTCTTAGGCTTACACTATTGCTATCACTGAGCACAAAATATATAATGGAAATCATCTGGTTTCAAGTAATTTCACTCTGCTTTACTCAGTCTCAATGTTTATGGTGGGGGAATGGGAGAGTGAAGAATTGCTGCAAGTGCTTGATGTTGGTCCCTTTACAGTTGATTGCCTGTTTGTTAATTGTAGATAACTGGCCATTTATAGATGATAGCCCCCTTTATAGATGATGTCCCATTTATAGATGACTGCCAATTTGTTGATGATAGCCCATTTATAGATGACGGCCAGTTTATAGATGGTGGCCCAAGGCAGGGTGTTGTACACCTGGTAATTACTTAAAAAATAATGACCGTAAACACTTACTTGGTAAAAAGCACAAGAGAGCTGTTGATCTTATAAAACATTGTTAGGAATGACCCCCTTTGAGGTAACGTAGTTAAAGAGGTAAGTACAAAAAAATAAAGTCTGAGAAAGGGTTTACTAATACTACATTATGTATCATATTTTAATCTTGTGTCTTGTTCTTCTTTTCAGGTGGTAGCAGGTGTGGGTTTCTCTGGAGCTTTTGCCTTCGCTAAGCTTTACCTCCCTGATGAGTTATCACTCACTCAAACAATCAGTTTCGCCTTCAAGACCACTCAGCCCCACGGAATCCTGGCCTACAGCTATGGAACACTCAGCTTTGTGAGTAATATACCCCCAAAATGTTGTTGAGTGTTTGTTGAGGGGGATGAAATGTCGGAACATTTTTTAAGAAACAGTTTTGCTCTAACGAGTGGCTTTGGACAGTGGTCATCAATTTAATAGGTTATCACACAAACGAGTGGATTTTGAAAAAGAATGGCAGATATACGTCCGATTTCCAACAAGGACGAAGGCCGAGTTAGATATGGAATACAGACCCACTATATTTTTCCAGATTCTAGATGTGGGACAGATTCGCTAAATGTTTTTCCGTATTCTAGATATGGGATGGGACACAGACGCGCTATATTTTTCCATATTCTACCAGCAGGGGTTTCCCTTAACTTTTTTTTTCACTCGCCCGCCGGACGAGTCAACCA
>CM021533.1:11084662-11099981 GCA_010994315.2 Pisaster ochraceus
TCAGGTGACATCACGCTAGCACCGAACCCCATTAGATTTAAAACCGTCAGGAATAGGATAACTTGCTTTATTTCCTGCATCTGCATAACATTAAACAACATTTAAAAAGTAGCAAGTAGGTCTACCAACCAAATATTAGACATGTTTCTATTTTTCTGTTTCAGTAACATGGATTTTGCTTGTAATATAGTTGCATGGAAAAATGTCGTTATGTTATATGACGAATACATTAAATCGTACATCAAAACTTTTTAAAAACTTGTTTTAATTTCATGTTTTCATATGTGCTGCGTAAGTAGGCTCGTTATTTACTCGAATGATAGATGTATGGGTCAGAGGAGACACGTCGAGTGACCGGCCGCAGGACGCTAGCATTGGGCATTCGATGTGCATTCGTTGGCCATTTGTTGCGTGCGTTCTGTATTCGTTGGAAGGACGTGGCGCTTGCTGTCATTCGTAATTACATGGACGATAGATAAAGGCTCAGCATTCGTTCCTCATTCAATTTGCATTCGTCTTGTACGTCAGGAGTTCGCTAATGAATATATTTTTGTTCGAAAATATGAGCGTATCTGGACATTGCCAAATGTTCAGAAAGAAATTCAATACGCTTGGCATAAGTTTGCATTATTCGCTACTATGTGACAGGGCCTTAACGCTGAGATAAAGCTTTCATAATGAAAGACTTGCCAAAAACCAGATCTGGTTGACTGATCAAAGAGCCTAGTAGACTGAAAGACTGTTCGAAGTACTGAGAACTGAGTCCGAAGCAAGACCTAAGTTTGCTGTTCACAAATTGACAACAGTTACCTTTGAACAAACACAAACACACACACACACATCTTGTAGATCCCGTAAATCGAGCAAATCTCTTTGTTCTCCTTTTGTTTGGACTAGCGTTTTTTTAAGCGATGTTCCCATCGGTTTCGTTCACGGAACAAACCGAGGACGGTTCCCGATATGTTATTTTCCCGGATCATTATTGTTAAAGTCCTCAGTTTGAATGCGTAGACATGTTCAAAAACACAAACGCAAACAAAGCACAATGCAACACTTGTATGCATATTTATATTTCAAAGCTGTGTGAAGAATGCCCTAATTTCTTTCTGCCGGATCATTGTGAACAAAAATGCCAGCCGGCCACTTGCCTTACTACCAGCTACTGGCCTGCTTTTTTATACTTCAGGAGTTCAAAAATATACAAACTTTAAATGGATTTACGAAATAATCAGAACAGATCTTTCATTAATTTGTCTAGCTTGTTGAATAATGGTATTTCCATTACGTTTGCATACCAACCCACTGTAGGACAATGCATTTGGCTTAAAATATTGTTTAAAGAAAAATTTGTTAACATAACGCGACGTGAATTTTTTATTCAACAAAAAGCAAGCTTGTTATTAAGTTAATGAAGCTTTTGTGAAGATGTCAGAACATGACCCACCCCTCTACAGGTATACGTTGCTATAAGAAAACAGATTATAGAAAAGACTGTTAAACTTACCGTTATTGTGTATTGTGTTCTGTCTCTGCTAGCGTTGTAACATTGATCATCGATGCTGATGTCTTTTTGGGGCTGTGGTTGTGGTTCCGGCTTCTTTTAACTTCTTGAAAAATTTCAAACCAGTGTAATTTCCAAAGTGTGATATCCGTCGCTGTCAATCACTAAATATTGGGCTGAGAGTCACCGACATTCGGGCGTGGCTTGCTTAGCTTTGAGCCAGTGATATGATAGGCATAAATACGATATAAACATTACCTTAGATTTTAGTCAGATCTGATAGGAGCGCTATGGTTTTTTGTGAGAGTTTAATTTGGAGCTATTATACTAGGTTCTTTTGGATGTTTCATGTTGTATTAAGCACTGTGTTTATCTTAGGGATGTTGTGCAAGTCTCACACTTTTATTTTAAGACCTTGAACTTGAAGTAGTACCTATTTAAAAAAAATGTAAATGTGAAGGGAATGAAAAGAGCCAGAATTATTGGTAAATCTCTGTCCTTTCACACACACCAACCCCCTCAAAAAAAAAGCAAATAAACAGACAAACAATCACGCCAACAAGATTATCGTCCGGTCAGACAGAGTATCCTACAGCAGATTGCGTTCTCCCGGTTTAATTCTTCCCATTAAATTTTGACCATGAACCCCCCCCCCTCCGCCCAATAAGATCTACATAAGGCACCACTTAGGCCTAATACAATTTGGTTTTTTGGTTTTTTTTTCACTAATACACTTGCAGCTGTACTTGGAAGTGGTTTTTCAAATTATCTGAAAATTTATTTGTTAGTTCGGAGATCTACTTTTATTTTTCACGCGCTGGTTTACGTTCGTTTACCACAGTAACCAGCGGCAGGAATTTGGACAATCTGTTGTGAATTTCAAGCCACTGACGAGTTAATAATATATGATTGTTTGTTCAAGTGAGCAATGAATTCTAACATATATTAAAGAACTTCTTTTTAACATCAAAAGCTTAAAGTTCCTCGCTCTATTATGAAACATATAAAGTTACATGAGTTATGCGGTGGAATCGTTGTTGGGACGAAAAGTTTAAACTGTTCCTCATGACCAGTGTAACAACGTGCATGCCGAAAATACCTTCGAATGTACAAGCGTCTCATTTTGCAAACAAAGGTGTCATGTTCTAAACAGATTAACAAAGAGAGAGTGACAAAGATTCCTAGAAGAATCTGTCGCGGTAATTAGTTTGGTTCCGGGGACAGAAACTTGGGGACAAAAACTACTTGCGCACTGGCGTTGCTATAATTCTGCTCAATTTTTTCTGAGGCTACACAATTAACGAGGTGTTGAATCAATGCTGGTTTCCTGGTTTGATTGGACGTATAATTGCGCCACAGCACCTTGTAAACCGTTACATGGTGCTATGTAAAGGAGTAGGTCCCCTACTTAAAAAACGTAGCTCCACATACCTTGCAGGGAAATACTGAATGGTGAAGCTCCCAGAGCGTCACTGGGTGACGGATATAAACGCTATATAAGAAGCCATTATTATAAATGCAAAAAAACAAATAGTTAGAGGCCTGACGTTTACATGGCGTATGAGGCATAAGAAAACCATAGAGAGACTGATTCTCTGAGTAGGGAGAAACTGTGGAAAAGGCGCCACTGACCATTCAAACCCATGGTCTGAACATGCCACGTCCTCTCCACCACAGATATGCCCCCTTTATTCTGCCCCATTCAGTAATTGATTACTTTCCTCTCCTCTTCCCATCATTGATCTTGTCTTTTGTGTTCCTAAACCTCTTTTGATCAAACGAGCCCGTTTCCCACCTCACTTTTTGTTGCCCTCTGCATTGTTCATTTATTTCCACTTGACAGCTTTTTGTTACACCCGTTTACCGTTCCTGTTTATGTGTGTTGTATTGACATTTATCCCCGAGAAAGACTCTGGTAGAGTAGAAACGTCAGGCTTCTAACTGTTTTTTTTAAATTGATATACTTGTATGCAATTTATAAATATTCCAATTTACTCTAATCACGTTTCTGGTCGAGAAAAAAAGTTATGACGTCGCCATTTTAATTCAATATGCAACTGATTACAATGTAGATTACAATAGAGAAAACCCGTTACTGATTAAAGCGTTTTTCATCATGCTACACCTTGAGTTATAAGCGTAAGTCAGGGTGTGGTTTTTTTTAGTCGGAAGCCAACATTTTGGACAACAACGATTTTAAAAGGCGTTGACTATGACAAAAACGAAATATACTTAATGTGTAGATAATATATGTACCATATGTAATTATTTTGAAAGATTTGGAGGAAACCATTGTTGAGATTAGACAGCGTGTATTACAGGAACACTTTGAATACTCGAGAAAAAACCATTTATATAACTTTATGCTATATTCTTCAAGCTTTATTGCTTCATTGTAAAATTGCTTACGTCGTTTGTATGTTTTCATTGTTTACTTTTGCATTGTAAATTCGTTCATTGTAAATCATTATTGGATAGTATAATGTAAAACAGTTGGTATGATTCACTCTTATAACACGGTTATAAGCATCGTTGTGGGTCTTAAGACCATGCTTTAGTTTAGAACATTGTCTGAGCTTTAAGAAACGAATTTTTTACTCTGATGCTTACCAACCCGTTCTGCAAAATCGATTTCGTTTCAACTGTGTATTATTTTTATTATAGATAATGTGAAAGCTTACTTGTTTATTTATTTCAAAATGAAGTATTCGAAATTGTCAGAACCTTTTGTTATTAACATAATTTACTAAATTGAATATAACCGTCGTGTTAATATTAGCCAAACAATGCTCCAGAACTCGAGTTGAAGCTAAAGGCTTCACGGAACAACACTCAAATTTGATTATTTCAACCCTGCTCTTAATTCCAAGAATTAAAGCTGCATCACCGTTTTCGATCAATTTTTGGTAAATACTTTTAACGAATTTTATTCAATATATAATGTTCATCCTTACTGAGTTAGTTTGCAAAATTGTTGAAACAGTTGCCTGTGTCTAGTTCTCGCCGTAAAGCAAAAACCCACTAAAGGAAACATGATGGGAAGTATCACTGTGGATGGAACCTTCTGGTCTTAAGAAAACTCGGTCACCCTCTTGTAAAGACACAACTGCACTGTTGGCTAGTTGCAATAACCCACCAGTGCCTGAGGCATGTCCACTTACAATGACGTCACGATTCTTCATCAGGAAGGCGGTAGCCCTAACTTCATTACTCGATTTCAAAGCTGAAAACATGAATACATAGACACCGGTCACATTACACGTGAAAGTACCGGCAGGTAAGTCAAAGTCAATGCCCTCTTCAAACAATACTTCTTCAAAAGGCAGACTTGTATACCTTATTGATCCCAAAAAAGGCGTGTTTCTGACTGCAGTAAAGGCTACCCGTTGTGTACACTCAACACGTTCACCTTGTTGTCCCTTTAGTCCAACTTGTCCAGGTACTCCTCTCTCTCCCATCAAACCAGCTATTCCGGGCAGTCCTTGAGGTCCTTGTTTACCTGGCTGGCCGACACCTTGGTCTCCCTTTTGGCCGGGTCCTCCTGCTGTGCCTCGTTCCCCATTCAACCCGTCTGGTCCTTTGTCTCCCTTAGCTCCGACCAAACCTACATCACCAGGAGACCCCGTATCTCCTTTTGGCCCAGCCGGCCCGTAGGGTCCAGGATGACCTGGAATACCAGGAACTCCTGCAGAACTGACTGGGCAGCATGGACCAGTTGGCATTCCTTCTTCTGGTGACGTCACGCTAGCATTGACCCCCAAAACCGTCAGAAACAGGATAATTTGTTTTACTTCCTGCATCTGCATAATATTAAACAAGTAACAAACAAATCAATTTACCAAGCTGTGAGACGTATTTTTACAGGTTTGGCAACATGGATTCTGCTCATAATAAATTTGCACGGAATTCTGTCGTTATTTTTAAGAAATCTCACATTTAAGTTTTTGAAAAACGGTTGTCTTTTCTTTGTTTTCTACATCTTGATTCTTTTTCTATTTTGCGTAATAAGGTTCTTACTTAGCTTACTCGAACGAAAAATCTACAACAGTAACTCAACCTTTTACATCGGAGCGGATTTATTTTTGGTTTAAGTAATTACGAGCAATGACACTTAATAATATCTGTTAAACTTTAAACTCAAATACATACTCTTTGAGAATCTTTTTATATTCAAAGTGCATCTTTTTTTTACTTGCAAAAAACACAGGTTTGGACTTATACAGTTTGTTTTTCGTTTCTGATTTTTAACTTAGACACTTCAAGTTTTACTTTGAAGTGAATTTCTAATTCATTTGGAAATTTATGCGGTTAGTTTGGAGATCTAGATCTATGTTTCCTTTGCTGGTATACGTTCGTTCTTCACAGTGATCATCTGCAAGACTTTAGGACCTCTGGGGTCAACTCCATGCCACTGACAGGTGTAAGTTCCTTGCTCTACTACAAAACACGCAAAATGGTTAACCACGTTAATCATGGTGCGTGGAGTTATGTGGTGGAAATTTTCTTGGGGACAGACTCTCCGGTGGAGACAAACATCTTGTGAGTTAAGACCATGTGACCTGTGACATCACTTGCTTACAAAAGTGCCACAGACCTGGACTTTCTGCAGACACAATTTGCACACAGCTCAATGAAAGACAAATCTAATTGTTTAGTTTTACAGGGATTGCCGTGTCTGAATTTTGTCAACTTTTGATATAAAAAGGGCTCTATCTCAAAACTTGTTAAGCTGTTACATGTACTTTTACAACACTTGGATTATGTGGAATTTATGAAATAAAATGTTTACCTTCCCATGCAACAATGATCTTGTCTATCAGTGATAAAGTTCCTGGAATATGCAAGGTCACTCATTTTTTTCTATAGACGGACAGAGTCATCTAGAGGGCGACAAAGATTCCAAGGACATTCCGTCTCGGTAGACAGTTTGGTTCCGGGGACAGAAACTCGGGGGACAACAATACCTTGCCACACCAGTGTTGCTATAATTCTGTTCACTGTTTTGAGGTTACACTATTAAAAAAAGATGCTAAAATAGTGCTACTGCAATTTTCCCCATTGTTTTTGCGTTAGTCAATGTATTTAATGTATGACACTAAACAAATTATGTCATGTCGTTTTTTGCATTTCGGTTTTGTTCAGTTTGATTGCGAACCTATTTTAGTATTTGTTCCCAATGTTTATTTACCCCGAGACAGAGTTAACTTACCACCTTAGTTGTGTGTCTGGTGTTTAAGTTGCTTTTAGTTGATAAGGTAGGGTTTAGCAGTTGACCGATTAAATGTAAACCTGGTCTAATGAACATTTAACAAGTGGTAGGCAACTGGTCACATTGGAATTTCACCAGTGTTTACTGAATTTTTCGAGTTACATAGACATTGATGTGATTGTGAAGTTTGAAGTCGGCTTATTTTAGTCAGCAGGCTCGGTAACTTTCAAGTGCCTGCATTCTGTTTCTAAATTTCCGGTAAGGTCACTTAATAATTTCATTGGATTTACTTAAAATTCTACTTTACTGTAGTCACGTTTCTGGTCAGGGAAAATTAAAGTTAAGACAAATCCAGTTTAATTCAATATGCAAACAGATTACAATATTGGATTGAAATACGGTTTACACAAGTGAATAAACCTTTTAGGATCATGATGCTATACTTCATTAAATGCACAAGTTATTGGGATCGTCGAGTTTTGTTTTTAGTCGTTAGCCAGCACTATGTGCAATAATATTTTAAAAAGCGTTGACATGGATGAAATGAAAATATTATTTATATTTTGAATGATTTGGAGGATATTTTTTTTTTTAAAGTAGGCAGCGTGTGTTAAAGGAAGACTTAGAATACTCGAGAGAAAGCATTATTTAAATAACTTATAATTGTATCTTATGTAAGCTTTATTTCTTCATTGTAAACTTTGTCAAGTAACTTGTTTGTATTTTTTGGTCCCCTTGGCCCGGTTGATTCATTCACTGTAAATCATTATTGGATGATTCAATCTAATGTTGGTATTTTTCACTCTTATACCGTTATTACCATCGTTGTAAGTGTTAAGAGTATTGTCCGTGTTTAGAACGTTGACCCAGTTTAAGAAACCCGTTTATGGTGGATTTATATATCACACCAAGACTTCTTGAAACAAGAATTTCGTTGTTTTCCCACAATTACTACTTAGAGAATTGTCAACCGTTACAACGGAACATTAAATTCTCAAAACTGTCTCAGTTCATTGAAATTAATTGATTTGGGACAAGCTTTAAAACTCATTTGTTTTTCATCTTAGTAAGGAGTCGTAAAACTTGGCCATTTTCCAGAGAAATATGAGATGAGATGTTGTTACAATGTGAGTACCACTATCTAACATTAACAAACCATGCTAAAAATGTTACCGTTCAAACTCTTCACCAATTGTGTAAATTGAATTACTCTTTAAACTCAGCCGTACTTTTAACTCAACCTTTATCTTTGACTTATTCGTTTAAATTTGGAGTTTCCTGAAACATTACAAACTCTTAGTATTTTAAAGAATTTTATTTTAAATTGAATATTAACGCTTACTTTCAAAAATCAAAAAGTTAGTTTGTTTGGTGATATTATTCATGTAATGTTCCACAACTCAAAATTAAACTAGGTTTAAAGGTTACACGGAAAAGTTTGTCGAGTTTGCATATTTCAACCATGCTCTAAATTCAAATAATTAAAGCTGCTTCACCCCTTTTGGTCAATCAAAAGTAATAGGCACTTGATACAGAACAGATAGTGATAACGTCTCGTTCTCGTTATTTAAAGGCAAACTATACCCTTGGTTTTTGCAACTGTTTGATTATTTTAACCCTAACAAATGTAGATACATACAATAAAGTTAACCTGAAAACATTTCATTTCCAAAGGTCGCGTTTTTTAAACATCGCCGAAAATCCGGAGCGAATATGTCCACGCAGGGACAATAATTCCTGATAATAGGAGTACACAATCTGAGAAACGTTACTGACAGAAACGTTTCTCAGATTCAAGTTTTGGGAAATAAAATGTGTTATCCTTTGCCATAACCGCAGTACTTAAAAGTGAAATGTATCTCAAACTGCATATATACTATTCAAAGCTGCTGTACTTCTCACCAAACGTATACAGACCCTTTAAAGCAAGAACCCACTAAAGGAAGTGTAATGGTCAGTGTTACTGTACATTGAACCTGATCCTGAATACAATAAGAAAACTCGATCACCCTCTTGTAAAGACACAACTGCATTATTGCCAGTTCGTTTGAAACCCCCAGTGTATGATGATGTATATCCTGTTACAATAACGTTATCATTCTTCATCAGAGAAGCGACAGTGCTATAGATGTATATGACATCTACTTTCATAATTGAAAACATGAATACATAAATACCAGTTACATTACACGTAAAGGTGCCATTGGCTAAGTCAAAGTTGGTGCCCTTTTCAAAGAGTAAAATATCGAACGGCACTTTTCCAGATATCGTAAAAGACGTGTTTTTGACTACACTAAAGGCCACCCGTCGCTCAACACGTTCACCCTGTTGTCCCTTTAGTCCAACTGGTCCAGGTACTCCCCTCTCTCCCTTCAGACCAGATATTCCAGGTAGTCCTTGAGGTCCTTGTTTACCTGGCTGGCCGACACCGTGTTCTCCCTTTTGGCCGGGTTCTCCGTCAGCACCTCGTTTCCCATTCAATCCGTCTGATCCCTTGTCTCCCTTAGCTCCTTGCATACCTACATCACCAGGAGACCCATTGTCCCCTTTATGTCCAGCCGGCCCGTATGGTCCAGGATGCCCCGGAATACCAGGAACTCCTGCAGGACTGACTGGGCAGCCTGGCACAGTGGACATTCCTTCTTCCGGTGACGTCACGTTGGCATTGAACCCCATCAGATTCAAAACCGTCAGAAACAGGATAACTTGTTTTACCTCCTGCATCTGCGTAATATTAAATGTGCAACTAATGAATCAACCAACCAAACTGTGAGACGTGTTGGTCTTTACGGTTTGGCAATTGGTTTATAGGCTCTTGCTAATGGCATTGGATTCTGTTAATTATCTATGGACGACTACAAGGAATCTCACATCTTTGTTAGCTAATTTTGCCCTACCTTCTAACTTGTTTTCCTCCTTTGGTAATTACTCCAAAACATTATGGCCTTAAAAACTTTCTTGGTAAGTAGCACTGCAGCTGTTGAAAGTGTGTACATTGAGAAACGATTCCATTTCCAGAAATTGTATTTTAGAAAAAGGGACAATTATATCCATGCCCTATCCATCTTATGAATATTTACAAAATACTTTACGCCATATTCTTCAACCGATTCAATTAATATTTGCAAAATATTTTTCTCTCACATTCTTTAGCAATCTGCAGAAAAAACTTGCTCTAATGCTTTACTTGCTCCAGTTTCATTTGGGGTGTACACAAAATTTGGCCAGTGGTCATCTTTCGGTCAGTACAGGTCATTTTAAAGTAGGTTTTACTTTTTAAAATGTCTGTTATATATCTAGGAAATTTTAAACAATTTTGCCATTGAAAATCAAGTGGTCAGTATCGGTAATTTAATGAAAATTTACAAAATTCTTTATCTTCCACATTCTGCCAGTTACAGGCCAACTTGATTCAGTGATGTAATGACCAGAGAATGGGCACCTATTGTGCAGCAGGGGTCATTTCATGAAAAAAAAATGTTGTTTTTCGCATTTTAAATGCATTTAATTTATTTAGTCCATCCAAATTGGCCAATGGTCATCTAGTGCTCATTTGACAAAAAATTACAGAATGCATTACCTTTTGCTTCCCAACCTGGTCAGATAATGCTTAAAAGGCTCGAGCCTCATTTTTGGTGTACATGGAATTTGGTGTATGGTCACCTGTCGGTCAGCAGTGGTCGTTTTATGATAGAATCAATGTCGTTTATATATGGCAAAGTTATTTAAAAGTACTAAAATTTGTGTTTTTTGAAGCACTTTAGCTCTAGTTTTAAATTGTATTCCTCTTCAAATCAGTTGTTATAAAGTTAAAGTTGTCAGTGAAGTGCGCAATTGAATCTCGTTGTTGAATGAGTGAACAAAATTGAAACCTTTATACGTATGCTATACTATAGCATACTATAACAGTTTGTTTAAATGTAGTCAGCCATTTAGCCACTCCCTGTGCGAACAGTGGCGCTAATCCTTATAAAAAATCCTGACCACCGTACCCATCAACCGTGGCAGTAGTTGGGGAGGGGGTACATCGCCCCTCACAAGAAAATAACTAGTCATTGACACTATAAGTTCTAATTGTTGGTATGAATTTGCACAGGCGCTGTATACGTGCGAAATAAGAAGTCTACTGTAGGCTTACGAAAGTAATTTCCAATCTTTGCATTCTTTTCCTAACATATATCATGGGCTAAAGAGTATTTTTATAGAACCAGACTCAACACTGCGACATAGTTTTAGGCTTTTTTAGTTAATTACTTTTGCTTAATAGTCTGAAGTCTTGAATCTGCCCAATACAAGCAAAACACAACCGGGGGTGGCCATGGCCAGCCTTCCAATCTCATTGCTTCTTGCTACGGGCCTGTTCATACTTACAAAAACACACAAAAGATTTGTCAGATTTCAAATACTTTGTCAAGCTTAGTATATCCATTCCCACGTTTCCATACCAACCAACCCTAGGACAATTAACTCCGCCTAAAAACATTACCGTTTCAAGAAAAATTGTTAACAGAGCGCATTGTGTTATGCAACATAAACAAGATAGCTTATTATAAATTGAATCAAACTTTTGTGAAAATGTCAAAACGCCACAAAATACCTTAAAATGTATCGCGTTGCTAAAAGAAAACAGATTTAAAGAGAATATTAAACTCTGTAACCTCGAAGGTTGATCCACTATAGGCCGCTGTTTCGAGGCAATATTGGAAGACCCGAAGGGTTTTTAAGTGTAATCGTGAAACATTCTTTTTTCCCCAAAGTGCGCCTTATTTTCCTAACAACATCCGTTGTGAAGAATTTGTCACCAACCAGTCCCTTATCCATCAATTTCGAAACTGTCTCCGACTGTTGATTTTATAATGAACTTGATATGACTTGGGAACATACAAATGCAACACTAACGAGATCCGTTATGATGAAACTGATACCTACATTATTCATCAAATCAGACTCCAAATGACTCGTACTTAAATAATAGTCTAAAGTTTCAAATGAAATAAATGCAAAACCTATGACTGTATGGCTTGTCTTCTGACTCGGCACAGAACAACTGGCAAGTCTCTAACAGTCATTCACGTTGCTGAAAGAAAACAGAATAGAGAATAATAAAGCTTACCATTGTTTGTCTAGGGATCTGTCTCTGCTAGTGTTGTAACCTTGATTATCAATGCTGAATGGCTTTTGGAGCTGTGGGTCTGGTAGCGTGTCCTTATAACTTTTTGGAGTGCCAGTGATATTTCCAGTGTGTGATTGGTCTGAAGTCACCGACATGTGGGCGTGGCTTGCTTAGCCAATGATAATTATGACAGGCATACACGATAAAGATGTTAACCTTCACCTTTAGATGATAGTCAGATCTGATAGAGGCGCTATAATCATTTATGAGAATTTGTTTTGAATTACTCTAGTAGGTCCTTCTAAATAAACTACATTTAAATTTAAGAAATTGTCTATCAACAAATAAATTAATAAAACAGTGTCTCACACTTGCAAAAATAAACGTTAAACCTGGTGTACCACAAAATACACAATTACTGGACTGTAAAGGCTGTAAAAAAGAGCCGGTTTCTGAAATCAGTCTCCGATTTTAGAACTTTCCAACCCCTCCCCCACCCAAAAAAGACAATCAAACAAACATTCTAGAAACAAAACAAACAAATAAACAAACAATCAAGCAAACATCCCTGAATACCCCACCAGACAAACGGACTGGTTACCGATGTCGGTCCGCTGTCGGTTTTTGAGCAGCAGGCCTCTGGTGGTATGTCACTGGTTACCGATGTAGTCCAGCTGCTAAGGTCCATATGTGGGAAAGTTGTGCATTGTGGTAAAAGCATAAAACTTCCTACAGTTGTTATTTACACCCTAAATAATTTTTTTAGACGTGGACCCATCTCGGAATGTTGGGGGTAAAAAACTAAATATGTTCATTTTGACTATATTTTGTTTTTCTCTGCACCTTTTTTAGAATAAAAATACATGGTAACAGTATACAATATTTATTTTTAAATCAATATTTATCCTTATTTCTGCCCCTTTTGTGGGCGGAGTTACATTTTTGTAAAGTGGGGCAAAATGTTGGTCCACTGTTGGTTGTTGAGCGGCAGGCCGCTGGTGGTTTGCCATTGGTTACTTATGACGGTCAGCTGTCGGTTTATGATCCCAGGCCTCTGTTGGTACGCCACTACTTACCGATGTCGGTCCGCTGTCGGTTTTTGAGTGGCAGGCCTCTGGTAGTCTGCCACTGTTGGTCTGCTGTCGGTTTCACAGTGGCAGGCCGCTAAATGTATGCCACTTGGCTACCACTGGCGGACTGCCGTTGGTTTTTGGTTGGCGTGCCGCCAATCGTAAGCCACTTGGCAACCACTAGCTGACCACTGTCGGTTTTATTTCGGCCTGCTGATTTTTCCAGTAGAAAAGCAGCAAATTTAGTTTCAAAAGAAAGAGGAAGAAAGAGAGACAATAGTATTGTCAATGGCAAAATGTGAACAACTTGACAAAAACAAATGAACTTGACAATGCCTACTATTTAGTACCCAAGCACTACAGAGACAGCATTGATGTTGAAAAAAAACTTATTGGAAAAGATTGATCCATTGTTTGTGTTGATCGTTTCCTTGAAGCAATAGCCTTTACTGTTTTGAAACAGATACAAATTTCTTAAAAGCACTTACGAACAAAAAGGTATTTCTTCACACTTAAAATCAAAAATTAACGTGTCTTATTATAATAGCTACAAGGGCGTTAAAATCTTCTCCGGGAAATAAACAAGGGCAAATATGTTCGAGGTGTAGTGTTTCATGGACTCATTTTTTATTTATTTTTTTTCATCTAGTAGTTTACAAGCAAAAAGTTAAAAAATAAATCAATACAATTATCCAATCCCATCTAGATAAATGGATATTTCACCCTTTTTATAATATAAATAAATAGTATCCTCAACTCATGAGGGATGATTTCAGGTACATGAACTGTTTCATAGACTGTTTCTCTTGTAAAATGTGTTCTATCAAGAACTTTAAAAGTTCCTAGAAGCTCATTCTAAAACATTATGCTTGGAAGTACCAGTACATGTAATCAGACCAACCAATCTCTCCGATATATACATTTTTTTCTTTCTTGTTCTTTTTTTGTTTTCTTATTTATTTTCTTCTTTTGAGTGGAGTTAAACGACTCCGTTTATTCAAGGCTCATCAACAGACATACAAAGACTTGGACAAAATACACTGTTACAGAGCGGCTTTGCCATTAAATAAGGAAATTACAAATAAACAAATAAAAACAAATACCGGTACATGTAAATACAAATTAAATTGGCAATATTATCCTTGGAACAAAATTAAGTAATCGGAAGCTAAGTAAATTCAGTTAGCAAAAATGATGCAATGTAATGTAATGTTTCTTCGTTCATCATTTCGTATCATCACACAACTGCTTGCCAATGTTGGGCAACTTTAAGTCCATTGCCATTGGCCTCTGCAAGGTCCTCCACGGTGCAGGTGGTATGCAGCAAGCCACGGTTCAGTAGGTGGTCCATAGTTTGGGGCCCTTGTCCGCACTCGCAGTCTGCAGTAGCTTCGGACTACCCCCACTTCTGCATGTTTCTTTTGCACATTCCCACGCCTGAGCGCAGTCTGTTTCTTCGTTGATGGAACACAAACAGTTGTTTCTAGTATAATGGTTTTTAAGATGTCCATGCTCATTCTGTCTTTTTCCAAAGTTAGGAGTTGTCTGAGCTTGTATTTATATTGTAGAATGATAATGATGTCTGAGGGACTTTTTGCATTTTATATTCCAACTTTGCCGGAGCATCTTAAAACACTTAAAACCATTTGTACTAGTTTTAATTCATGACCTAGGATTCTGTTGGGGTCACTAAGATGATAGTGTTGAATACCGGTGTATTTCTTTATGAGATTCTCTGCAAAAATCCAAGCATTTTAAGGTATTTATGCATTAGATAAATAAATGTCAGTGCGATTAAGATTCTGTTTCACGAAGGGGACATTTGACGTAGACTCATATACTTTATCGATACTGTGAAAAACATCTCTAGTGGCAGAATCATGTGTTTAAACTTGTACCAACAGATTTTGTCCTCAGAATCTAGTAAGTTATTAATTTGTCCAGTCATTTTGCCAGATCAAAGGCCAGTCATGTTTTCGTGTGTAATAGAAGACTTGTTCCCAAACATTTTGAGTTATGGGTGTAATGAATTTTTTAGACACCATTCTGGCGAATCTCGTTTTAGTAGTTGTTTTGCTAATTTTCACTTCCATGTTATCTTTTTGATCTGGGAAAACTACCCAGTTAAAGACGTGGTTCATTGGGCCATGTCTATTCTCTTGGATTAAGGAGAAATATACATGCTTCTCCCCGCATTAATTCTTTTGGTGGCACATTTGTTAGCTACTGATTTATATGAGATCAGGTTTCCTCGTCTAGTGACATCGTTTACCTTAGTCATTCCGACTGATTTAAGTACAGGACTATCTAAAAGGGTGTTATTTCTAGTAGCTATACAGTTGTTAAATATTGAGACTTTCCTAAGACACTAGAAAATGTACAGCTAAGAATACCGCTAACTTTCTCATACGCTACAATTAACTCTC
>CM021533.1:11143518-11160357 GCA_010994315.2 Pisaster ochraceus
ACCTTTTTGACAGGGACATCGCTATCAGAGTCACTCTCATCGCTGCTCGATGCAGATGAAGACGAGTCGCTGTCACTACTCGTTGCATCGCTGCTGCTGCTAGATGACTCAGACTCGCTGCTGCTGGTGCCGTCGCTGTCATCACTCTCAGAGGAGCTGTCTGACTTGCTGTCAGAGTCCGAGCCCTCGCTGCTGCTAACATCTGACAATCAAAAAACAATTACAACAAAATAAATCCATTCCGTTCATTCCTTAATTTTACAATAACTCCCTGGAGTGATTTCCTTGGATCCTTCCTCCAAAACCCGACACCTTAACCATTATGGGAAAGCTCCATTTAAGAATCCATTTATGAAAGGATGTTTCAGTTGAGCATCTTTCTTGAATGGAGCTTTCTTGTAATGTCGGGAGTCTGATTATGGTGGTATGCCTGATCCCATGGAAAACACTATCAGTTTACTAGAGCAGTCCAACAGAGTCAAACCAAAAATATTGTTTGATGTTGACGGTTTGGGGACGGTTAGTGTGAATCGCACATAAAGATCTTCAACCAATATTATTACATGGGAGGAGGGACACAAATTTTGTTAAAAGCTAACAAAGTTAGCTTAGTAGCATATGAACCATCTCCCATGTCCCTAAAGATAAAAGAATTATATACATGTATAAACATGATAAACCACAAAAAGCAAATTTAACTGCTGCCAGGTGCACAATGAAACTTACATGAAAATCATGCTTAGCAGGAACAGGTAACCATCCAAAATGCCAAGCAGTTGACAGTGTTTCGACCGGTACCCCCAATTACTGCTTTACACAGAAATTTGCTCCGAAGAATTTTCTGCTCACGGAAATTGTTATGAAATTGGAACTGGGGCACTTACCTGATCCAGACAGCTCCTCGGCCTCTGAGCTGCTGCTCGAGTAGAAAGATTTAGATTTACGGGTCGGCTTCTTCTTGGATGTTGGTCGGTCGTTGCTCACCCAGGAGCGAACCTCCTGAAAAAAATATATATATCAGTAATTGACTGAGTAAGTTCTGGGTCTAACTCCATATAGCTGCTTCAGCTTCAGCTTAAAGTCTTCTGCTAAGCAAAAAAAGCTGGAAGCTAGTCACAAATTGTACATGTGACATGATACTTTGGTTAGCTGAAGCAGCTCTACGAAACTTGGCCCTGCTGGGCACAGCTAGCTGGTTGTGCATGCCTGGTGCTGCGACAGAGAATGAATGGCGTCTCCCAGACTCCTGCACCTTCATCTCTAGTGTGTACCGTTAGATACCGGGTTAACACTCTGACAAAAGATCTCTCAGTAATACAAAACCCGAGAAAACCCGCAAAATTGTTTTGCTAAATTGAATTGTTGTGCCGCTGACCACATGGACTCCTACTCCAATGTTACATAATCATATTAATTTTCAAGACTCATGACTCCAGACATGGTCTGAGGGGACATGGCTTGGAATAATATCAAGTTGTTCTGCTACAGCTTATGTAAAAACAACCTGCAGTTCTTTAATGCATATGGCGCTTAATCACACCCAACAGGTGTCTCAAAGCGCTCTTTATTTTTACAACAGGTATGCAAACCAAAGTATTAGACCCAATTATATTGCACCTTGCAAGGGTTTACAAGATGATGTGGAGCACTCTACTGCAAACCAAGGGCCAAGTTCAAACACCAAGGCCAAGTGTACTGGGTTCTTTTATGTGCATTACACAAAACACGGGTTCTAAGGCTGAACATCCCATCTGAAGGACGAGGCAATTATTATTAAGAGTCATGCTCAAGGTCATGAACCTACACTCTGACAACACCAGAAATTGAGTCTGGTTCCCTAGACCACTCAGCCATGACATTCTTCTAAAGTTACATGTACAACCATGCTCAACCCTCCTACTTTCTGACCATTCACTATCATCCACCAGAGTGAATAGCCACGGGATTTTTCAAAACTGTGAGGCATTCTGGACCCAAATTTTGGAAATTTGGCTGGAGCACACTGAATCAAAACCATGTTTTTTTTACTTTTTACTGATGTTTATCTTTGGTTTTAAAAGCCCTACTATGCAATCTGGGATATTGTAAATGGTTTAATCCTTATGATTTTTGATAATTTGATCCGAATTCCCCCACCGAAAAACTTCTTTTTTTTTTTTTTTTTTCGGCTGCAAGTCACACAATTCGCATGTTTC
Organism: Pisaster ochraceus; assembly: GCA_010994315.2. Taxonomy (NCBI): domain Eukaryota; kingdom Metazoa; phylum Echinodermata; class Asteroidea; order Forcipulatida; family Asteriidae; genus Pisaster; species Pisaster ochraceus. The sequence goes on from CM021533.1 coordinate 11,145,714, forward strand.
GGTCCTATACACTAGCTTGTGCTTGGAGAGAACCCAGAATCACTATAGTTTTGAAAGACATATAATCTATGCCAGCCTACAATTTATGATCTCGAATGGCGAGTGCTTCTTCAAAATGCAAAATGCACACAATTATTTTCAATGCACAGTTGTGACACCACACCACAACCCATGAGTAGTTGTTTGGTCAACTCGCTGTAAAATGTTACTAAGAGTAGGAGGGACTTCAGAAACATGGCCCTCTTTTATCCGTTCCTCCTACCTCTACATTGCGAACGGAGGGGTCTGGCAGCTCCTCAGGGAAGTTAGGCAGTTCAATGTACCCCATAGCTTTAGAGTTGATGATGTGGGACAGTGATCCAAGCTGGAAATGGTCTCGATCTACATGATGGGAACAAAGAAACCTTGTTCACTCACAAATCTTCTAAATCATAAGGTCATACATTGGTAAGAACTCCAACAATTAACGACCATACCAACTTCCTTGGTGAGAAGCACTGCAGCTGTTGATAGGATATACTACTTGGAGAGAGGATTCCCTTTGAAATGGTTTGGATAATTTTTTACCCAAAAACTTTTGAATCTTGAGAAACGATTCATGTAGGAACTCTCAGATTTCTGAGGGTTGGTGTCTGTTCGCAAAAGATGCAGCCAGAGAAGCAGTTGGTAACCCGTTGTAAAACTTTTGTTAAAGATTTATTTTAAAACTAAAGTACATTTGTGTACAGCTTTGGTTATTAGTGAAAGAAAAAAAATGAAAGAACTGTCAAATTCAAGGAAATAGCAATTGAAGTCCCCAAGCATCACCATCGCTCAGTTCAATTGCCACAAAATTTGAAACAAACCAGTTTACTCTTCCAAAAAACAATAATGTACTTTCCCTGTAACTGTATGAAAATTACACCACAAAATAGTAGCAACAGAGATAAAAACTACTAAACTAGTGTTAACAAGGGAATGAAATGGCCTACCTTTAAAGACAGACTCCAGGACAGGGGCAGGCTTTGGCGACAGAAAGATCTTCTTGGCGTGTTTACTAAGGGCCCCGCCCTTCTCTCCGGGGAAGATGAGCTGACGTAGGAAGCGGGCCCGATCTCTGATGTCGTAATTCTGGTCGTACTTGGCCAAATTCAGCACGTATTGGAATAGTAGTTTGGTCTGAGAAGGGTTAATACATTCAACAACGAAACACCTTAATTATAAAGAAGATTTACTGCTGCTTGACAACGTTTCTCACTTTAAAAAACATTAAATTGGCACAAGAGGAGTCTCCCGATTCAATTCACTTCTTTTCCTTGGGGATAAGTCATCCTTGATAGAACTATTCTCAACACACCATTAAACTTATTTTTGTTTTAATAAAAAAAAAAGTACAATATATAGGCCCTTCAAATTAAAGTTAACGCCTTTACAAATATAACTTCATTACTCAGTTCAGCAAAGGCATTCTTTATGAATGGACCTATTTTTACTCCAAATCAGAGTTTCTTTACGAACTTAAATGTCAAGAATGCAGGGAAAATAAAACTCTCACGCAAATCTAAAATGTCTAGAGTGCAGGGCACACATGACACAAACAATAGTTGGGTTTTACCCTAAGGGCCCTGTCACACTGGGCAATTTTTACTGGCAACTTAGAGGCAACCAACAGCACCGCATGCAAAAGGAACATTTTGGTTGCACAGGAGTTACTTTTCTAACGATGTCTTACAATCCTGAAGAAAATAATATGAAAATTGAAATGTGAATGACTTTTCTTTATGGAAATTGCCTTAAAAACTGGTTGCCTGTAATTTTCCTTGTGTGGCATGGCCCTTACACTGAAGTATTATAAATACTGTACACTCAGTCTTTTCCCGAGTCCTGCAGAAAAAATGAAAATTCCCAGGCATGGGGTTTGAAGCCATGACCCCCACATTCTAGAGCAGATGCCTTAATAACTAGACCCCCGAACTTGTCCGGTGACTACAGGACAGTTTGTATCCTGTAATTTAAGAAAAATTGAGCTTGTTCTCAACTTTGGGCTTGTTCTCAACCAGGCTTGTTCTCAACAATCCTGTAGGCATACGCCGGCAATCCAATGAACATACGTTCAGCTGGACTACTACATTGTGCCAAACTACGGCAACTATCCTACAAGAAGGACTACGCAAGTTTAACAGCCTTTTGAAAGTTCCAATAAAATGTTCCAGCAGTCCAACAGACTACACCATGTACTCGAAATGAAACTAATCTATTTAGAAGGCTCCGGCCGATCGGACTTTTCAGACGTTCACTTATCAGCAGGTACCGTTATGACTCAAATACCTGTTTGGAGTTGGTAAGATAAAGCTTTGCTCCTAGATTCAAGATCTGCATCTTGACAATGTCTTCTTCATTGGTGAAATCTTTAGCCATCTTGCGGAGGACATCTGGAGCGATCTTTGGCACCCGGTCAGAGTACTCCCCGATCAGCCAGAGGATGCTGGCCCTTGCCATTGGCACCTGTTTACAGCGAGAGAGGGTACAGACAGACAAACAGAAGTGTTAATGAAAATGTAAACTAAATATTGAACACTTACCTCATAAAACACTTGCTTTAGGTCTTGAGGCATTGCATGGTGAGATATAAATATCTTTGAAGAACTTGTCTTTCTGTTATTCAACTGCCATACAGTAGATTTGGGAATTCCGGGGGGAAATTCTGAAAAGAGCTGTCCTGCTACAGTACTTTAGCTTAGTGGATCGAGTGGACGTCACTGCCATGGAGTGAGTTATTATTGGTCTCAACGTTTCACCCTAGCCTGCTCTAGTCATCATGTAAGAATCGGGCTGTATTTTATGCGCCTTTTCAACAGCCAAGCACTTGTTGTTTGTTCAATATACTGTCAACTAACGCTTTTAGGTATAATTCCCTGTGGTTCCTGGCTGAGTAACGTCACACCATTGCATGGTAGGGTTTATTAGTTTGTGCAACTTTACTCATTCGCTCGTGTGATTTCGCCCACAATCTTTGGAAAACATTTTCGAAGAACGGATAGGCCACAAAAATCCAGAAGACACAACAAGTTTTGTTTTAATCCGGAAATCCAGGAAAGATCCAGAAAGTTCTCACCCCTGGTCAGCTGGTATGTACTAATTTTAAAGGAGCAACACTAGCCCATTGGTAAAGTCAGACGTACCGTGATGGCATCGGCCAGCTTAGCCATGTGGCGGATAATCTCCTTATGCTCTGTAGGATTCATCTGCAGTAGTTTCTTGATCACTACTACACTCTCCGCAACCACAGCCTCTGCAGATGACCAGAGAATAACAATTAGTGCTAGTCACTTAGGCCTGCACTAAACATCACCATTTTGTCGGGCCAAACTCAAATGATTTTCACCTGGCAAAAGTGTGGCAATTAACAAGGAAGTTTGACTTTCTCAATACATTAATACACTCAATGAACTATTATCAACAAAGTTTCTTAATTTCAGAAATGAGAAGGGAAGAATGGCGACCTCATTCAAAAAGGGACAATGCCTTACCGTCTCTGTTTGACATGAGCCCCATCAGACCATTCATGCAAGAGTCTGTCACCTCAGAGATGTTACTGGCACACCTCCCTATAGCTTGAATGGTAGCTGCCACAAAATCTTTGTCTGAGCTCGTCACATAGGTCTGAAGAAAATGATAAAGGGATGTTTATGGAAGACATGTTACGAGGGAATGAGAACATCGTGTAAGGTGATGTGCAGGCTTTTTAAGATAATCTGCAGTGGTGGTAAAAACAAATACATGGTCTACATGTAAACAGAAATTTTAAGTTTTAAATTAATTCTGAAACTACTACTTAAAAGCTCATAAAATTTCATTTTTATTTTGGTAATATTCAATCTCAAAAATCTAGAATTCAATAGAGGGGGGGGGCACTGAGGAGGGAGGGTTAGGGACATCGATTGGGGGCACGTTATGCCACTAATCACAACTCATATAGGGGGATTATTATCATGTACATCTTACTAGATTAAAATCAAAAAGTGTGAATGTCAAAAAGAGATGTAATAATTGCTCTTCTTTTGCTACAGCTTGTCTGTGATTGGACGGTATCACCTCACCTGTAACTCTCTGAGAATGGTCGCAATGCTGGTCTCGCCGGCGATGTTAGTCAAGATCTCCAGCTTGAGGAGACGGATGTGCGTGGGGTCACTCGATCGCACAAAGAAACTCTTGAGGAAGGGCTCAAACATTCCCCGCCTCTTGGCACTCATTGTGGCGATGTTACTCAGCACGATGGACTGCACTTCCCTAAGAAATATTGTGAAAAACATAATACAGTTTGCTGTTTTGGTTTGGAAAACAATCTTATCATAAGAATTTTGACAACAACATTTACACAGTTTATTGAGCTTTCTTTTGAATTCACCATGTAAAGAAATCTCTTAAAGACATGTGCCATACTACATGTACAGTACCTTGTCCATATGCCTGTAAAGGTTTGTAAATAATAAACATAATAAATAACAAATCAGCTGAAAATACTTATTACTTTCCCTTTTATACTTATACAAAATTAGTTCATTTTAAATAATCCTCCCTGCAAACACACATAGCAGCAGGCCTTTTTCATGATGTGACATGACAGGTGGAACAAGAAACGTAACCAAAACATCTGAGTTTCATTGCTACCGTACCGGCAAAACATTGTTGTGATATCACAAGCATTTCCTAACATTTCTTATTCTATTAGTGACATCATATAGTTACATCATGAGCCACCAGGCTTGTTTTTTTTGGGCATTTCAAAAGAGCATTACTTGAAATGAAACAAATTGGACAAAAATGTGAAAAGTGAGTAGCAAAATTTTAATTTTCAGCTAATTTGCTATTTAGTTGTTGCAAACTTTCACTTGGCAAACGGATGAGGTATTACAGCACACATCCTTTAAGAAGCGGTGATGGTTCTGAAAAAAAGCTTGTTTTTGTTCTCAACATTTCGACTAGTGTGCTGCTCTAATCATCATCAGGAGATCGGAGAGGTGTGGTGAGTTAGAGGATCCTTCCAAAATCATCAGCTCTGAGCTCTGAGGTCCTTCACTGCAACTTCATACCCGTAATAATCAAACAGGCATTAAATGTTCAATGCTTATTATACATGTATGACAAACATTTGTAAGCCAAAAAAATATCTTTCTTAGAAAGCGAATGTTTTTAGTTACCAAAGTTACTTTGGTGACCACTACAAATGTATACTGCATTTACCAGCCTCCAAAAGATGGTAATTTTATTAAATCCATTACAAACTGTAATATTGGGATCTTACAGTGCTGGGCCTACAAAGCAGGCTAACAAAATCAACCACTCTCATATTAAGCTAGTCAATAACCCCAAACCCAACTCATCTCCTTCCCTCTTTTGTCCACTATGAAATGCCTCAAATCACACCTATAAACACTGATAAAAATAATGACGCCAAACTGAAATAAATAGACAATAATTACCTATGGCTCCTAAGTAGTCGTACCAGTGGCTTAGCAATCACTCCGACTTCATTTTTAGGGGCTAGATGGTGATACATCTGGGCTACTGCCATCACAACCTGCGCACAAAATAAAAAATACATGTATATCCTCCAACAGCGAGACAATTGATTACTTCATCTTCACACTATAGCATATCCTTTTACTAAGTCAGCAATGTACACAATGTATGTCACATGAGCCTGCATCTGCTGCTCATGCACAAGGTTTTGGCTACATTCGACTCCAAAGCTGGCATACATTTGTGTGTAATTTTATCCCAAAACACCCACTTCATCATTCAAAGGTATTATCTATGACAGAAGTTGATAATTCTGACAAGACCTTGAGACTCTGCCACACATTACTGGATTTTAGATTTAAAAAAAATATCATTTGTATGCATAAATTCTCAAAGAAATCCTTGCATTTCCTATAATACATGTACGGGGTTGCTGTAATCGTTGGAGCCAGTCGGAGTGAAGTGGGCGTGGCTCACAGTGAAACTAAGTCACACCCATGAACAGGACAGGGTAGATCCCCTCGCCCTCAGGACACTTAAGGCTATTAAATGTAAACCCATAACCTGTTATTTTTAGAGTCAAATTGCATGTTACTATATAGTGTGTGCCAAACTGCACGGGCATCACCGAAAATACACACCTCACAAAAACACACAAAGGGAATCTGACCAAGATTCATCGTGGGTGATGGCGTCAGGTGCACTGGGTAAATATAGGATTGGTATTGTTACTTCAGTAAACTCTTACTCTGTATGAAATATGCTTGGTACTTATATCTGACTTACATATAAAGGAGCGTCTCAAAAGTCGGAACAGACAGTCCGTTCCACTGGGAATACCAGTGCAAAGCCCAAAGGGTCTGTAGGGACGGAGTTGTACGCCAAGCAGAATGTTCGGCTGGGAATTTTTCTTTAGAGGATTGCTTCTGGTATGACCTCTAATCTGTAAGCTTTCAGATTGAAACTGATAGGTTTTTTTTCTCTTAATTACCAATGATTTTAACTTCTTTGTAAAATTTGACCCTCAAGACTTGAAACTCAGAAATAACTTGGCCCCCAAACACTTACATGGACCAACTGCTCTGGTCTCAACTTCACGGCTCTGCTTACCACAGAAGTCTGCACTAACTGGGCCATGTCAGGCATGTATTTCTATCGGCAGTGAGCGCAAAATTCCATGATAAGCAGCGCCATGACAGTTGGCACTAACTGGTGGTTCTCTGATCCCCATGGTATCACACATGTAGCAAATCCCCTCCAACCCCTCAGCTCCAACTTTGAAAAGTCTGATACTGTTTTTTAACTTACAGCGGAGTTCCTGCTCTGTAGCAGTGGTTTGACACTCCTCAGCAGTAGACGGTGATCGGTGTCCATCACGTACGGCTTCTTGACTGTCTCATCCTTCTCCTTTTTAACTTCTTCCTCCTCCTTGTCACTGTCTGAGCCATAGAAAGACTTCTCATTCTCCTCTTGGATCATTTCCTTGGAGAAAGAGACAATTGTGAAATCAAGTGAGAGTCTGATTACAGACATGGCATATGACAGGAACACAATGAAGGGTACCATTTTCCTACCGCCACGTTAGCAGTTTTTCCAATGGTTGTACTTTTTTTTTTAACCATCCCATAAGTGTTTCAACAAGTAAATTGAAATGAAGACTTATACTAACAATAATTTTGAGTTCAGACTAAAAGTATTAATTTATTGGCCTATTCGCAGTGAAAACATTCCATACTTTCTTCAAAGAGAACAAAATCGAGGTGCATTTTTTGAGAACTTTATCTTCACTTTGTTTAGTCAGGATTTCATTGTGAACAGGATATTCAAAAAAAATGTATTTATATTTTGGTAGTTCCAAAAAAGGGTAAAGACTTTTTAATACTGGCACTGACTGGAGGGAAGTAACAATAGCTTTTGTTAAACACATGAATACGCTTTCTGTAGCTATTCCTGCAATTGTACTAAGAAGTTACAAAGCTCTGATACAGGAATAAAAGAAATGAGATGGAGAACTAGTCAAAAGGCTACACTTACTGCCTTGTTGGGATCCAGGAACTGTGTCCTGGAGTACCTCGTCAGCATGTTGATGATGACGATCTGCCCCCACTCCTCCACATCGATCAAGAGGTTGCACAACTTGCGGAAGTTTTTATGGATGAGGTCAATCCTGTCTGGACAAACCTCCTCGAAGGCATTCACGACACTACCAGCAACAAGCTGATTCACACAGAGGAAACAGAGTAATGAAGCCTTAAAACCCTTTAGAAACCACAGGGGCCACAAGAAGTGGCTAAGTACCAAAATAGTGGCCATAAACGACCGCAAGATTAGACTTACTTCCACTAACCAACATTGTCAAAGTAAAGGTCATATCCTGAATGGAGATATTCCACTTTTTCCATGTTAAAATACTAGCTAAATTTGTTCACAACAAAATACATACAAAGTTTAACTTCGTATTGTTTTTCCAGACATGCATACCAGAAAGTTGTGGGGGAAAAAAATTAACAAACTAGCCTGACTAGATGTGCTGACTAGATGTACAGTGTATGTCTCTCTGTCTACTTTGTTTGTCTCTCTGTCTACTTTGTTTAACTATTGTATATTTAATTACTGTTTATTATTGCGGCACGCAGGAGTTTGATCAACTTCCCTGCATGATTGGTTGGTGACCCACCTAGCCTGCTAGCTGCTCAGACAAGTTAGAACACTTCACGCGAAAATCCTAAGCGAAAATCCAGGTTGCTTAAAGATGGCGTCTATTGGGAACTATCTATATGGTTCATGTACTTGGAACTTCTTAGCATACAAAAGACAGGACAATATGTCATTTGTGACGTCGGGGGTTAAGACGGGTCATTCCATGAACATCTGACCCAAAGCATGTCTTGGAGGTCAAAATTTCAAGTTCAAAGTAAAGCAAAATAAAGATTAGTTTTGTTACCTGATTTATCATTAGTTTTGTATTTTGTGGTTTATTAATTGGAGTTTTGTATCTTGTCATATCTTCCTCAGGAATATTGATAATTGAATGTTGTCATGAATTTACTTCCTGCTTCAGCTGATATGAGGTTAACGATGTAACAGAATAACAAGAGGACACCGTGTCTATTTTAAGAGTGTGTTTACTTAATGTTAAAAGTCATTACTTACTGTGGTTTTATCAGCGAGTAGTTTCTCAATGACTTCTATTAGTTGGTCCTTTTGTTCTGGATCAAGGCTAACATAAACAAAGAAGGGTCTCATCAGTTTGCCATCAATAGCAATTAATCCTTTTCATAAAATATGCAAATTACATTCATGTATACGCATAAACACCATTGATCAGTGCAGTTCAACAGAGGTGGTATGACTATACAAAATGGGAAAATCACAAACAATGTGTAACTGCACAAAGCCCAGGATCTGCGGCTCTTTAGTAAAGCATGTAATATCACAGGTTACATGGTCTATTGACTTCTTCCGGAGTCCTGCAGAATTTTAGTGAGTGAGGGGTGATGACATTTTTATCACCAGCACAGGTACATGTTTGCAACATCTGTCTTTTATGAACTGAGAAGTCTCAACACAGACACGCAGCAGAACCAGGGCCCAATTTCACAGAGCTGGTTACGTAGGAAAGTTCTCAACTTGCATGCTTAAGTTTCAAACTATTGCTTGGAGGTTTCAACTTGCGCAAGCCAATAATGCAATCTACCAACTTAAATTGTGCTGCCATCTGATGGTGCCCTCTTTTGACTCAATTTCCTAAGGCCATATTTAAACACTCTCCACCGTGTTTATATTGCAAGTTTAAACATGGCCACATGATTTTCTCTCGACCAATCAGAATGAGTGTTCTGTCCCAGGTATTTATGAATGATAGATAAACTATATCACCAGCCTCCAATATATCATCTGATTAATGCATCCAAACAGTACACACATGTACAAAGCAGCATGAATGTCTGCATGGTCTGTGCACAGTTGTGCCACCATACACAACCTGTGCAGTTGACATGGTTGAATGGCTTTTAAAACATTGGTGAACATGCCAGAAAATGTCACTTGATAAAAAGTTGAACGAGTTGTAATTGAATAGATGTTAATTTTCCCTCGGGGATAAAGAATATTATTTAGTTTTTGCCCTTACTACACCAATGCTCTAAGCATGACAAAGGTCATGGGTTCAATTTCTGACCAAGCAAAATGCCTGTGGATTTTTCTTCTACGAGACTCCAGAAAGTACAGAGTAAGCTCTACGTAATAGACATCGGAACTGAAATTGAACCAAATAGTTATGCTCCTCGACGAACCACATGACACCTTTCAGTTTACTAAATACAACATTATAAACTATTGTGAATACCTGTAGAGTTTAGGAATGGCATGGGCGGCAGTCTTCCTAACATAGGGTGACATATCATTGACACTCTCCTTTATAGCCAGCATCATGATGGGTACAATCATCGGTACTCTGATGCTGGACAGTACACGTAGGGCAGAAGCTCGAATCAACTGATTTGGATCCTGGAATCAAGAAATCAAAATCAGTCTGAATAATTTATTGATTTATATATTTATTTACTTGATTTAACACAAAATTTATCAATGGATGATTTCCCATGCAGGGTTGACTGAAGCTGAGCTGAATGGAAGTGTACAAACAGGCTGAGGACCGGTTCACAATGTTGTGAAGTGACCCTTTATGAGAGGGGATATCAGGATGGCCAAAATGTCACCAGTGAATAACGAGAAGTCCCCTCGATCCACTCAGCCAAAGTAGTGGTCCCAGCCGATTTTCTATCTTCTGCCCAGGGCCCAATTTCATAAAACTGCTTAAGCACAAAGAGTAGCTAAGCACAACAAAATTATGCTTACCAGAATAAGATTACCAGCCAAACTACCATGTCCCATGTACAATTTGTGACTGGTATCCCGCTCATTTCTGCTTAGCAGACAATTGTTAAGCAATATTTTCTGCTTAATTAAGCAGCTCTATGAAATTGGGCCCAGGTAGTTAGTTAAAAGGTCTTGCTGGCCGGTCACTCAAAAATTTAAGGGCAAACCCTGGGAAGAGCCAAAAAAGTAAACAGGCTCTTCTCAAAGCCACCACAACTAAAAGAGATTTATCACGTGGTGTCACCCCAGATCCACCCTTAACATCTTATGAGAGTCATACCTTTAGCGCCTTTTGGAATGTACTGATGGACAGCAAGGCCAAGTCTTGCTGCTCCTCTGCGTATCGCACCAGGTAAACATACACCAACTTCTTGATCTGCAACAGGGAGAAAATCACCCCAACACACTGGTTAACTCAATTAAATAACAATCACATGTTACTTAACTACAAAATTATGCAAATACATCCACAGTTCGATATATTTGAAGCAGAGTTCTAACTCAAATTTCACATCAGAGAGCCTCATTTGTAATCTTCAGTCACGTCCGTCATCATTTGTTTTTAAATGTCACTGATATGATGGGAATTCTCCTTTCCTTCACTCAAATCCTATGATTATCTCTGAGTTCCACTTCAATAGTATGGCAGTTACATGTGGGTGTACATGTACATAGGTGGTGAGATTGTGCCTTCGGTGATACAAGCATTGAAATTAGCACACAGAGTATGTCATGAGAAAAAGGTTTGGCTATTGTTCCCGTGCACGATGCGCATTCTTTGAGTCAAAATTTACACAAAACAATTGAACCCCCCCCAAAAAACAAAAACAAAATAAAGACGCGCATTTTTCGAAGGTGAGTTCCGCGTCTGCAAGAAGTCAATAGGGAAATTGCAGATTTGTCCTTTGAAAAAATATCCATGGCAGCCATTTTGGAAACTTTGAAAATTGCTTGTTATTCTACCCATATTTTTTCAAAGGACAAATCTGCGACTCTGATGGCTCTACAGCCAACTATCTTTCCCACAACAATATATGATCTGCCCCACTATCAGTAGGATTCTAGGTTTCATGGCCTTATCTTCCATTGGTTTCAAGACAAAGCAAACGAATGTCTTCTATGAGAAAACCTGGGTGTTTATTCCGCTTTGCATTTTGACACTTAAGACTTTACCTCAATATTCTTAGAAACAACATTTTTCACAACAGCTGCAAAAAGATCGGATGCATCCTTCCCTTTGGCGATCATCTGAAAGTTTTAAATAAAAGAAGTTTAATGAGTTATACTTCATTGCAGGCCTGGAAGTTCATCTTTTGAAGGGGGCAAGGCCAAGACCAGGGCAACAGAAGATATGGCCTCCATGGCCTCCATTTAAATCCAGGCATAAATTAAACATGTTGTGTTGAGAAAGATTTACACCATTCTTCCCTGCCAATTTATAAGCAATGCCTTCCTTCCCCATGCTGAAAACATTCAGGCAAGTTTTAAAGAGTGGGTTCCCTTCCTCTAGTTTTCAACAAACATACCACAACCCTCTTCCTTAAACAGGGGTCCGCTGGCCAAATGCCAGTTTGAACACCTGACATGCCTGAGGACCAGTCATAGCTCTTTCCATGTAGTTCTGCTGGATAGTTCAGTGTTAAAAAGCATCCCTATTTTTGTATGCATTATGGATAAAGGCAAAATCTGATGGACCAGAGAAATGAAAAGCTAACTGCTCCTGCTGGCTAGTCACTAAAACAGTTAAGGGCTAATCCTGCACCACCCAATCAACCTGAGAAAGTACCATCAAATAAGGTAGGCACCTTTAAACATACAAATGAAAACATTTGTTGTAATGTCAGGGATTTTATGCATGCTTCTACAGACATGACAGATGTATTTGTAGGCTTATTTTCACTGCACCAAATGAAATGCGCGGTGGTGATTTGGGGTAATCTGCAAACACTAATATTCTTAACTTGGACAGCAGGAGAATGCAGGAGAATGCCGGGTTCAAATTTGGAGGAGAAATCCACAAGACTGCAAGGCTTAAAGTTCAGAATTTTTACTAAACCAGAATCAAAATGAGAAAATACAAGAAAAGGCCAGAATCAAAATGAGATAACAGCTTTAACTCATTGTAAACTGTTTTTATTTTACCAACTTTTGACCAAACCATACTCAGCAGAATTGAAAGATATTCATCAAACTCAAACTTCACATTTGAACACCACTTTTTTTTTTAACTAAAGATATTAAATTGAAAAACACAAGACCGCCAGATTTTTCCTGTCATGAGTTTACTGGCATGCCCGCTAACTGGCTAAAGTCACCGGCCTCAGGCCTGCAGACCATTGTAATTTCAAGCCCTGTGATTGGCACCGGTTCAGTGTGCATGGAGTGGTATGAGGTTCACGATAAATTAGCTTTTGATTGATAACTGATCAATTTTTGTTTTTATGATTGCCAATATTGTACGTTGTCTTTCAGTACATTAAACATAGTACATGTACATGTAAGCACTGCTTCTCAACACCATGCACTATATTATGTACACATTTCCCTTTAAGCTACATGTACATGACTCATTGACCTTCATGGATGTAACAGGAATCACAGGGTAACCCCCAGTGCCTGGTACAGAATGGGATACTATTTTATAAGTTACTTCCAGTACTGATTTCAACATTATATTTTTCAGTGCATTTTTTTCCCCAATCAAATCCATAAGACTGAACCAAGGCCATGTCCTGAGATACCCCCCTCGATGACTGATGGACTGATGGACAGGGATTGGTTTGTCCATCAGTATGAGTACTGTACACGGTAGTTCAGTAGAAGAGTGGGTGGGCAGGGGTTAACAGATTGGTTTAAACTAAATGTATCAAATTGAATTGAAAATCCAACAAAAGTGAAAGGGAAAAGATTCCATAAATACTTTTTTTCTGGACAATATAATCAAACAAGACATAGTACAGTTTGAAATGTTGACTGTACCTAGAGTTCTTCTCAGACCCACACTTACTATGTATGCATACTAAATTGAGTTTTTGATACTGTACATGGGTGATGCTGTTATCACAAACTCACATCTAACACTAACACTACAGTAATCAAACATGTCTTTTGTGCAGCTTCTCCCAAACCTCGGCCTAGACACCAGCTCCAGCTCTGTTTGATGTTGAAGCACCATGCAAACTGCAAACTGCTCCCAAATTCAAACAGAGCCCAAGGCGGAGCTAGAGCCTTTGAAGCCTAGATTTGAAGAAGGCCCCTGAAGATGGAAGGTCCCTGACTACCCTTCAGACAGTGTTTGTAATACTTACTCCAATAATTCTCTTCATAGCCTCCAGTTTGAGACTGTCCTTGCTCCCATCAAGCATGGATTTGAGGTCTTCATGCCTAAAGACAAGATAAACATTCAGGCTAAAATCATTAGCATCATGTCCACAACAAAAGGGGCATTGCAAAGTTATAGGATAAGCCTTTAAATTGACTTTTCAAGGTGTGTCTACCTTAGTATTGGATCTGGCAATTAAATGTACCTTGCTACATCGTCCCAATATGCAATGTTACATGTATGTACACATGGGTTAGATATCAGGCACGCAGCGGTGTCAGTAAATAATGAAAAAGGGAAACTTCCAGACCACGCAGACACAGCAAGACTTTGCACTGTGTTTTCATTTTCAATGGCACAGTGGATAATCAAAAGAGAATAAAACGGGCGAAAAGTTGCATGCCTACAACTGTAGTCTATTAAGAGACTACAGAAAAGAGCCTGGACTTCATACAGGCACAGGTCAATGAAATAAAAGGAACCATTAGAGGGCTTGTGTCATAATGATCAAATCAGTCCTGTGGCTGTACAACAAATTAAAAAAATGGCCACATACGTACGAACTCAAACACATTTACTGCATGCACGCGCACTCTCTATGATACAGAGCTCGTGTAGCGACTGTGTGAGAATTTTACATTTCCATGTACAGCCACAGGCTTGCTTTGATCATGACAATATAGCCCCTTTAATTGGAAGAAGCACTAAATGCGCATAATTATTAATTATAGAAAAGAGCCAAAAAATGAAAAGTAACATTTACAAACACGTACTGTAGCTGGGCAATAAAACAAGAAGAAGAAAAAAACAAAGCTAAGGAAACCATACGCAACCATCACTAAATCAGGTTAAGCAGTTTTTCAGACATGTCAAATGGTTGTATGTATGTTAGCCCACCTTGTTGGGCTGTTATGGCTCTCTTTTAACATCGGTCTTATT
>CM021533.1:11160566-11172335 GCA_010994315.2 Pisaster ochraceus
AAAAGCCGTGTACAAAAATTACATTCAAGTTCGTCGTGCCTGGGGGCCGCCATCGTGGGCTATATGTATGTGTGTTCTTGTGTGTTGTTTGTTTTTGTTTTGTGTATTTTTAAGCACCTGAACATGATGAAACCATTATAAAAATGTGTTTGTTATGTGTGTATGAACACACTGGTTTAAGTTTTTACTGAACAAAAATTTGAGTCAATAATTTTTAATATGTATTAGGACTTTTAAAAATTCCAATGTAATGTAGGCCTACCCTCACATTTCATTCAAAGAAATGAAAATTTGAAAAGTTTATTTTCTGTCCATTTTTCTTTTTAAAAATTAAATAGTAAAAAAAACATGTATAAAAAGAAGATTAAATCCATGAAATATTATTAATAATTATTAATTAGAAATAATTATTAACTAAAATTTACTTAAATGTAAATGTTTCAAGTTTGGCAAATTATTTTGGTAATGAATCAATAGAACCTTGTCATTAATTCATCGAAATCATAAATTGGCTCACAATCCAAAAAGCAATTATTAATATTAGTATTAATCATGTTTATTGTTATCTGTCAGTGTCACTGTCAGTGTCAGTGTCAGTCAGTCATGTCTGTTGATTGAAAAAGAAGTGGCAGACAGACATTCAGTCTTTCCCTATCATGCCTATCAAATTATTAAATAAAGTGGGCAACTAAACCTGACGGCCCAAATATTAAATAAACAATACAAGTTTGCTTCAATTTCAGATCGTCATTTGTTCATAAACGTAGTGTCGAAAATAGAAGCTTAATCGTAAAGTTTACGCATGACAATTGTCAAAATCTGCCACTGCCATGCATTGCATGCAAATAATGATTAAATGTATTCTGAACGTACTTTTTGTAGTCGGCAGCAAAAAAACCTCCGCTTGCGGGATCACTGGCAGTGTCTGTATCCGCTGGAGCTGTTGACGGGGTCTTCTCGTTGGCATACGACCGCTGTTCAGCACTATGGTGCGCCATTGTATTTATATTTTCGTAATCCTAAAAAAAAAGGATATGAAACGAAATAAATCAGCAATATATCAGAAACAAATTTCCCGACACAACATCAGGGAATCCAGCCGGCGACGGGCACACTACACACATACACACAGGAGAGATTGACTAGCTGTGTGACTGCTGATATCGATAAATCGATAGCAGAAACCAAATCGAAACGCATTCAATTCAACCTCGTTTAATACATTGCATGTTCTTATCTCGTCCCCGTATGTTTATTTGAAATGAAGGGCGAAGCAAATAATGTAAAAAATAAAATAAATAAACAATTTAAACCTGGGGAAAAGGGGGTCGGGCAGAGCTGTTACCTGCGTACTATTACTTCCTAAACGTTTAACCTTTGACATAACCACCGGTTCCTGAAAAAAATGGGGGATGGGCGCGTCGTCGTTTTTTCTCTGCTTTTGTAACCAAACATCATCCTTTTCCTTTTCGTTTTACTGATTGTTAAAGTTCACATCTTCTTATCAGGCCCCCCCCAATAATAAACATTGTTTTTAAGAGAAAAATAAATAAATAAATTAATAAATATATAAATAAATAAATAAATAAATAAACAAATAAATAAATAAAATAAAATCATGGTTAGGGGTCTATACTGCTCCTCTATACCTCAAACAAATAGTTAATGGCCTGAGTGACCTGACGTTTCGACTGTATACCAGAAGACTCTGTATAGGTCAAAACGTCAGGCCACTATTTTATTATTTTTATTCTTATTATTTTTTATTTTATTTTATTATTATTATTATTATTTGCATTTACATCATCATAGGTCCTTTTGGTTGGTATTTGCAACAGCTAGTTCTATTTTCACAGTCGCCAACTCCTCTCAAACAAATGTTTTCTTCGTTGTATTGTCTGTATTTGTCAAAACAAAACAGGGATGATTTTACATTTTAAGTGGCTTGCAGGTTTAAATTGGATCATTGAGCAATAATTTAATAAACTAGCTTATTTGCTCCATGATTAGATGCATGTCGGACTTAATCCAAATTGTGACTAAAATAAAATAGTAGTAATACCTTAACCAAAAATAAATATATGAAAACATTTGTAATGGGTCCATGCATGCCTCGTTGACTATAAAACAAAATTGTCCCCCCCCCCTCAAAATTTAGGTCTGCTGTGTGCCGCCTCACTCTTTAGGAAAGTGTTAGAGAAATTAAAGTTCATTAAAAAAATCCATCCAGAGGGCGGTATGCTCTGCCCACGCATCGTGCATAGGGCTCTAAGTTTTGGTCCACAATTTCCGTCTTTAGGTTTGAAGAAAACATGAAATCACAAGGGGGGAATTCTACGTAATTTTGGGGTGGTTAACAGTGTTTCTTTTGTCCCACTATCGCCCTCAATTGTTATAGGGCCGACGACGAACTTATAATTTTCACGTGCAAGATACAATGTAGCTAAAATTAGAATGACGTAAACCACGCGCATGCTCATTATTCGACACACCGCCATTTTCTCGTGACTGATTTAAGTAATGGTCGGTCTAGTTGATACTAACTAAGGCTCAGGTAACGGGAATGAATTAAAGGTTTTCATAAGTCTCACTTTCTTATTTTCTAATATATTCTTGGTTCGTATACAACCAGAATATTTAAACGAAGCTGGTGAAGACATATTATGACAGATTACGATAGCAATCCCTTTGCTGATCCCGAGGCCGCCAATCCTTTCCAGGTGAGTTTGGTTATAAAATAGAAATTTCAAAGCCGTTGATTTGCCTTTGTGAACGGTACGGGGGGCCTTTGCCGGTGAGATGGTCGGAGGCGGCGGCCACGTACCGTCTGGTTCAGTTGTGGGCGTCGGTGATTTCGTTTTGCCATGTTGTGATGTGGGTTATCCATCTTTAGTTTAAACGAATTATTTTTGGCTGGACAATTAAATAAGAAAAGTGAAGTCACACAGTTGTCCACTAGTATCATTATGACTTAAACTGACTGTCTATCAAGTCAGTCCAAAAATAGATTTGTGTCTGTATTTTTTTAAGTGTAATTTTATTAATTAATTTGTTGGCAAGTAAATTAAGAAAGGTTGCTTAATTTAAATTTAAACATATTTTTATTTGCATTTTGATTGCTGTTGATTCATTGAGAGTGGGTTTCTGTATTTTATGTTTAATGTATGCATGGTTGGAATGGACATGGTAATGCAAAATGTGGTAAATTCAGTGAAAAAAACTGAAATTACACATGACCATGGCATGAGGAGCATGGTCATGTTGTTGCTTTAAAACTGTTGATTGTTATCACTCAGGTCAACAAGGCCCAAGTGGACCTGTTTTTTAGATTTTATAAACCTCTGTCTGTCGGATGATCAAATCATGGAGGTAGAAATTAAACATGTTAAATGGTCAGATCTGATGACAGCAGTCCAGTTAATGATTTAATGATTGATAAGATATAGCGTACTTTCTACATGTAACAACCTCGTTCTTTGAGAACTGCACTTAAATCTACACACATGGAAAGATTGCAACTAACTGAGAAAAGTCGCTTGATGTTCAATGTTCTTTTCATTGTGAATATTGATACATGCAGGATGACTTTGTACATTATGATTAAAATGTTTTTCTTTTATGTTTATGAATGTTTGACCAAGTGAAAGCTGGGCTAAGATAAAGGAATAAATTTGAAAAAATGTGTTAAGTTTAATCATGAAGGAATGAGCACAAAGAGTTGGAATGAGCATGGGTTCAAACTTTGAATCAGAAAGAGCCAAAGTACTGGTGTAGTGGTTGTCGCAGGTGCAGTGATCCCAACCACATTGGACGGGAGGGCCGTAGGCTCGCACCCACCTGTACCACCAGCCAGAGGCTATGACTGGATTGAAGAAAGCTGGATCCGTCTCCCTCACAATGTGGTAAAGATGCTCTTTGTACATGGTATATGGACCATGCAGCTTCCTTAAATACCAAGAAGATAGGGCCTGACAGTGAACACATTTAAGTGGGCTTCACAAATGTGTTTTATTTTACATAATCTGTGCTTTAATGATTGAATACTTGACAAGTTCTGTGCTGTAAAAAACAAGTTCGGGTACAAAGTTGTTGAAATGCATTTTTACTTCACACCTGCCTGTTTTTTAAATTGCACGCAAGTGAGGACATATGGGGCATGTCCAGTAAAGAGAAAGAACACTGATAAATTGTACAGCAGGGCTCGAATTTGGGGGAAAAATCCACAAGACTGCAGGGCGTGTACTGTAGCTCAAAACTTTTACTGGACCAGAAAAGTTGTTACAAGACCGGAATCAAAATGAGAAGAACACTATCTACACAGTTTCATATTTAAGCTGTTTTTGTATCAAGCATTTAGAGAAGATTTATCTACAGTAACTTATCCTATGGATAATACTTCAATACTAACATAATTGAAAGATGTAGTATTTATCAGTTATAGTTAAAAATACAGTGAGGTGTTATTGTTCAAAAACACAAGACCGCTGGACTTGTATGGCAGTAAGTTTACTGGCCCGATGCTACAACAATCACTGGCCTCAGGCCTGCGGTCCAGTGTCAAATTCGAGCCCTGTACAGGTTTTTGTACATGTAAATGAACTGCTCAAAGCATAATTGGCTCAGAACTTTTGTCAGGGATCAGAAGTCTATCTTATTACAGTCAGGACCAAAATATATTTTATTTCTTTTTGCAATGTGTGTTTCCTTTACTGAGTTTTAAGTGAAGCATCGTTTCCCATTCAGTGGTCCACTCACCAAATGCCAGTTAAAACACCAGAGGACCTGTCAAAGTTCACTCCAAGTGGTCTGACTTTCCAGTTTAGTGTTGAAAAGCATCCTTTAGGCCTCAGATTCAGTATGAACTATGAAGTAGTGAAAAAAGTGATGGACTAGTGAAATGGCAAGTTAAGTGGTCCTGCTGGCCAGTCGATGATGTGTCATCGTAAATGAGACTTGGCAAATAATCTTGTGATTAGGTACATGTACATGGTGACCATACTGACATGACTGACGGTGAAAAACCAATGTGGCATTCTTATCTCCATGGGAACTGTCATATTGACCTGATTGGGTGTTGATCTTCAGCAGGAAGTGATGCCAGCAATTAGTAAACCAATGCACAACAGTCACAATATGAAAGATGACAAAATCTGTACAATACATTAAACACATGTAAATACTTTTGTTATGTTCAAAATTTGGTAGAGTTTCCTTATTTTTAAAAAGGATGTTTCAGAGCAATTAGCAAAGGGGTGAGTATTCGTTACGCAGGCCGTGAACTCTGCTCTTGAAGGGGCACTCTATGAGGAAAATGTAAAGTTGTATTGGAACTTTGCAAAGGGCACCACAGTAAAAGCACAGGGCACTAGGGCAATTGCTGTGGGTGCTGTCGGTTATTTCGAGGCCTGGGTACCTGTACCCTATTGTCACAGATGATTTTATGTTTACACAACAAAGTATGGTAAACAATTTCTGGCACTTTTATGAAAAAGCTGTTTTCAGGATTCATTTCAGATTTCTACATTATGGTTTGTTGGATAGGTGACTGCTCTATATTCCGACATCCCTATGTTCCGACACCACTATGTTCCGACAACTCAACCTGTATTCCGACACCCCTATGTTTCGACACCTCTATAGTCTATGTTCCGACACCCCTATATGTTCCGACAACCCAACCACCCCTATGTTCTGACACCTCTAATCAATCATTAATGTTGTGTCCATTTTACTATTCCGTTGTCTGTCAACTTGTCCGTTAAAATAATTCAGTCGTATTTTTATATTATTGCTTATCAGAGTAATAATGTGCGAAAATAACGTGTCGGAACATAGGGGTGTCGGAACATAGGTGTGTAACCGTTGGATAAGTGCCCTTCCAATGAAAAGGAGTTTGAAGTTTTTCTTTCTTCACTACACCATGCACCAGGGCTCGAAATTAACGCTGGACCACTGGCCCGAGGCCAGTGATTTTAGCATCGGGCCAGTGTTGTTGTTTTTTTAAATAATAACACCTCACTGCATTTTTAATTTAGACTGATAAATACAAATGTCTTCAGATTCCGTTGAGTATTGAAATGAATTGTAAGGCCCTACCCATTTCTTTAAAATTAATGCTTGTTCCAAAAACAGCTCAAATGTGAATCTCTGTAGATACATCTAGTGTTCTTCTCATTTTGATTCTGGTCTTGTACACATTTTCTGGTCCAGTAAAAGTTTTGAGCTACAAATGTACAAGCCCTGCAGTCTTGTGGATTGTTTGAACCCCTAATTCGAGCCCTGTACACTAATATGTACATGTACATTGATACATGTGTATGAATGTATTTTATTTGTTATAGGCCTACTTATGGTCTACATACATTAGAAACCAGGAATTCATTTTTCCTTGCCCTTTTCAATGTTCAGAATATAACAGAAGTTTGATGTGTTTACCAGTCATGCCAGTGGTTGTAATAATTCAATGTCACACTAAGTACTGACAGTCCGAGCCCAAACATTGCCAAACCCTCTGGTGACGTGTCCTTAAATGAGACCCCTGTTGATGTCAGAACATTGTTGCTGAAAGGTTAAATGTACACGTGTACAATTGGGAACAAAATCATGGGGATTTGTAGCTTTTTTCTTACATGTACAATGTACACACAACAATGATTCGGGGTGGGGAGGGGGGATCATTGGCACTAGACACTACAGTAATGACTGTAGTGTACGGTACAGGTGGTTTTTGATCAAGGGGGAAAAATGAAAGACTTTTCAAGAGACATTAGACGGCAGCAGACATAATTTTGTCATTGTTCAAATATTTCTGAGCGTGGGGTCTTTCTGAGAACAATTAATTTTATTAGTAGAGAGAGTCTGGGAAGTCTTTAAATGCACTTGTAAATTCCACAGTACAAGTATACATGTAGTGCACATACAATGTACACAAATGTACATGTACATCATGTACATTGTACATGATGCTCTAATGTTTCCACTGGCAGGTGGTTTGCTTGGGATGCGACATGTATGGACTTTTAATGTATCATACATGTTCCGTAGAGCAAGGAATGGATCATATAGGGCCTACACTGTACACGTGCATACAGTGCATTTTGTACATCATTGATACATGTACATACCAAAATACATTGTACGCATCCAAAAGACAGGGAAGACGTGTCATAGTATTAGAGACCATTTATTGCAGAAACGGGACTTTATTGGGGGAAACTTACACATGTAAGTTACTGTCGGGTACATGTGCATGTACATTATGTTGTACCTGTCAAGGGGCACAAGGACCATGACCAGGGGCACAGAGGCAAATTCTTCTTTTGCCCCCATTGAGTAGCAGGCCAGTGGAGGGAACTGCCAGTGACTAATTGTGGTCTTGTATTATTTTTGAAAAAAACCTCCCACCAGCATGACTTACATAGGTTGACTCATCCGTCTAGTGTAAACATGGATCACTAGTATCACATGATGCTTGACAATCAGGTTTTACTGAATGTGTGCTTACAAAATAATTTTATTTCAATCAATAATATAAAAGTCTCTAATTGACTCAAGACAGTCAGTCCGTGTTGGTCCGTGCACAGACAAGAGCCACGCAACCTCAGGTGACTACTGTACATGTACAATGTACATGGTGTTTGTAACTCTCAACATGCTGGCCTACATGTACATACAACACGAGTACATGTCATGACAAGTTGATTGCTTACCCACTTTGTGACTGTCTACTAGATTGATTGATTGTATCAATCAATACTCATGCAATGTGTATACGAAGTACCTGAAACATGTGAACAAACACTGTACCGGTATACATACATGTATGTACATGGTACATGTACATGTATGTAGAAATGCAGTTTAATTTAATGTTGAAACAATTACTCTACAAGTAGGCCTACATGTACAATGTGTACATCAGGTACATTGTATGTTATAATTCCTTGCATACATTGCCTCTTTTGCAGCATGATCTTTTTTTTCAGGATTGGGGGGGGGCACAGAAATGTTCTGTTTGATCATGTTGATGCTGTTAGCATAATTTTGATAGTAATATGTAAAGTATAACTAAGTGAAACATTCCTTCCCCTCCCCATTTAAATTTTTTATCCGAAATTGGCTGATAAAAAGATACAAATGTACATTACATGTGTACTGTAGTGGCCATTTCTTTGTCTATTGGTTACCATGGTTACTGAAAAAAATAGAGTAATAGACAGGCATTGTGTGATCATGGAGATAGAAATCCTCCATGGTGTGGTCTACACTTAAAAAAAAAAAACTGCCGGCGTGATGTTGTATGCAATGTACAAAGGTACACCACTTGCCTCCATATCTGGCTATAGACCCCTTGCATTAATTATGACAGCACAAGCCCAAACCCCTCATTGAGGTCAATGAAGATACATATTGGCTGAGAGTCGTGTGCAGCGCGGGCGTGCATGTTTCCATTGTTTGTCATCAAGGATGGAGGCCAATTCTAGGGGTCTATTTCCTTGATGCCCCATAAAGTGTTCGTACAAATTTAAACTCTCCTCATAAGCCTACACAAGCTCAATGTAATTGCAGTTGCCCATAAAAGCCGCCCTGCCCTTACAAGAACGAACTATCAGACCTGCAAATGATATCACTGTTAGTACTTGATTATGGCTCAGAAATACTGTAGTGACATGTAAATTAATCAACCACGTGCACGAGCTGTTTGCAAAGCGCGTGCGCGGTTGGTTTCTTTTTCTAATTTATGTTTTTATTTTTTATTTAGAAAATGATGAATAACAAAGACTGGAATAAAATAAAGAAATGTAAGAATAAGAGGTCAAGTTTGGGAGAGATACTGGAAAGGAGCAGAGCTCCTAATAAAACCTTGTTTAGAGATATCAATTTGTTGCGTCAAATCATTTCATTGGGGATTACCCGTTTTTATCCATAACCATTCTGAACTGAAGAGAGGATCCCTGAGGAGAAATCCTACCCAGGCTTTTAAGATACATGTACAAACATGAAGATTTACACAAGAATGTTCTTGGCTAAATCGAGTTATGATTTAAATCTAGAATAAGACTCAAGAGTACTCTGGTTTCTCCCGAGGATTTTTCTATTTTGGCATGATTGGGAGGCATTCTTGACCAAAATTTAGGAAGTTTGGCCATGAAGCACACTAAATGAACTGAAAACAAGGTCCTCTGAATGTTTTCTACTTGGTGTTTATCTTGGTCAAAATGTTGGTTTAATAAAAAGCCTTACTGTGCAATCTGGAGCATTCTACACTGTAAATGGTTTTATCTTTTGAATTTGTGTGAATTTGATCCGAAATTATTAATTTAATTTCTTTCTTTTTTTTTCTTTCTTTTTTTTTTTTTTTTTTTTTTTTTTTTTTTTTTTTTTTTTTTTGGGGGGGGGGGGGTTGCCAAATTTTTGGAGTATTGCCCCAGTATGCTAGCTTGTGCATGAGGAGAACCCTGGTACTGCAGTGATTTATGTCACCACATTGTACGTGCACTGTAGGAATGTCAGGATGTCAAAGGAATATTTTGCTCATTATGTATAACTTATTTCCAAACTGCTTACCCTTCAAGAAAGCCTCTGCTAGAGTCAAAAAGTCAGGCCTTAAACTATTTTCTTCTGATTAAATGAACAGGTTCTGCAAATTGTTAAGACTTGTAGCACCTGACAATAATGAAAGTATTAGACCAAGATACTTAGAAATGTATGCAAATGAAAGCATGTTAAATTCAGTAAAATACATGAAATAATTATGATTACATTCATATAAAATGGGAAAATTGCAGTGGTATAGGGCCCTACATCATGGTTTTTGAGTCAAATTCAATAATTTGTACAAAATTCAGTTAGCAAACAATTGGTACATTTTTAACAGTTTAAAATAAAACCAACTACATCTGTACATGTAGATCTGCACATAAATACAAACCACATATGTGTACTGTATGCAACTTTAATAATAACTACCAATACCATCCAACAATATTGTGCCTTGCTTTCACGACTCCACTCACAGGCTCATATCAAAACAAAATGTGCAGTACATGTACATGTACATGAGGCCTGCATTGCACTGAAACCAACTGTGCATCCATTATTTTTAATAATGTGTCTGTGACTCTGTGGTCGCTCGTAACGGATCATAATTATTAACATTTTTACACTTGATAACTCACCTTATGTCTGATGATATTGCCAGGGATCCCCATGACCTTTTCTGGCAGTCCTAATATCTTTGCAGCCGAGGGAAGATGCATGGTACCAAACTTTGCAGAGATCCCTTTCTTCATACTCGGTGAATCCACCACGCCACTTCTTGTCTTCTGAGCCTACACAGTACTGTAAAATTGTGATTTGTTATTATCATTTTTTGTTGTGGAATTATCCTGGTCTGTCTGCACACGTGTTGTGAAACAACGACATGCTTGAGCTGTTTCTGAAGCCAAGGCAACTTCACTTGTTTTTGTGTGGGTTTTTTTTTAATGGTTTTAGCCAAATGCTGTATTAAATATATTGTGAACTTGTGTAAACAGTTTCACCATCAAAAATTACTTTTGTGAAGCTTCTTGTTCTTGCATACAACACATGTACAATTTACGCGATATGGCTGCAGTGCATGCAAGCAGATACTCCTGTCTCTGTTTGCATTGTCGTAAATTTAATATTTTACCAGATGTTGACATCGTTTTCATTCCCAGCCAAAACATTGCTTGGCATGGACACGGTTGACTACACGTACATTAGACCTAATTCAGATCACAGGATTAGGACCTTTTTCGGTGTTCATGTGGAGTCAATTGTTCTTCCTACACAATGTAGCATAATGTTACATTCGTACATGTTATGTATATCCAGGATATCAGGCAAATGCTTTACCCGTTTACATAATGACAAAATAAAATCAAAATAATGGTTTTTTTTATTATCTTAACAATTTGCAAACTACATGTATATAATATTCTTATTACAAACAATGGCCCTTTCATTCCTCATTTTTCAACCCTATACTAGACATAACAGGATAAGCAGTCATGACCAATGACCTGGTGGCAGTAGGCCCTACTGTCATTCATTTTAAAATTCTGGTTCACATGTCATGCAAATGTTGGAATGTTTCAAAGATTCAGATTTCTTGTAAAGTTTAATAGGCCTACAAGTGGAGTGACTTTGTTTGTCCTACATGAACGTACATGTACCAGCAAAAACTAAATGGTGACAGTTTAAAAACATACACTGCTCAAATCAGCATTTTTACATGTAAGATGATACGCCCAGTATGCAAATTAAGGTAGCCTTTGTATTTTGAAGATTGAGATTTATACGTGTTGGAGTGACTCTCTTTGTCCTACAAGTACCAGCAGAATAACACTAAAATGGTGACAGTTTACCACAATCAGACATTGCTCAGAGTATTAACATTCAAACAAAACCTGATCTTTGTTGTACATTTGTACACTGTATGTACAAATTATGTATTGTATTAAGAGCGTAGGAAGTAGAAGCAGTAAATGTACAAACTACAATGGACAAGAGGGCGTGCTCTCACCCTAGACTGCTATCGATGGAGTTCGCTTTAGAGCACGCCCTCGTATGGCGATCGATCATGGGATCAATACACTGTACAAGTGCACGTTATAATGTTTAATGTGTACAAATGTAGGTTATTAATAGTAACCAGGACATTTAGGTGCATAAAGCGCCTTTTACCAGAGGACGCAAAGTGTAGGAAAAGGAAAAGAAGAGTAGGCCAGAAAGATGGGATTGGGG
>CM021533.1:11181087-11192210 GCA_010994315.2 Pisaster ochraceus
ATGAGTGTAAAAATCTAGGAGTATGGTAAGGTACCAATTAATACATGATGTTTTTAAATGGAGATGGCTGAAGGGGGGCATTTTGTTTGGTCTTTAAATTATAAAAATAACTACGAATGTTAACCCTCCTGCTCTCCATAACAATTGCCAGCGAGTTGACTATCCATTCAAAACCATTCAACTGCATGGATTTTGGATGGTGGAGCAACTGTGCACAGAACTTTGTACTGTGTAGATGCATTCACCACATGCTATCATAAGATATATTATTTTTTTATCAATGTGGTACCTTAACAAACATAATTTGTCACAGTATCAAGCATTTACAGTTTGCTGCAAATTTGTGTTCTGCAATCATCTCATCAGAGTCTACTGTGAAGTTGGCAAATCTTCCCTAATCACACTTAATCGACAGTTACCATTTATTTCCAGGGTTAGTCGGAAGTTGGAGAGAACTGAATGGAATCTCCCCCTCCCCCACCCCACAGTTTCTAGATTTGCAGCCAACTCTCAGTTTCACTTGGTGATAATAGACCAAGTCCATTAAGACACGTCCTCCATGATAGCAAGTATCTATCAACAGTCCCAATTGAAAGGCGCGTACAGCTTGTGCGTCTCGCCTCGCTCCAAACCACTAACTAAAGGCATGACATGCATAAAAGCTGTGCGTTTACAAATTTGTAGTGGGATGTGTTGCCGTTTTGTCTGGACTTACAGTATGCATAAACTTGTTGTGATTGATCAAAACATTAAGGTGGGAACATAATGGACAGGTTTATTTAGCTCTGATAATACGGCCGTGTCTGAAGTGGCGCTTTTGGCTGTTTCTAAGGGTGTCACTATCGGCCTCCAACGCATGTTGACATGATGATCAAGCCGTAGACACAGCCGTGTCCAAGTTGGCAGCTGGGGCTGTTTCTAAGGGTGTCACTATAGGCCCCCAATGCATGTTAACATGATGATCAGGCCATAGCCACAGCCGTGTCCAAGTTGGCAGCTGTGTCTGTCTCTAAGCGTGTCACTATGGGCCCCAATCTGCCATTGCGTGTTAACATGATGATCAAGCCATGGCCACAGCCGTGTCCAAAGTGGCGCTTGTGGCTGTTTCTAAGGGTGTCACTATGGGCCTCAAATGCATGGCAACATCGGTGATGATCAAGCCGTAGCCACAGCCACTAATTCAGACATGGCCGACCTCTCAATGTTTTGTTATATGCCAATTGCTTTCAGCCTACGCAGTTTTGCTCGTACTGAACATGTTACTGTGTCTGATGTACTTGACGATTGGCATCAGTTCTTCGGCTGGACTCTGCTTTGGCTTCTCCTTACTCTTCCTAGCCATCCTGACGCCTTGCTCGTTCGCATGCTGGTACCGACCAGTGTATAAATCCTTCAGGTGAGGCTGGAGACGATGGCTGAGACAGAGGAAAAAGCTCAATCATCCATTGTGTGGAGCGTTCGTTTGCATCAGGCGGCAAATCATGGACATTCATTTTCATTTTCACTTTGTTGACCCAATTCACCTGACGTCATCATCACACTAATCTTGGAGTCATTGTCCCAGTGTGTTATACAGTGTAGTGCGCATTCTAGGCGATGTTTACAAGCTAACCGTATGGGCAATCTGTCTACCCAAATGGCGAATGTGGTGGACAGAAGCTGCGTGTGACGTTGTAGCAAGATGTCAATAGAGTGATTTTTCCCTTGTAATGGGTTTGTTATCAAATAATGAAGTGCAAGATTTTTGCGAGTGGTTTTGTAATAGTGTT
The DNA here is from genome assembly GCA_010994315.2 of Pisaster ochraceus. Lineage (NCBI taxonomy): Eukaryota > Metazoa > Echinodermata > Asteroidea > Forcipulatida > Asteriidae > Pisaster > Pisaster ochraceus. The sequence continues at coordinate 11,182,857 of CM021533.1, forward strand.
TGTTTTCTGCTTCTGCAGGAAGATGCCAGGTACTGAGAACATAGTTGCATGTATGTTTAGCTGGCACAAAATTCAGCAACAAGCAACACCATTAAATAGACCCTTGCGTTATGATGTCACAAGCCCGAAACAGCGCCCTCACTGAGGTCAGTGAAGACCTATCATTGGCTGAGAGCTGTGGGCGGCATGTACATGCAGGCATGCTTCCATTGTACGACCTTGGCAATGACGGCCAGTGCAAGGGGGTCTATTTGGGGGATTGTAGTCAACTGCTGTAAATAGTAATTAAGATTTTTTTTTTTTCCAAAGAGGATCTGGCTATTAACACAATTTTCACAATTTTTTTATTTATGTATATATGTTTTACTTTGAACTAGCCACAGATATTTTTGTGAACAGTCAGGGTTTCCTCCACAGGATCATTTTGTGATTTACCCAAAAGAAAAAAAACACCCGCAACTCACTAAACATCCACATTGTGTTTGTTTTTCAGCGCCACCAAGAGATCATGTGTCAGCATTTCTTCAAAGCAAAATCAAAACTCAAACGCATCTCATATTCATAACCTCATTTGCCTCTTTTTTTTCTCTTGTTTTTGGTTCTATTTTCATGCACCTTGGAACCTCAGTGTATGTCACATTGCTGTTCTGCAATGTCATAGTATCACTTTTGTTCATGACCACTGGAGTTGACGCCAATGGCGGGGTAACATTCGGCTTAGCCATCCTTTTTGTAATCATTTGGACACCGTGCTCATTTGTATGCTGGTATCGGCCTGTTTATAAGGCATTCAGGTAATGTGTTCCACATCATAGTCATTCGTAGGGTCAATTTATTTCCACTAATATAATGCATCAGTATGCATTATCGCAGAATGTATTCTCAAGGTGAAATGGAAAAGCCAGGTTTCATCGAGTGATTATATTCTCCGACAATGCACAACGAAATGCATTCAATAATTGTCACACATAGATCCTCCTCATTTGAAATTTGTTCACAATAAACACAAAATAGATATGGAAACTCGCCCACTCCATGATTATCAGATTATGGACAGAATTCAATTCATCATATTTCTTAGTGCAGGAATTTTTTTGTATATTTTTGTAAGTACACGATTTACCGGAAAAGTTGCCCTGGGCAGTATTGTAACAAGTCAAGTGCTCATAATTTGAATTTCTTAGTTGCTCAACATTTAACTAATTTTTGTCAAAACCAGTCATAAGTCATAATAATGAGAGGTCATTGATCATAAACCATTTGTAAACAATAGACTAGCACTGCTCAGTGCTCCATGAATGCACAGTAAAGAGGCTTCATGAAAGTCCATCATGTGTGAATGTGTGTGTGTATGTGTAAACATGAATGCCAGTTGATACTGAGGACTGTAAACGCCTCAGGCTGGTATTTGGACAATTTTCTGTTCCCACCCATAGTTTTAATTTTCTGAGCTTTTTGGAGCTGCCGGAGTGATTGTTTTCCTTTGAAAATATCGTTGCCACAATGGAACAATGACTTGACAAAGGAAAGACAATTTAGGTTCTCATAAGAAGCCCTGGGGTTTGATGTTGTCTTGTGAGAAAATATAAGTAATACTCTACTCACTGTAATTTTTCAGACCCTCGGCCGTAAGCCACGGCTAAAAATCTGCCATGGTATGCTGGAATCTCAGAACACTCAGACTAACTCCCAATTAACTAAATCCAATGATAAAAAATGGCAGCAGCCTGTCTGTTGTTGTATGCCACATTTATCCAACAGCAAGACATGGGTCTTGAATCGGGGATTACACTATTACCTTTCAAAAAAGGGATATTACGAGGCAGAATTGCCAGTACTGTCTGTCCCTCTTTGTTTTGGTGAGACAAAGCATAGCACGGTAGGTTTACGTCATCCGTCCAAATGCCAGCTAAAAATTTAGGGTGCTCCAAAATTGTTAAAGTCTTAGTAAACTAATCTTCATAGGCCAGTTTAGAGCGTGAAGTTGTTAACAAAAGGGATCCGATTGAATTGACAGACCAAGGACCTCCTCATTTTGACTTTGTGTGCAAAACCATCAGGAAAAGTCCAAGTAGCATTGGAGTAGCATTCAAAAAACTTGCATATTTTTCATTTAAGCAAAGTCAACGCTTTTTGGCAAATTATCAATGCTACTTTTTCGCTTAAATAAGTTAGTAAATAAATAGAAATCATTTATAATGGAGCTGTTCCATAATGCCATGACATGAAAATGACAATACACAGTTTATACTTACTTACTCTCTTTGTTTTCTGTTTTTACAGGAGCGACAGTTCCTTCAACTTCTTTATGTTCTTCTTCATCTTTGCTGTACAATTCCTGTGTACAGTTGTGCAAGCGATAGGAATCGACCAATGGGGATCATGGTAAGCCCCTACCCTCTTGCAATTATTTCATGTTCCTTACTCCCAAGACTTTGGATAATTCTGAGGGGAACAGAAATCTCAGATTTTCAGTGCTTTCATGATACTTCATGATATTAATGCAGATTTCAGCGTAATTTTCATCGACCTATCACTGCTTTTGTTCTTAAAGTTGGCTAACGCACGCTAGTTCTTAAGGGAGCCTCTTAGAAGTTGGAACGGTAGGAAAAGTATTCCTCCGCATGCCCATGGGCTGTTCGGATTGATCGCTGGAATGTTCCGTTAAGAATGTTTAAAATAATAATGCAGGTTTGTTACTCAGGTAGGTTTGCGCCCGTTCTTTGGCATATTGATGCAGTCTAACGGAAGGTGGAAGTGGTCCATTTGATTGCGTGCTTGTGCCCATGGGACACTCCATTGCACCTAGAACTGGCCCAACTTTTGAGACACCCCCTTAGTTGGCCTACCTACACTAAATACCTCTTCAAAACTTTCCCCAATTTTGAAAAGGAGTGCGAAATGCAAGTTGTTTCAGATTCACATACTTTTTTCTTTTTTTTTTTTCCTTTATATAATTCAACTCCTGGACTTGTCATTGTTACTGTTGCTGTTGCCTTTCATCTTTGAAAGTAAACCAAGTTGAACATCGCTGTCTCATCATTGACAAGTATTTCCAAGCTCCAGAGCTGCTGTTATGGGCATAAAATGTTAACCCCTCTTCCTCAGCCTCCTCCCACCCCCTACATGTACAACAAAACTGATTTATAGTTCAGACATGTGATTTATCAAGATTTTTCCCGATTTCTGGATTTTCTGAAAATCTCCTGGACCCTTTAAGATTTCTTGATAGAAGTAAAACAGTCACCAAAGTGAGAAAGAAATAATCCACATTGTGTCCAAACTAGTAGTTTCTGGTGATGCATTGTGTCTGTAAACCTCCTAAATTGTTACATCTGGGAGGTTCCAGGTTCTAGAATAAGGGGAACCCAACCCAGCAAGCTACATGTAGTTATCAGGAATTTTTACATCATCGAAATTCATCCTTAATAGTTATTTGATTCTATGTTGATTTTTGCAGTGGTTGGATTAATGGCTTCACCATCATCGGCGGCGCCAAGACAGGGTTTCATACCGCAGTTGGCGTCATGATGCTCATGATGGGCTTGCTGTTCACAATACTTGCCGTAGGCATGGCTGTTTATCTCACAACGGTAAAAATAAACCCATTGTTTCGTCTTGTCACGCAATGTTTTTTGTCACTGAACTAATCAATGATAGGCTTTTTCCTAACCTCAGCTTAGGCTCTGGGCTCTGGGCTCTGGGCTCTGGGCTCTGGGCTCTGGGCTCTGGGCTCTGGGTTCTGGAATCCGGGATCCGGGATCCGGGATCCGGTTTGATGTTGAAGCAATGTTGAAATGATGGCGGAGCCCAAGCTGGAGCCAGAGCCAAAGACAGGGTTTGGAAAAGGCCCAAGGTTTGTCTTTGAAGAAAATGTCTGCTGATACACATTGTAACAAGGTGGCTAAGGCACTCCATGCATGACCTCAGAATGTTGTACATGGTGGTAAACGCGCCCTAGACAAGAATGTATTAGTTCAACACATTTAAATACATAACTTATTTTATATACTGCACTGATGACACGTGACATGCACACGTGTCATACTTTATTTTGCCTTGTGTACTGTTCTGACACTGTAGGAGTCCTATATTGATAAATATAGGACCCTTGGATGCCTCACAGCTATCCTTTGTGTGTACTAATAGATTTTACGTTGAGTACTGTTTGTATTGACTGCGTTACGGGTTATTAGCGTGCAAGCAAGCTTGTGCACCAACATTCCTTTTACTGCTGTGTGGATGTGACAAGCAAGAGATAATATTTTGTTTATCCATTTGGAAGGCTTGCAGCAGCCATTTGACACATATACCACATAAGTTTCAGCTTGGAGCCTCCATACAAGTTTCCATGGTAGTTGCAATTATTGACCTCATAACACCAACTCTTATGCTTTATCCTTTAAAAAAAGGAAAGAGTAAACAATCTAGTGATTTCTTCCCCAATCTAAAGTTTGTGTGATCTGGTTCCTTTACACCATTGTAGGTACATAGGTTGTACCGGAGCACAGGCGCCAGTTTCCAGAAAGCCCAGGAGGAGTTTGCGCGAGGAGTAGTGACCAATCCTGGTGTTCAGTCTGCAGCAAAGGATGCCGGCAGAGCAGCAGCGAGTGGTGCTGCTGATGCTGCTGTCGGGGGTGTTAGTGCATCCTTGAGTCCACAAAGCATGAATAAAATGTAAATTATCTTCAACATAGCACCTGCAAGTTTAGCTCCCAGCAAGTTTAGCCCACATAGGTTTATAACACCTACAGGTGAGTGACACCAAAAGGTGTCATGTAGTACCTACGACTGTAGCGTTCGTAGGTATGGCACCTTCATGTACAGGTGGGTAGCACCTGCAGGTGAGTGGCACCTACAGGTGGGTGGTAACTTTGGACTTAGCACCTGTAGGTGCCATACGTACAGGTGTAGAACCTGTAGGTATGGCACCTCCAGCTGGATGGCACAGTTGTTGCATCTGGAGGTGTAGAACCTATCGGTGTACAATCTATATTATGTGAAGCAAGTACTGGTGTTGCACCTACAATTACTGGTGTGACACCTACTTGTTTAGCACCTTTTGGTGTTGTACCTACATTTACTGGTGTTGCACCTACTGGTGGGGCACCTACTGGTGGGACACCTACTGGTGGGACACCTAAAGGTGTGGCACCTATTAGGTTTGCACCTAGTGTTGCACTTGCGTATTGCACCTGCAAGTGTACCCTTGGGTAATATATTTCTGTGTACATATCATTTAATACAGCTTTGTGATGGCCTAATACATGCATCTATTCAAAATGCAACTGTTTTACGCTTGGAATTTACAATTCATTTTTGAAAAGTTTAAACTCACTGTGGCAAGGGGTCATGTTCTTGTCACTGCCGTATTGACTTTTTTTTTAAATTGCTCATTCTGTCCAGTTTGATCAAGGTGCGGCCATCTTGTTTTATTCCCACTCAAAGCAATGTAGGATCATAATAGTCTGGTTCCATTTGTTTATCTGATTAGAATCGGTATTCATCCTAGCATTTGCACACGGGGAAGCTAACACAGATTGTGGTAGCACGATACAGATCAATTTAGCTTTAGGACCAACAGTTTACTTGTGTACTCATTGCTTACACTTATCACCATGGGTTTTGTTTTGTGAAATGGCCATGGTTAGCCCATTGGTATTCTGAAGAATTTGTGAGGGAATCTTTGCTCTCCATTAATCATAAGTTGCATAATTACCTTCAGCAGCTCATGGAATGAATGGTGACTTCTGAGGGACGTAAGATTGGGGTAGACTTACTGGGTAAAGTCTGTTTTGTTTTGTTTTTGTTTGTTTTTTTATATGTGCATGCCCAGAACTGTGTTAAACTTTAGATACCATAGTTGCGTCAGCAAACGACTGCTAAGTGTGATCCTGTGTTCTTCCACTTTCCAAAAAGGTCATGTCCTGATTCAACATTATCCAATATTCCCCACATGGGCATGCTACATGTTGAAAACAAAATCAAACTTTTCTTCAGATTTTTTTTTCCCATCCTTTTTAACTGAAACATTTTGGTAAAAGAAAAACAAAACAAACAATAGTAGCCATATCAGGATTTGTGGTGATGGTTATACCGAAAGGAATGGTTTGTCCTGTTTGTGCATATCTGCTGCACGCTCAAGTTTTCACTACTTCAGGCCCACACCTGGCAGACATTTGTGTGTAGTTTACCAAATATCTGCCATTTCTTAAAGAAACTTATAATTATGAGAAGGCGTAGTCTTTGAAGACTGTAAGTAAAAGCCAAGTACAATTTTTTTTCTTTTTCTTTTTTTTAAGTCATCAAAGAAAAACTAGTTCAATACTACTCCTGTGGGCTTCTGGGGATCAGTGGAGCTAATCATGAAGTAGGCGTGGCTTACAGTGGAATTATGTCACACTTACAAACAGGATAAATGGTTAAATAATGGTAATTTGCCCAGTGTGTCTGCTGCCAGCTTGGCCCAATTTCATAGAACTGCTAAGGCTAAGCACAACAAAATTATGCATCCCAGAACAAGGTCACCAGCTAAAATGACCATTTCATGTGTAACATCTGTGACTTGTATCCTGCATATTTCTTGCTCAGCAGAATGTTTTGATGCAACATTTTCTGCTGAAGCAGCTCTATGAATCTGGGCCCTGGGGCCGATTTCACAAAGAGATAAGAATAATCTTAAGATGAGTTGTCAGTATTACCATAGTGATTTGTATTGTGACATCACACTTTGCTTAGCAACTAAGATCAATTGGCAGTTAAGATCAATCTTAGCTCTTTGTGAAATCGGCCCCTGGTGTCTCCCATTGATCGTGGTATTCTGCTTCCCTGTTGATGGCAAACAACTGTCAACAGTGTGTAGGATTGGTGCAAATCGGGAAATGTTTCAGGAAGTAATTAGCCTCTGAAAAGTCAAGACTTAATGAAGAGACTAGCTGTGGCAAGATTTGTGAGTTGTAAGATAGTTAATGTAATATGCAGTACTAGTGTATAGAAAAGAGTTTGGCTCAGACAGGCATGTCAAAGTCACACAGAATGCAGCGGTATAACACCCGATTGCATCATTTATTAATACATGATGTGCTTTTTGCTGCGCTTTTTGTTTGTTTTTGTTTTTTTGTGGCAAGGAATTTAATGAACAGATTGAATCATAGTAGAATGCAATGGACCTACTAATTTGCCCTTTGTTTGGGATGTTTGTGGAGAATTAATTTGCCCTTTTTGGGGATGTTTGTGGAAAATGTTTGACTATCTGAAGGGCTAGTTTTCTGAGCGCTGGTTCTTGTGGAAAGTTTGTGTCGTATTTCGTAACTGCTCAATCTCTGTAGGTGAGCTGTTCCTACACCTCACACACACATTAGAAGAGCAACTCCGCTAACCCATAAATTTGAGGCATAACGCACGAGGTCTTTGCTATCCTAAATATTCAGTATTACTAACGGTAAAAAGAAGGCTTTGTAGCACCATATCATTTGGTCTTAGCCTCTGAATTGAGTCAGTACAATGCATCCAGGTAGACAAAGGTACACTGTGTGCATGGTTCAAGATACGAGACCATACCCCCCGCCATTGTTTTTGTTGCAACCGTTTTCAGGTAGTGATTGGCATTTTCATAAAGCTGAAAGAGCGTTCATTGGATACTAAACCCCTCCCTCTCTAGTGTACAGTTTGTATGTTATTGACAATGTTGAGCCACTTCTAAGTAAGAGCTTCAGCGACTGATTGTTTAACCATGGCAAATGTAATATAGATGTACTTCTTAAATCATTTCGGTCACCAGTTTAAACAACACTAAGAAGATTAAGACTGCGCTACAAAAGAACATTGTATGATTGTACCAGTTATATTAGATAGGATTCATGTTTTTGCCTTTACATGGACATAACAGCTCCCTTTTTATACTCTGTATTGCTGTAAGTATGATGTTGTACTATCTGTGTTGTATTTGTGAGAAGTACATGTATGGGCAGACTCCCCCCCCCCAACCATGTTCCATAAACTCCCAGATCATTTAGGATATTTAACTATGTACCTTTCCCTTGACCGTTAGGTGTCTGTACATGTTAACAACAGTGGGTTAGAATAGAATATGTGATTAGTGACGGTGTTCAGCGTCATGGACCTGTCTGTAACAGGCATGTGATTTCTCAGGAATTTTCCTGATTTCAGGATTTTCTCAGAAATCTCCTGGAGCCTTCAAGTTTTTTTGAAAGTTGTGAAGCAGTCACCAAAAGGGAAAAGACAGAGTCCACACTGTGTCCCAACTAGCAGTTTTGCAGTTTTTGTTGTGATGCACACAGCCTGTAAACCCTCTGAATTGTAACATCTGAGAGGTTCTGGGTCTTGAATAAGAGGGAACCCAGCCCCTCAAACCATTTATGTGGAATCTTCACATTCATCAAATCTCAACCCCTGTGGATAAAATTATGATTCCTCACTAAAGAACAAACCAATTAAAGAGTTTACAACTTGGTTAATATGGAACCTAAATACTTCATGTGTTAGTCGGAATGCCCCAAATGAGGCAAATTTTTGGTGTTGCCTGTTGATCTATGTATAAATTGAGGGCACAGTTTATAATCTCAAAGTGAACCTGTGACTCTTGAGTCTTGAGTTTCTAGTCGTTAGGTGTGGCCAGCATGCTTTCAGCTCTTGCTAAGCTCTTTAAGCTCTCTTAGGTGGTGTAGTATGATAAATTAATAATCCAAGTGCACGCATAAATAAGCTTTTGTAAAAATGACAAACCAACTATTTTGCCATTTATCGGTATGTACATAAAGTCCCTTGTTTATTTCAAATAATGAACAGATGATATTTGTAAGTAAACATTCCAAGTATGATTTTGCAGTGGTCGTTTCTTCACAATGACAGTAAATGAAATGTCAAGCAAATGCAGTTTTTGGTTAATCCTTAAGATGAACTTTTTGTTTTATTTTCCCCCATCTTGTGTCCATCTAGAAACCTTGAATGCTGCTATCAATTTGTAGGGCCTGTTAATTTGCAGAGATGTTAAACAGTGTGGGTTTAAGGGAGAACGTCTTCATAAAACCATCGGTAGCCTCAGGCTGCCTGAAAAAAGGATCAGTCTAAGAGATAAAATAACTTGAATTTTGGGGAAATTCACATAGAAGAAAATGCCCAAACATAGATATTTTCCATGGATGGGTGACAGCCAGACACAACACTGGAAAAGACTCTTTAATCCAGGGAACCAGCATTCCAGTCAATGTAGTTTTCCTATGTAAAGTGTTGTACTAACATCTTGTTTATAACCAGTGATTTATATAGCACCCCTTGAACTCATGTGATTCGTGATAAATACACTATTATACAAGGTTCTTTGGTGTAAAGACG
>CM021533.1:11224269-11239278 GCA_010994315.2 Pisaster ochraceus
TAAACAAAAGAAAGGCAAATACAATTCCACAATTTAGGAGATCAGAATTCCTTTATGTACCGGTAAGGGGGGACGGCAGGATAAGCCCGGCTAAGTGCGATGCACGTCGTGCACAAAGGGCCACTCTAGTATAAAACAAATTTAAAATGGTGATTGGTGAATAGAATACAAGACTGACGGGAGATCTCGCAGGCCAACCTTGTGTGTCTTTGGCTCACTGGGGCCTACCAGACATACTGAGATACCAGTCCGCTCAGAGCAATACTTTGCGGCCGCACTGCCCCACAGCCCAGCACCGACGATGCACACATCAAACACGCTGGCTGTAGACATGACGTTTATATCCCGCTGTGGAAACGAAAGTATTCTTTTATTCATACATGAACAAATTGAAAGAAAGTTTGATTGAAAAATAACACAGGGAAATAGATCCGTCACAGTTCAAGGGTTATGTACTGGCCCATGTCCAACCCACACAGCCCATGTACATGTACGTGTGTGTGTATAACTGCTGGGCTCATGTGATAAGTTGACCCCGCGTGTCACACACATCAACAAATTGGCTTACCAACGTACAGGCCTGTGAAACGAGCTTGCTGATTGGTAAAAATTCGAGGTTTAGGTTTTAACTCGACTGACAGACTGATGACACTGCACTCGGTGGCAAACCTTTCATATGTACTTTATTGTCATACCGCTCACGTTCGTACACGACTACAACTATTTACTGGTAGCCTAGGTATGCAAGAATCAATCAAAATGCCAGCATGCGTCGACGTATAGATGCGCATTTTGGGGGAAATAATTATGCTTGCACAAAATTACAAACGCATACAATATAACAGTAATGCGCATTCTGTCGTTTTGCGCTGACTATTTTTCACAAGCCTCTCAAGGCCGGCTACTGTTATGTACATGTAAGGTTGAGTGGAGAGGGCGGGACATTACCTATGGAGGCTAAGGAGTTGATTCAAAAGAGGGCGCTCGCTATCAGACGAAAGGCTGGGGACACAGTGATATGGGCGATTTCACAAAGAGCTAAGGTTGATCTTAACTGTATTTCACTCTTTGCTGAGCAAAGTTTAGTGTCACAATACAAATCACCACGGCAACATTAATAAGTCACCTTATAGACGAATCTTTATGCTTTGTGAAATCATAAAGAACACGGCCACAACGGCGAGGCAACTACAGTATTTGTTTTACTTTTCATAGGACCGAAAGGTACGCTAGAGTGTTGGTTTATGACTTGCGCCCTCTTTTGTGTAGTTACATAAACACACATGTGAGTAAGGCACATTGTATGTAACGATTGCTACCCAAATCTGTAAAGCGTACCGTTTGGCGCAGCATGTCAAGTGCATGCACATGACGAGCAGAGCTAATCAGACGATTACTTTATTTTTGTAAACTTTTTCTACACACAGCTTGTTTCTGAGAGTGGACAAGAATGTTTTTGAGGCATCTAGCACTAGCAGGAACTGCGGCCCAGCCGCTGAGACTGGGACGTACAGTCTACAACACGCCGGCTTTGGCTTCGTATCGGACACACATGCACCGTTTGTACACGTCGTCGAGCGGGAGACCTACGGCAAGAACGTGGAGGAATAATGACGCAACATCTTCTGCTGTTTCGCTCGGAACTCCACATCACTGTAGCTCATTAAACAGAAACACACTGTTTCACAGGAATATCAAAGATTGGCATACAAATTACAGGACAGTGACCACTCTAAGTTGCCCAACCTTGTTTGGCAAATCAACCGAACCATTTGACTACAACAAAAAGTCAAATTATTCAACATGTGTAGGCTTGGACAGAAGGTTGTCGTTATGGGATCACTCGAGGTTTTCTTCGGGTCAGACATCTGCTCTGGTAGGGACAAAATCACTTGGGCAGCAGCAACGAAAGTTTTTCTGGAAAGGAAACGGCCAAGAAGGGTCTGGCCAAGATGGTACTGGCAGAGACGGCGAAGATTCTTCAGACTCTGCTGGCGAAGGAGACGGTGGGAGTGAAAACAACAATCAAGGGAGGGGTAACAATGGAGGTCAGCAAGGAGATCAACCACCCGGACACCCACCCTCTCCCGGAATACCGACACCGATGGTATCTTTGGCTCCAATGACTGTTCCTGAAGTCTTCACACCATTGCCAGTGATTGCTGTTCAGAGAAATCCGGTTTTTCCCAAATTCATAAAAATTATTGAGGTACAATCGACAATCAAAGGAGTATTTTTGTGCCATTAACTTTTCTGTTTCCTATCAAACAGAACTGGAACAGTGAAAACAAAAAATGTATGTGCCAATGCACTTATCCTCTACTCATCATAATACGTCATAATTGCATGACGTGACTGTTTTTGTAATTTTATGATTTCGTACCAGAATACATGAACACGTGTGGGGTTTAAACTACAACTATAGGCAGTGGATAATTTGAGCAGCAAAGGTAAAATAATCCAATTGCTCTTTTGCTAGTAGCTGAAAAATTTACAGAACTGTCTGTGACACATGCGTGAATATTCGACATACTTAATAAACTACCCAAGGTTTTCGACCACATGATCCTGGTAGGACAGTGGTATGCTCCCACTTATCAACTGACACATTCCACATTCGATAGCTGATGCTATTTTGTTTTCATCCCCCCCCCAAAAAAAAAAAATAAATAAATAAATAAATAAAAAAATAAATAAAATATAAATAAATAAATAAATAAATTTTAAAGGGAAATAAGTCCAAACTGTGAGTACGGAAAAATAGCATTTTGATAATTTTTATCATTGCTGGTACAAATATCCTCTGCCTTCAAATGCATAGTCTAGAGTAGTAGTTATGATGCAATGGGAAATGTTTTCGGTCTGTAAGTGGCAGCATACTTGCACAGTAAATTCAATGTGCTCGGAAGTGTACAATGTTCAACATTCCAAAGTGTGTTGAATTTCTGAAGACCTCCATTCCAAAGTGAGGGAGTAAGTCATACAGAGTATTTGAACAAGCCGCAGTCTCTTTCCAGTACTACAGTTTACTGAACTGTGAATGCAAGTATGCATTGTTTGAATTGACCTTTGCCTTGACGATCAATTCAATACTTGTGCTCTTGTGCTTACTTTAATTAGATCAGCAACAAACCACTCATAGAACTTCTTCGAAGAAAGGTGCGTCTTGCCCAGCCATATGCAGGTGTTTTCCTTCGAAAAGATGACACGTAAGTCAAGATTGCATTGTTCATAATAAAGTAACTACAGTATGTGAATTACGATTAAGGAGCATCTAAAAAATGTACTGCCAGAAGTCATTCTGCTGGACTGCATCAATGTGCCAAACTTCAGGAACAAATCCTGCATGTACATGTAAGATTACGCCGCTAGCATTTGGACTGGAACGTTTTAGCTGTCCAAAGGACCAGTCCATGCACCCATGCTGGAATGTACAGTGTATTCGATCCAATTAGAATGTTCCTACCATTCAGACTTTTGAGATGCTCCCTTACCTGTTGTCTGTACCCGTTCCTTTAGTTGGGAAAATTGAGAATAGAAAACTTTCTCCTAAGTAGTCCTAGTCAAAGGGAGAGTTCTTTGGAAATTAAATTCATAATTTCCGTCCTCTGGATTTTTAATTAACCCACTTTATAAACATCTTCTTAAAAGATTATCAATTGGGTGGTCATGTTTTAGAGAAAATATTTTTAAACACATGCTCTCAAATTGGGCTTATTTCAGTACAAGTGGAAGCTTAAGTGAGTTTGTAGGCCTTACTCACAGACTGAATATTTCTCTTGAGGAATGTTGGTGTGATCTACATTGTACGTAGACAACCAGGGAGCTTTTAGGTTTAAGCTAATCAATTTCTGTTTCAGTAATTAGCAATTCTGTAATTTGTCTTTAATTAGTGGGGGCATGTATTCATGTGATTTCTTAGCATTCGTCTTGATTTCAGGAGTTTCTCAAATTCACCATGAGCCTTAATATCTTCTTGAAAGAAGTAAAGCAGTCGCCAAAGGGAAAAGGAAGCAGTCCATATTGTGTGGAAACCCGTAGTTCAGAATTTTTCTAGTGATGCACCGCCCAGTCTGTAAACCTCCTTAGTCAGGTGGTTAGTTGTAACATCTAGTCGAGGTTCCAGATCTAAATAAGGGAGCCCAGACCCACAAGCTATCAGGAATGTTCACATTCAACAAATGTCATTCCTGTAACAAACATGACAAACATGCTATAATTAACATTTTATGATGAAGAGATTTGTTGCGGTCTTTACAAGCCTTGGTTATTTACTTATTTATCCACTTTTATTGTTTGCATACACAGGGAAGTTGACACGGAGGTTGTAGAGGACTTGGATAAAGTCTACCCTCTGGGTACATTTGTACAGATTCATGAGATGCAAGACCTGGGTGACAGACTACGTATGATTGTTATGGGACATAGAAGGTAACAGGTGTACTCTGTGATTGATAATCACATTAGCCACTCAAATTCCTTCTATACATATAGACCTTGATGTCATTGACCTTGATGCACCTGATGTCATCGGCCAGTGCAGTGTGTTTGGTGATCACCGGTGCGTGTTTGAGTCGCGTGTAACTGATACAATTAGCTGCGATGCAGTTGACGCAATATTGAGTCAATTGCTACAATTTTTTTTAAAAATGAAAGTAAGCTTGGTACATGTGCGTTTATTCGGGGACATACCCCCTGTAGTTGCCCTAAAAGATTTCAGTTTCTGTGTCGTATCATTTTATCAGTGTTTGTTAACATCTCCTCACCAGGATCAAGATTACAACCACTGTAGACAATGCTGAAGTGTTTCCAGTAGAAGACCCAAAACCCAAGGAGGTAAAGGAGCAGGGACAAGAGACGAGCGATGAGAAGGAAGAGGATAAAGTCAGTACAGCCATCCCTGAAAACCAGGTTTATATGGCCGAGGTAGAAAACATCGCACATGAACCCTTCAAATCCAACGATGAAATCAAGGTACTGATTGTGTAATAAGACTATAAAACTACCGTGTGTTAAATTGTCCAAACTTCATGCTACTGTGGCGGTCCATGGACACCATAGATGGGATCAGGGGGGAAAAAATGCATGAATAAATGGTTTGATACATTGAATACCCCCCCCCCCCTAAAAAAAACCTGCCAAATAAATAAAATTATGTTATTTTTCCCACTTGCTTCTCCACCTCTGAAAATGAATGGTTTGCCACTTTTTTGTGTATTCTTTTGAACCTTGTTGAGACTGTTGAATATTTGTAAAGTTAGAATTTAAAGAAGGGCATAAACAAATATCTTTATCGTTTACAGTTCGCTGTAATAAGAGTTTGCAGCTAACTTTCATTCTCAGAAGGAGTATAGTTATTTAACCATCCTACCATGCCCACTGTCTGAAATGCACCTCTGTGGTTTTGAATAGTGTAGCATCCTAGTTTGCATTTAATTTACTAATGTCGTACTAAACTATCATGACATACTTAATTCATGCAACTTATTAGTTTCAAATGGTTTGTCAAATTGCTGGAAAATTTTACCAGCAGTCATGGCAGTAGGAACGTTATTTCTGACCTGCTTAATGCAAAGGAACACTATTAATACCAATCTGTGATTGTTTTTCTTTTTCAAATAGGCATTAACGGCCGAAGTTGTCAAAACTGTAAGAGACATTATCTCGCTGAATCCTTTGTACAGGTAAGGGTTGCATCCTTTAAATTAAAGACAAAACAAGAAATTGGGCAGGGAAAGAAGTTATGAGTTGACGTCCATGCACTCGTACTGGTACATAGCATACACAAATATTGATGAAAATATGAGGCAGCATCTTGCCAAACACTTTTGTCTGTCTTTCTGTCAAAGTGCAGAAAGATACATTGTGCAATTAATACAAGAGGGTTTCTCTTGCATAAAGTCTGAAGACGTTATTTTTGTCCTACACACTGATCTGTGTTAAAGCACTTAAGTGCATTTAGAGTCTTCCAGGATATTAAAACAAAAACATAATAAATATTTATATTTATGATAGGATTCAAAAGTGCTACATTTATTTTGTGCAAAAACAATGCTACTATTATTATTATTCTGCTTTATTAAAAACACTACACTTGTAGCCAAAAGTTAAATTGAGACAATACATACGTCAAGATAGAAATAGAAAACTTACAGAGGCTTAGTAGACAGAGAAAAACAAAAAATGGATCTACACTATAATAATTACACGAACAAATTTATCAGGCCTGATACTCTGTTTTTGTAATGGCAAGGCTTTCTTCCCTTAATATAAGGGCACTATGAGGAAAAAGTTAAATTTCTACTGGAACGTTAGAGGAGCACCAAAGCAGGGGCATGGAGGCTGCTTCTGTTGCCGTCTTGAAGCACTTGTATCAGGTCCGAATCATATAAAGTATGGAGTTGTGGCAATGATTGTGATAGAACACTGTTAGTCATTCATAACAATTCAAGGGCAACAAAATGAGGGTCAATATGTGTGTTTTTTTGTGGTAATTATTGGGTGCTTTTCAAAATTTTTATTAAAGTGCTTTACACTTTTACTTCCCCTATAATTCCTGTTCATTTGGCCTTGAGCATTCCTGAAACCATCTCAACTCATGCAGCACCAGCAACCAAATTAGACCACAGGTCAAGGGCTCAAATTTTACACTGGACCACAGGCCCGAGGCCAATAGTTTTAGCGTCAAAGCCTGTAAACTCATGACTGGACAAGTCCAGCAGTCTTGTGTTTTTCAATTGAGTAATAAAACCTGTTCAAATGTCAAATATTGACTGTGAGTCTGATAAACACCTTTCACTTCTATTGAGTAATGAAGTATGTATGCCCATAAAGACAATTAAGAGAAATCTTCTCTTATACTGTGCGTCGAAGTGCTTGTTCAAATAAAAACAAATTGCCAAATGAATAATAATAATTCTGCATGTTTTAAACTGTTCTGGTCTTGTTTTGAGCAACAAGCCCTTTGGTCTCTTTGGATTTTTCACCCCAAATTCGAGCCCTGAGGTCATTAAATCATTCACATAACAATCTCTACCCTCACAGGTACCCATTTACTCCAGGTTGATGAGATGTAATTATAGTTGAGTGTCTTGTCCTGAGAGCACAAGTGTCATGACCTGGGTTCGAACCCACATTCTGACGAATCAGCCATCAGAACTTGAGTTTGATACTCTAGACCGCTCAGCCACTACACACTAGGTGTGATGTTGCTGGCCCATTTCTAAAACCTAACATTCCAAGTATTCGTGCCAACGATAGATGTTTTGTGATTTGTGTTACTGGTCTTTTTCTCAAACCTCATAACGCTCCAACTATTAGCACCAATGATTTGTGATTTGTGCTGCTGGTCCTTTTCTAAAACATGACATTTCAAGTACATGTTTTAGCACCAATGATTTTGTGACTTGTGATTTTCAATCACCAGAGAGTCTGTAGCCCAGATGATCCAGGCAGGTCAGAGGGTGATTGACAATCCAGTATACCTCAGTGACTTAGGTGAGTCATGCTGTGTGCCTTTCATTTAGATGAGTGTAGTAGAAATATACAAAGTCTGACCATCTTAGAATGTAGACTGATCAAATACTGCAGCAGAACCCCTCTATACGGAGTTGTAATCCCAAATTCTAGACTTTTGTCCTTTTAAAATGCAAATGTTGCTTAGTGGACTGGATGCCACCATTATTTATCACGTATTCGGCTCAATGGTAGATAAGTCCAAGGATGCAATAATTGGCCATGGCTTACGGCGTAGGTTTTTTTATTCATGGTGAATGCATACTATCTCTAAATCTCTATGCTTATTATGAGATTATTGTTGTCTTTCCTTTGTCAAAACATAATTTAATCATGACAACGATGTTTATAAAAAGAAGAAGATAACTCCAGAAGCTCCAAAAAGAATTTTAAAATACTTCGGGGGGTGGGCATGGAAGATGTTTTGGAATACCGACCCGAAGTATTTACAGATCTTACTATCTACATGTAGCTGTTCTTGGTTTTGATGATTTTTTGCAGTGGTTGTGTCACCAATGTAATATATTCCCTCATGTATTAAATAGATAATTTAAAAAAATATTTTAATTGTTTAACAGGTGCTGCATTGACTGGTGCCGAGTCCCATGAGTTGCAGGAAGTCCTGGAAGAGATGAATGTAAGAAACATTCATTTTAAGTATAATCTCTTAGCTTTAAACAATAGACCCTTACCATGAAATATGCTAACTACCTTTACGCATGCGTACATACACTCTTGATTGGCAAACGCCATAGAATTGTGCACTATGCAGAGGCACAAACGCGTGCGCGTTATGCCATCATCAGTCCAATACAAAAAGGCACGATGTGTCCTTATTTTGCCAACCAAAAGGTTCGTGCGTGGAAGTATAACAGAGACAAAATCAAACAGGAAATTGAAAAAGCAGAACAAACGCACTACACAAGCAAAGATCCAACCCAAGTGCTTGATATCATGAAATCTGAGCAATGACTTGTGGAAATGGTTCACACCACAGCTCAATAGATCCCTTTGCATAAGCCGCCATCTTAGGTGACAAACAATGGAAACGTGCATGCATGTACGTTGTCACTCTGCTGACTCTCGGCCAATGATTCCTCTTCACTCGTGCATGTTTCATCAGCAAGAGGTTTATTGCAAATATGCCAATATACCTTCAAGCTTTGCATAAGTTGCCGGAGATCTTCAATCGCTAGATACAACATCCCTTCCAGCATTTTTGCTACCTCTGCCAATTTCAACAGTTCATCCATGGCCACCAACTAAGCAGGGTTAAAACCAGAAAACTAAAGTGGTCTCGACAACATCCCAGCCAAGTTGCATCATGTTTGCACAATTGCATGGCTAAGCCCCAATTGTCACAGTTTTGTAATTTTATGTACAGTATATGGTTGATCACACAAAATGTGAACACTGTCTGCGACTATTTTGTCAGCTCTACCAATCCTGTATAATACCTTTAATTTTGTTTTTGTATATAATTTAGCAGTGCCACTTTGACTGGTTGAAATTTTATCAATATAATTTTATGTTTGTATTCCAGATAACCAAAAGGCTAATGCTGGCCCTTAATCTTCTCAAGAAAGAATATGAAGTGAGCAAACTGCAGCAGCGTCTTGGCAAAGAGGTAAACCAGCATTAATCCAGAAGTTGCAGGTTCAAGCCCTGCACTGGTCAACTTGTCTCTGTTCAACCACAAGTTGGGTGGAATTATTAAAATTGAAAACACTTTCATAAAAAGTGACAGATACTTGTACCAACATTTCTCTCAAGTGTGTTGCCAGATATAATGAAATAGTTTTGATGTATGGGCACTATCTGTGTTCAAAGAAGTAGTAGCTGCATCACATTTATTAAAAAGACAATTTAAAGACAGGATTGGGCCCCACTTCTGTTTTTCCTCTGTGAACCTCTTACAGGTGGAGGACAAAGTCAAGACGTCACATCGCCGCTTCATGCTTCAGGAGCAGCTGAAGATTATCAAGAAGGAGCTTGGGTTGGAGAAGGATGACAAGGATGCCATCGAGGAGAAATTCAGAGAACGACTCAAGGTCTGTGCTCATTTCACAAAGAGATATTTTTATTGTATGGTAGCTGTCTTTTTCAGATTCCTTGTGTACACACAGGTGTCTTGCTCTAATTTCCCCCTCCCCCCACCTGACTTCACAGCTTTACATTCCACTAGCTTGTATAAATTTTAATGGGCCCGTTATAGTGTATTTGATTTTTGTTATAGGTTGGGACAGTGAGTCATTGAATCAAAAGTAATCACAACACTCTTACCAATAGTAAGAATTTATTTTCCATAAATCTTATCTTAAAAGTCACATAATATTTTAACTAAGTTTGATACGGTCGTTAACTTTTGAGCAGCTAGCTGGCTACCTATTGTTTGATAAGGTCAAGTGGTTTCTGATGCAACTTCATGAGTTGCACATTGCCATTTCCATTCTTACTTTATTGTTTGTTTTTTTACTTAGTATTTAAATTGCAATCACTTGATTGATCGGTTTGCCATTCAAGCACAATTGATATTTGCATTTTTTTTTAAAGTCATTATTTAGAAAATGTCTGCCATCAACCATTTGTGATTTGCTCATGCGTAAAGAGATAGTCGCCTAAAACTGAATCAAAAACATTTTGCATGTTGATTAATTTTTTATCATTGAGCAGACATAATATGAGAGAAACACACAAATTTTAGCAGTCTTTTACATTGCTAATTAAAATTGTTTAATTTGGGATATAATCTATCGTGTATTTTCCTTTTAGGGAAAGGAGGTTCCCCGACCAGTGATGGATGTAATCAATGAAGAGATGAACAAACTCTCCTTTCTTGATAACCACTCCTCAGAGTTTAGGTAAGAGTCAAATGCATAGATGTGATGGGACATCATCTTCAAAGTAGACCCTGACATCTCTCTTTATCATACTAAGACCAAATCTTAAGGAAGTGATGTGGGAGATTTTGGGACAATTATCATGAGTTTATTGAAAGTAAGGGACCGCCCAAAGTTGTCAACATTGTTCATGTTGTACAGCAAGTACTACTACCCCAAAGCAGTTTTTATCAACCTTTTTTTCTGTCAAAATTATTGGTGCACATTATTTGAATATCATTATATATTTTACACACCTTTTAAAGTTGTATAAGGTGTCTGACCCCCTTCCCCCTGTCATACTCTGTCATTTGTATTGACTGTAAACTGTTCACATCTTTGTACGGTCCCTTAAAACTACCATGACAAAAAATACCATTGTTACTCATAAAGTGAGGGTAGATTTTATAAAACAGCAGCAGTGTTTGCACAAAACTTCTAAATCCCTATAAAGAGACCAGCATCTGAAACACCCTTCAGTCTCCTGACGATGACTAGAGCAGGCTAGTCAAAATGTTGAGACCAATTAGAACTTCACTTCATGGTAGTGAAGTTAATAAAGAGAAGTCCCCTCGATCCAGTAATGGAAAGTAGTAGTCCCTTTTAACCAGGTAGTAGTTAATAAGCAGGGCAGTTCTTTACGGAACTAAGTAGTCTCCTGAATTCCGAAATATACTCCGCGGCAGTAGAATAAGTAGCAAGACCGCTTCTGATAGAACAAAATCTACACAGCAAAGTAGATACTTGTATATGCACGTGGTGTTACCGCAAACTGAACATGCATTGATACCTCACCATGCAATGCCTCAAAAACAACTGAAGCACTGTTGCAAACTAACGATTTTAAATGTGAAAATACTTGCATCTGAAAGTTTAAGAGTGTTGTATGCATGATACATTTATTCCCTTTTCAAATATTGTCTTAATGCATTTACAACCATCATGCTGTCAATTTTTGTACAGTTACACAACAAACACAAGTTAACTCTGGTTGGTGTTTTTTTGTTTTTGACCTTTGTTCCCTTAGTGTGACACGTAACTATCTAGACTGGTTGACGCTCTTACCTTGGGGTGTATGGAGTGAAGAGAACCTTGAAATCAAAGAAGCTAGGGATATCTTAGAACGAGATCATTACGGCATGGATGACGTCAAGAAAAGAATTCTGGTAAATTCACCCTCCTTTCTTCAGCTAGTAATTCTACTGTTGGGGGGGGGGGTAGGTTAACTTGAGTGCAAAGAATATTTTTTTGGGGGGTGGTCAATTTAAGAACCCCCGCGATTGTATTATAGAGATATTTACATGGTGTCACAGCAAACCTCAGTTTCTAGATTTACACTGTTGACAATTGGGTACCTTGAAATGAAAAGTGTCTTGGTTTTCATTTTTTGTACTTTTTGAACTAAATTTGGTCCATTCCACAGTGTAAATTTGAGTGTCAACATAAAATGTTGAGGTGGAAATGAAATTCCCCCAAAATAATGAAAAGCAGAGGGTTGAAATAAAGCTTTCCTTTTCCAGAAACAAAACTGTTGAAGTTTCTTTAAATTATTTTCAGTAATTGCAGTAATGGGCCAGAGTTAGCATCCACTTCGGCCCATGCTCGCTGATGAAAACAGCAGCAAGGTCAGTTTACTAATCAGTAGGAGCTATGCAAAAGACCGATCCGTTACTTTTGCCTTCAGTAGCAACTGTCTATGAAAAGCGCATGATATGTTGGTCCTGCATGCCTCTCACAACGCCACACACTAAATGTATGATGCAGCAGTCTAGTAGTTAATAAGCAGAACAGTTCTTTCCAGAGCTAAGTAGTCACCCTAACAGGGCTTGAATTTGGGGTAAAATTCCACAAGACCGCAAAGGCCTGTAGCTCGAAATGTTCAGCGGCCCAAAATTTATTTTACAAGACCAGAACCTCAATGACTGAGAATGAACTTTCTACAAAGTTTAACATGTAAACTGTTTGTGTTTGAGCAAGATGTATCTCATTTGTCTTACGGGTTAGTATATTTTGATACCCAATCAGAATTGAAAGATTTGAACATCATTATATGTTATACATACAGTGAGGTATTATTATTCCATTGAAATTCACAAGACCGCCGGACTTGTCCAGTTATGAGTTTACTGGCCCAGGGCTAAAATCACTGGCCTCGGGCCTGCGGTCCAGTGTAAAATTCGAGCCCTGCCTAATTTCAGAATCTACGCCGCAGCAGTAGAATAAATACCAAGACAAGTTCTCAAGAACAAATCTAAACAGCTAAGTACATGTAGATATATTCACACGGTGTTACCCCAAACTGAATAAATCCATCTTTTGTCCAAATATTGGGTACACACGTAAAACCAATGCGTCCAATGCTGGTCTGGAAGGTGTGGTGCTTCATGACAGTCTATAGTAATGATTTGTTTTTATTGGTTTGTAGGAATTCATAGCGGTCAGTCAGCTAAAGGGATCAACGCAGGGTAAAATCTTGTGTTTCTATGGCCCACCAGGGGTTGGAAAGACAAGCATTGCCAGGTCAATCGCTAATGCTCTCAATAGGGAGGTAGGTTTGGGTTTCTTGTTCATTTCACAAATAATACACTATTCAAGTGACAAAAAGAAGTAAGGAGAAAACCATAGGTAATTGAGAATTTCATTAGTTGTGTGAAGGAGGGGGTGTATGCATTACAATCAGGTATGCAGCTTTTAGCAGATTTCCTCTTTTTTAGTTTCTCAGCTGTGCTGTTAAAAATTGAAAAAAAACAAAAAAAAACAGTACAGAACATGTCTGTGTCGGGAAATTTTCACTTTTTCGACAAAGGGCAGTTGCATTATGAACAGTAGATTGCACCTATCGGTATGAAAATGTTGGCCAAATATGCACATTTACTTTCATGTACATACATGCTGAATTATAAGAATTTGTGTAATTCAAACTTAGGGTCATGTAATTTTAAGTTAGGGTCACTGTTTGGTTTTTGTAAATGTAATGCTGATTTATAAACAAATGAAATATTAGGTACTTTTATTATGTACATGTACTGCGCATGTGTATCAGTGAATATGCGAGAGTTTGTAAGCCTCTACCGATTTCATGTCACTGCCTACTGTGGAGTTCTGCATCTATGATCTACAAAATCATTGGCTTTACTGGCACCGTAAATGTAGAATTGTGCTGTAAGTAGTGCCTTGAAATCGTGCCTTGGTCTGACTTTCAAGTTTCAATCAACCACTTCCATCGCTCTTAATATTATGTCTTTTTTTCCAGCATCTTGTTGTTTTTTTTTAAACTAAAGACAAAAACAGAGTTAAAAACATTTGTAACTGGGTTCAGTCATGTCAGTGTTTGAAGTATTGTGGCATATTACAAATTTGTTTTCATTCATCCATAAATGCATTATTAAATTTTGTTAATTGACAATAAAAGTATACAAATTTAAGAAAACACAATAAAGGAACAACATTAGAAAATTAGAAGAAAGGCTACGCAGACAAAGCTACTTAAGTGGCATAATGGAAAAGGTTTTGGTTAAACTTAAAAGTTATATACAACATGGTCAACTTTTGAAGAAATGCAGTACTAATGATTCTGTGACCATTTGCTCAGTATTTCAGATTCAGTGTGGGTGGTATGACAGATGTTGCAGAAATCAAAGGACACAGGTAAACTAACTATAACCAAATCATTGTGACTAAAAAAATGAGGAGAGAAGGAAAATAATAGTCAGGTCTCCATATTGTATTCTGAAAACTTGTAGTCCTGAATGCTATGGTGTACAGGTTACCTGATATTGATAAAGGCGGTGGTAATGATTTATCTCTATGTTGAATATTGCATTGTACACGTGTATTTTATGCATTTGAACAAGCTGTGTACTTGTGCAGTGGTAGTAGATGACTTATGCATACCTGCAGAGAAAGATGATAGTAACAATAATGAGAAGAAATTGTTCTTATGTAGCACATTTTACAAAAATGTATCAATGCGCTTTACATTAGTGCACTGGTCATTGGACCAATACCATTCCTGTAATCTTTCTCAGCTCCCTGGGGAGTATACAGCCCCAGGCTGCCATGGCGCTCTGAAGGCTTTTTCAAACACAATATCAACCTCTACCTTTGCAGGTATCCATTTATACTCCTAGGTGAAGGAAAGCAATATTAGTAAAACATCTCGCTCAAGGACACAAGTGTCATAACCGGGATTTGAACCCACAGCCCAATGACTGAACCACCAGAACTTGAACTTGATGCTCTAAACCCCACGGCCAGGACACCCTATATTAATCAAATCAGCCATTAAGTTTTCATCTCAAGTCTTGTGGCAGTTGCACTGCAGGGCTTCAATTTATAAGCCCCGTAAATATTATATGATTGCCCATAATGAAAACAGAGAATGATATTTAACTTTCTACTCATACACATTACTGCATTTGTAATATAGCCAATTTAAAAGTATTTTACTTGTTGTTTTTATAACAATCAGTGGTGTAAATCTTCAACAGTGGATTGATCACTCTTAAAAGCAACTGTAATGTTTGAGGGATTTATATTTTCCTTCTTCAAAATGCCCTTGTAAATCATTGTTCATTAATACCCTGGAGAGTCTATGAATTCTGACAGGTCCAGA
>CM021533.1:11262484-11279833 GCA_010994315.2 Pisaster ochraceus
CATAAGTAAAACTCCCTAAATTTTGAGCCCTGAGGTCTTGAGTTTTCCCGCATTTTTTGTTTTCTACTGTTAAATGTTTTGCACTACTACAAGTAGTGAATCATCTGTGCACAACCAAATGTATAGTAGAGAAAGTTGGTTTTGTCACTTATTCGTTTGTTTTTGTTGAATGGAAAAAGTTGAAAGCCTGAAGTGGAATATTCTTTGATCGAAAACCATATGTCTCTCATTCTCAACCATATAAACTACCTGCCAAATTAGAAAATACTTAAAATATACAAAGCCTGACTAAACATTTTTTTTAATCATCATAAATGTTGTCTCTCTACTAAAAAAAAAACCACTCAAAACAAATCATAATAATATTAAAGCTGTATGAATAAATGTTCAATATCATATTTAGGAATCACACACCCTCCAATCTAATTGAACTAAGTGTTAAAATCAAATACAAATACTGTGATGTGGAAAAAACGTTATGATTCTTACTAAAGAGAAAGTAGGACATATTTCAAACCCAAACGGTGCAAGTTTTAAAATACACTACAGGTTAATAAAGTATAACTTAGATTACCACTGGGAAAAACTACACAAGTTCCGATCAACCCAAACAAACATCATTGTACTCCTGCAATTGCAGTATATGGTTTCTAATGAGGACATCAAAATTCCAACGATATTAATTTGTTTAATAGAGGCACAATCGTTGAAGTAAGGCCCACTGACTGTATTTGTCACATGTACTTGTACATTACATTCACTTTGACAGGGCTCCAACTTTACACTGGACTGCAAGCCCCGAGGCCAGTGATTTTAGCATCGTGCCAGTAAATTTATGACTGAACAAGTCCGGCTGTCTTGTGTTTTTGTTAAAATGTTAACTTTCAGACTGATAAATATAATTGTGTTCATTATTGAAGAAGACTTACCAATAACACAAATGAGATAAATCTTCTCTTTGTGCTTTTTTCAAATTCAAACAGTTCATTTGTTAAACTGTGTTGGCATTTGTTGTTCTCATTTTAATACTGGTCTTGTACAAAAATTCTGGTCCAGTAAATACTTTGCAAGCCCTGCAGTCTTGTGGTCCAGTTCCTCCCCCCCCCCTAAATTTGAGCCCTGTTTGATGGGGGAAATCCTTCATGTACATAAACTGTAGTCATGATTTGTAGGTGGCTAGTCCAGGGCCTATGTGTATAAAAGACCTTTGGACAGGTTAAAAAGGTATTGTCTCATATCGGTCATGTCACCAATTTCATAAAGCTGGCTTATAGCAGAACAAAAATGCTTCAAGAAGAAAAACAATTGAGAAAATAACTGATCAGTTTCAATCTCAAACCTCAAAGATGAAAAATTGTATACAAGTTCCAATGAAACCTTTGCATCTGAAACACTTACACTGTCAAAGTCAGGAAAATTGCATTTGAAGAGCCCATAAATCTTCAGTACTTATTCTGATTGCTGCAATCAAAACAAGCCTGATACACACACATTGTACACTTGCACAAAACTCCTTTAATTTTAATTTTTATTTTTTTAAATCAACAATTTAAACACCATTGATCACTTAAATGTGTCAACAGAGTTTGATAACAGTTACACAGACAGATCAGATGCACGCCAAGTTTATTGAAAAAATAATAGAGCATGGCATATGGGCTATTTTTCCAAAACCCAAAACATGTATATATTTCACTTACAACTGTAATGTATCTGCTAAGCAAATATTAGTAGATCCTACTTTTGGGCAATGTACACTTTATGACACTTGGTTACTTGTTTCTGCTAAGCACACATTTTATCTTCAGCCAATGTTTGTGCTTAAGAGCTTTTGAAAATTGGACCTCGACTACTGTGTCACTGTGCTTTGATCATGAAACCCAAGGGAAAGCTCTGTTACATAATTACATGTAAGTTACACATAAATTAAATTTACCCAGTGATATAATCTACCCAATCTTGATCCGAATTATATCCGAGTTAATACAAACTATTATCTCTTATATTGAGTGGTTTATCAATGCCATTCAAATAGTAGTTAAGTAAACATGGTAAAAGGCACTTTGCCGTTCTGCCAATGCTGCAGTACTGCATACAAGTTACAGTAAAAGGCATGGTGCATGACTGATGTTGATCAAGAACTTGACTGATTAATTTTTCTTTCCCAAAGCATGTTCCCAAAAATTGATGGAAATTGTAATGGTTTGTTGACAGGTTATAATCAAGAGGTTTGGAATGAAATAACTTTTCCAAACCCTGCCAAAAGCCAACAGAGTGTTGTTCAAATTAAACTGCTGTATGCATGCACTCCAACTTCAACAAAAACGGGCAGTTATCTATTGTTAATCATCATCTTGGGAGGGTTATTAACATTGCTATGACACAGATCACATGCAACATCAACAGCCAAAGCTTGGGGTGAAAGGTGTACATGTACGTATAAACTAAAATACACTTCAAATCAATCCCACGTTCTCAAAAAATACTGTAAAGTATCGTACAATGCTTGCTTAGACGTGACATTCAAATATAACATGGTTTGAGGGTGGACAGTCCTTATAAGCTCCCAGTGGGGAGCTACACAACATGTAATATTGACTGTCCACCAGAAATAAACCATTTATATCTGTTTTGCTACATGTACACCTCATACTTCTCTTGTTGGGCCTCATCGAGCTAGACATTTATGTGTGCCACCATCTTTGTCATCTGAATATAGCTGTTTGGTGTTCGCACACATGTAATATACTACACCATGCGACAGTTCCATGATTGCTTCGTTAATACATGCTTAGTAGACTGTAGCGCATAGGACAGTCTATTACGCATGCGTATTTACCCTGTGCATGAATACTGGTGCCCATGCTTGGTAAACAGCAAAAAAATGTTATCTGGTACGTGATGGTGAATGGAACAGTGAGAATTCAGCTCTCAATCACAAATATGTATGAGGTATGATAAATACAGATGTAAATTTATATTACATGTTTGGCAAACCCTATGAAATAAACAATCAGTAGTTCCCCAAAAGACATTAATCAAATATAAACTTTAGTATATTTCAAACAAAGCGTACTGTAGATGTAAATTGTATTCATGTAACAGACGGTGGGAAAACTGATTTCTCGATCATTGACAAACCTCTTTAAACCTGAGTTTATCGCTTCACAGTGAAAATTGGAATTGAAAATGTTAGAAGTGTATGTACAAACCTAATGGAAGGAGAATAATGATTTTAAACAAAGTACCCTACATGTACATTGCATGGTTTGATGATGCTGTAAAAAATTGAGACGCAATTGTCATTTATGTTACCGACGCGGGTGCCCATTGTTATAAGTAGCTACATGTATGTTGGGGGGGGGGGCAGGTTAAGCTTTACAGGCCAAATTCTTTTATCCAATTGCCAGAGTGAATGAAGAATTCAGAAGGACCTGGGCCGGTAGGCCCAAAAAACAATTGCTTATCACAGGGTCAGCCGTTCCAATTTTATCTTAGTCCAAACGATTTGGTGCGGAGGGACATACATGTAGGAAAAGATAATATAGGAGGATTGAGGCAAAATGCTAGCAAAAATACTTAGACTGTACAACAGTGTACAAGGGTTAATGGATTGAAATTAATTACAATGGGAAGTAATTTGCGTTTTTGGTATATCTAAACCAAATCATACGTAATAATATCTATACAGTATATGCAATTATCTTTCTCCCGTACAATCACACCACATAGAACTTACTAATTAATGCTTTACTTTTAAAGCATCTCTTCTAAAAATAGTGATTTTTTTTTGTTTCCGATTTTATTTATAATAATCTGCTAAAGAAACTCACACCTCCTCGTCTAGGATTTCAGCAGCGCATTGTCCGATGTGTTCTCGGTAAGAAACCATCAGATTCAAGCCGTGGTAGTGACAGAAGGCTGCGGCCACAACAAGCACATGGAAAAACTGGTGGCTGTGGAACTGTGAAAACAAAAAAGCAGTGACGGTTAAATTCCCAAATGTCAGATTGAGGTTTTTCTTTGAAAGGCTGGACTGACAATCCTTGGAACTTATTGTGATTCAAGGGCAAAGACAGATTTACAAGTAATTATTGAATACGTACATGTTAACATTTGTTTATGTAATAATAATAACAAGAATACTTTGGGAGGCTAACCATCCTTACTAGCAGTTGAGAAGCTGAATTGCAAAGTTCGCGACTACAACATGTTCGAGAAGCAGGCATGCAATGGCGCCTTTGGCAGCCAGCAACATTAAACCCATATATACGTAAATGACCACAAAGGAAAGCCAGAGATTGAAAATGTTGGATTTTTTCAGAGGGTAGAAAACCGGAGGACCAGGAGAGAAACCCTTGTGGCATAGGGGAGAACCAACGCACAACTCTACTCACATACATGTATGGCCTTAGCCGGGTATTGAACCCATATTGGTAAGAGGTAAGCACTTTATGCACTAAACACCCATGCCACCCAACAACTACTAATAGTCATTGCACAGAAAAAAAAGGAACCGCACTATTTTTTCTTCCAGCTTCGGTTTACGGATTGGACAATAAATCAAGATGGCAACACCAGGATAAAGGTTTTCAATGGGTATCAGTACTGCCCAGTGTCCTGTTTGGTGTACTCGGTGTCTTGGTTTTGTTCTTTTACAAAACTATAATCAATAATAACCCTAACCCTAAGCCTAACCCTAACGAGTTTGCAAAGTCCAAAGTTTTATGGCTTTTTTGTTTGTTTTATTTTGCTTTGTGCTGTGTATAATGCTGTTATCTTTACAATTTCTTAAGCCCTTTTCACATTATAGAATTAGAAGAATTAGAATGGTTTAACAGAGCCAGAACAAAGACCAGCCCCAGGAAATAATGTAATGTAAAACCGCAGTGAATATCTCAGGGTTGGCCCTTCATGTTTGGAAAAGAAAAACACTTACCCAAATATCACACTTTCCTGGAAAGAACCTTTCTGGGATACGCACAGCGTAGACTATAGCTCCCATAATGTACAGGCCAGCCATGACCAAGATCCATCCAAAGGCAGCATGTTGAAACGCTTCCACTACACCGCTGATGGCAAGGAAATGCATCGCTGGTATGATGGCACTGAGACCCAACCCTAAAAATAAACCTGCATGACAAATGGGAAAATTGTCAAAAATTCAGTACTTGTACACAAACTCACCACCAAAAATATGAACTGTTTTCCTATCTTTTTCTCGAGCAATCGACCTAAGGTTCGTTGATGTCAGATTCATTTAATAATTGATCGGAAACTCACTGTCGAGCATACTTGATACATTCATATCAAAATCCGCAAAGACATAACAAGTTTTGTTTTTTTTGTGTTTACAAAGACCCCTGCACAAAAGCACTTTGACTTAGAGCAATCAACCTACACAAAAAAAGGAGAAACTAGACATTAGGTGTTTGTGAACAAACACAAAGCTGTTCTGAGTAGCTTTGCTTTGATTAAGCGCTCCAGGACTTTAGTGGGTCTGACTAAAGAGGTATAAGACCCTTCACCTTTGACATGCCCTTATTTTGACTTTAACTGTGCCTATCAAAATCAAAACCTTACCTTTATTCTGATATGTACTAAAGTCTCTAAAACTGTACAGGTCTCACAAGATGAGAAGATAGTACGTAAAACGAACTACTCCTCATATCAAGGACTAGGTCTCACAAATTACTACGCAAAGTGGAATAACCCTGTATATAAAAAAACAGGTCTCATAAGTTAGTAAAGTGAACTACCTGTCATATCAAGGACCTGTCTCATAAGTTAGTACGCAAAGCCAACTACCCCCATATCAAGGAACAAGGTCACATTTTAAGGCTCAGCTTACTGCTGTTATTTTAGACAAGAAAACACATCTACAGTATCCCAATAATGTAAAACTGAAAAACAATTGAAGATCGGCGGTATACTTTTTCAGATATAGTGACAACAAGGTTGGCTAATTAAATATTCACCACCAAAAAAACATTATTACATAAAGTTTATGCACTAAGCTTCAATTTGACATAGGATCTACATGTGTGTATCTCTTTCATTTTACTAATTAAATTTTTACGGTGTAAAGAAAATCGTGTACAAATGCTTTGGGGATTTAGGCAGAAACAAAGAATAATAATAAAAATAATTTAATAATAATAATAAAAATTAAAATAATAAAAATCTTGACGAAACAAAACCTGTTCCGACAGTAAGTCGAAACAGCTATTATGTGTAACAAGTAATAACATGCTATAGATTAAAAGACGGAGACAAACTTTCTCAATAATCTGACAAATTGTAAATATTATTCAAATACTCACAATTTGTGATATTTTGATATGATTAGAAAAGTGATATCGGCAATAAATATCAATACAGTATAGAGTACTTAATTTGGTTGCACTGTGTGTTCCTTGAAATGAGTGGATACGAATACATTGTTTCTACACCAAGAGAAGATACTGGTCTTTGACAACGGACTACCAAAAGTATACCCTGTCTTTATAGCAAAACAATAAATAAAAGACAACCTTTCTGAGAATTTCAGAATTTCTGAGAATGTAAGTCCACGTTTACGTCACAGCTGTGATATGACACAGCCGGCATGCGCACGAACACTTTGATCTAGCATCAGGTATACACCATCAAGTTCATGGTTTGAACAGGTTAGCTTAGGACCGATGCTTAAATGACCCCAGTGTGACCTGAATGATGGTTCTTGCCACCACATTCTGGGCTTGTTTGTTATCAATTTCAATAACTCTATACAGCATGTTCATACAGATTACACAATACTCATGGATCTATGCTTATTGCCTTGCATACAGTTTTGTATTTTGCTTTAAATACCTGACAAACAGTTGGTTTCCCTGACTTTACACAACATAGGCCTATTCTCTGATAATCGTGGTTAAATGTCACGATTGAAGGTATATTTTGCAAGCTGACTGACCTGTGAATCCTTAAATCTATGTACATAAAATACAAAGTTGCACAGGATGAATTAATTTTTCAAAACCCCAAAAGAAGCTTGCAAAAGTGGGAATTGTCTGTTATTTTAAATGTTAGTGTACCAACCGATTTTGCTCGCCATGGGGAATTTCCTGGATTACACATCTGCAACCCTTTATAGAAAACCTGTATAAAGTATAATTTTCACCATATACCAAGACATGGTGTTAATGTCTTCTTCTTTTTTTGAAAATGTAATTTTCTTGTAGAAGGCATTTTAAATTACACAATTACATGTAAATGCAACAAGTGTGTTTATATGTTGATTTTTTTAGTTTCCTTTAATATTATCGTGCAGCTTCGATGACCAATTGAGGCATTTGTTAGGACGTGCCAAGTGAGGATACTGGTCTTTGAAAGTTACCAAAAGTATACCCTGCCTTAGACTCACTTGCTACCGACACTTAACTTTCCAGGACTTGGTAACCACCAAATGGTTTTATATATCTAACCCCCACAGTAGATCCAGTTTACATTCAAGTCAAATGTAAAATGAAAGCTGACCTGCAGATTTGTTTTTACGAACCTACCTGCTCGAAGACCGCGGAATTTGCGTTGGCTGAACTTGTCCCTCAGAGCGACGACCATGCAGATAAAACCCAGGAGCACGATGAGAGAGATGTAGAAGTAGCGTAGCGCATCGTGACAGTAGAATCCAAAGTAAAGCCATGGTATGAAGGAGCCCACAATAAGTAGAGATATGCCTGAGTAATCCAACCTGCGATTCAATCACAATTCTCATTAACAATGGCTTTACTGTATTAACACTGAAACCCTCCTTCTCTCCCTAGCTTTTGCCAGTATCAGACCTTAAAATCTATCTTTGTGAGGGCAAGGCCATTTTCAAATTGCAAAGGGCACTTCCATTGGAAAACTTCAAAGTCTATGAGAAACTTTTTAAGGGGCACCAAGGCCTAGACCAGGGGCAACAGAGGCCATGGCCTCCTTGTAATTCTATGCCTTCAGTATTAAGTGACCATTCATTTAAAGGTAGGATCTTCATTTGTTTTTTGTCAACATAATGCTTACATTGTACATTGTGTATATACATGTAGGCAAATTTATCAGGAAAGATACAGTAACAGTTACCTGTGCAAGTGTCTATTTGCTGAAAAAACCCCAGCAACAAACTGTCACGGTATTTTCACAATAAGGTCAAATCCATCCACGTTAATAGCAAGGTGACAGCCGGGTGCCAACTGCATCTCTGGCCACAGCATTCGGGAACTGACACCAACACTCAGAAATCTGAGAAACGATTCCTGCATGAATCGTTCCTCAGATTTTAAGGTTTTCATTGATTTCTAATCAACAGGGGCATTTCAGACAAAATAATTTTGCAGGATTCTTACTACCTTTACCATCTTTATAACAAGTAAGATTTTTTAGAAATAAAAAAAAAATATTGGGGGGGTCATTACCAAACAATGACCCTACCTTTAACTGCACGGTTTTCAGTGGAACACCCGAGCACAGATACATGTACACTTACTACAAGAATAAAGAACCCAAAATCAGTAGCGATCAACAATTGGTAGAAATACATACATCTGTATGTACACATACCTGAGTGATCCAACTTGTGTTTCAATCAGTATTCTCATTGTTTGAGAATTTTATTTATAAACCTGAAACCCTCAAACTTTCCATAGCATTTGCCAGTATTAGTTGAATTTGGGGGTAATTGCTCAAGTTGTATTGAGCAACTGTGCAGAGAACAGGCCTGGGATTTCATCTTTGAGAGGGCAAGGCCATTTTCATTTCGCAAAGGGCACTTTCCATTGTAAAATCTTAAAGTCTATGGTAAGTTTATAAAAGGGCACCAAGGCCAGGAGCAGGAGAGACAGAGGCTGTTGCCTCTGTGTAACTCCAGGCCTGAGAGAACTATCTGCGGGTTAACCCCCTACCCTCCCGAGTCCTCCAAAGTCAACCGGAGGATTTGGATGATTATGAAGGATTGAGGGCAAATTCATAATTAAGTCTGGATAATTATGGGGGATTGAGGAAGCATTGCTGAAGTAGATGTATGAGGATTTTGGAGAATTGAGGAAGGTCAAAGTTGAGAAAGCTGCCTGGTCTGATATTTGCTTTAATTATTATTATCTACACGAGAGAACAAATTTTGACAGATGATGCTGTTTGAAACAAACAACATACATGTACATCTGTACATTGTACATGTAACATGCAATTCAATTGTTTGTACAAAAGGCTTATGGAAGTAAGATAATTTCAAGATTCCAACAATAATTCATTTTCAGTTTTTAATTACATGTGATCTACTACTTATCAGTGTGCAATACGCAAGATAAGAGTTAAGAACTTGCCTGACTCTTTAAAAATACATGCAGCTATTTAAAATTCAAAAAAAATTTAAAAGTCTAAATTTTGGGGTCAAGTCAGCCCTAAAACAGACCTAGCATCTTCAATAGATTAAGAGTCTTACTTGCTGAAGATCAATGACGTCTTAGATGAGTGACAGTACACTGTGTGGAACACCCAGGAGAAAAACATACACATGATTGCTCCGGTGAAGAAAGCCATATACACAACGATCTTCTCCCAGTCTTCCTGACGCGTTATGGAGACCACAAGGAAGTAGATCATCAATATGACAAAGGCAATGAAGCCTGGAGAGACAGACATATGGAAATTGAAAAAAAAAAAACCCACACATTTAATAAAAAAAAATTCAAAAGATTAAATGCCAACCAGGTTTCTCTTCTAGAAAGAAATCCGCAGCTCAGAACAAATGATTTTTTAATTTTGTAATTACATGTAGTCAAAATGGCTTTTAAGATAAGAATTGGTATAAAAGATCTGAAAGAAAAACTTATCCAGTTTGTATTTACCCCAATCCTATCTGATTACTTTACGCGTACACATACAAAGATAAAAAACAACAGCCTATCAAATTATTTACAAAATGTGAAACATACAATGTATTGTATCACACATCCTATACATGTCCCTGGAAATGTCTACAGGTACATGTATGTACACTGTAAAATGTACAATGTACATATTTAGTTACATGTACATGGCGTGTAGATGTACAGAATTGCAGGTGCACACTAAATTAAACTCTAAGCAAGCGGCAACCTTCAATCATGTGTGTCAATGCTTTTGTTTAGCCATAACCACCTGTTTCCTGTGTGTGTGTTTTTATTAGTAAGACCGGATAGATATTGCAAGGACCAGAATGCACAGAGGTCAAATCTGTACTAGGCTCGTACAGAAGAAACCATCCTCATTCGGCATGTCCCTCAACACTCTACTGCTACAAAAAAAATGGACATTGCTGAGAATGATGTTCGCCAATGTCATACAATGAATGCTATGTATAACCAGTTTTTTTTTTACAAATTTGAACAAGTGATTAGAGAGTTGTTACCCCCCCCCCATTTCATAAGGACTACACACACACACATGTATCTATTGGAAAATGAGTGCATCACAGCCATGACAACACTCAGTTTGACATTGGAGCCCTTTTTAACGGCATTGTATGGATTTTTAAGCTTAAATAGTTTTTAAAGTATTATAATAGAAACTGGGTTCAAACATATTACTTTATCACCACCCATGCGAGTGTATCATAGCGCTCATTACTTTTTTTACACAAGGATAAACAGAGCTACAGGTATGCCAGAAAACACCCGGGCAAACCCCTTCTCTTTATGATAAGTGTAACAGGGTTCTACTCGAGACCTACGGCTTTTTGTCCCATTCGAAGGACGAAGCAATAATGGTTGTTGTGGTTAAGTGTATTGCTTAAGCACACAAACGTTATGACCAGGACTGGAACCCACACTCTGCTGATAAGAAACACCAGAGCTCGAGTTCGGTGCAGTTGAATGCTCGGCCACAGCACGCGGACTATTATACATCAGTAAAACTGATTAAAGTACATAAAACATTTTGTACCTAAAACTTATAATCTGAAATAATGTAAGTCTAAGTACAGTCATCAAAAACCAAAGATAAATGTGTACATAGTTGACATCCTTATCAAAATTCTTACCGAGTAGATGTGTCCAAATATTACCAGTTTCTGTATGTATTCGAAAGATTGAGCCAAAACAACTCCTGAAGGATGGGATCTGGGGACGATGGCCAAAGTGGAGAAAATCATTATCCTTGAGCCAATCTGGTAGGAGGTTGTGGTGGGTCACACGCCAGCGCCAGGCAGCCTCTTTCACTTTTCGGACAAAACGCTCAGCCTGCCTGGCAGCAGTCTGAGTGATGTTGGTACCAACGACATCTGCCTCGGGATCACTGGTTGGAGCGTCCACGATCTGGGGTGTAGAAAAACAAAAACAGAAATGTTTAACCTCAATTTCTTTTCTTTCATTAGCCATCTTAAACGAGGGGCTCCAAGGTCAAAATCATTTTTGTGATGTACTCATTTTCCAATAGATCAAGGTGTACACGTAGAGTACTCATGTGTGGGAAACATTAACAAGTCTCTAACTTTACGTTAAGATGTTGTAAATTGGTGTAAAAATGTACAGACCAATGATGACCGAGGTGATGTCAAGGGATGTTTTAGAATCTATTGACAAATTTTACACAGTGGAAGGTTAACGAACACAACATTGGCAGTTTCCATGACAATGTTAGAGATTAGTAATTTTCTCCCCACTCACATGAGGACTCTGTCTGCAGTATTTGAAAATAAGTACATCACAAAAAAGAATATGACCATGGACCCCTCTTTAAAGTAATATATGAAAAGAAATATGCATGTAAAGTGGATGTACTTCCTTCCCTGGTCTGCAAACCTTTAATTTGAAAAAAATTAAAAGCTGGGATTAAAAATTTGTTTGGTCATGGTACACATGCTGAGTCAGAGCTTGGAGATAAACTTAATTAATAACCAAATAGATTGGCACATTTGATTGGTGGAACATGCATCAAGTGTCATCCATTATTTTGCCATGTGTTTACTGTCGCAACACTCTAAAATAAAATATTGGATAGCGTCCGTCCAATATGGATGATTAATGGATGCTTCGCAATGTCGTTTCCAAACTAATCAATCCCTGCCCGCTTGCACAATGAGGCAAGGTCGTGACATGGCAGACAAGGTTGGTGACTACATGGAGTCGTCCCAGTATTTAGTTTAGGATTGTTGGATTTTTCAGAGTGTGGGGGGGACGCGTTTCCGTGTCTATTTTGTGTCTATTGGCAGATTGGTGAATGACAAGGATCTACAGAATGTATGTGTGAGCTACATGTACATGTACATGTACTTTATGAAACATTGAATGTATTTCGTTCATGCATCGTTGCGGTATATAATCATGAGGAGAAATCATGACTATTCATGAGGCGAAGTCGAGTGAAATGGAAAGCTAGATTTTTATGCATCCAATATTTGTATGTTCAACCAGTTCATTGCTGCATTAGTTTTGCAATACTTTGAGCGACTCTTTAAAATTAATTCTTGGACAAAGTACATTTATCAAATTATATTTACATTAACATTTATAAGGGAAATTGCTTTTGTACATGTTGCACATAGACCCGTTAAAGTGTGAGAATTTGTTTCCTTCACATGTGGGAGCATTGCCCACAAATATTCAAGACTTGCACGCTGTATAAAAGACCTTAAAATTAACTGATTCAGTGCCTCTTCCTTGCACAATGCGAAACGCTCCTCTGAACAATGAGTGTCTACCGTTTCCATCATTTTGGGAGTCAAGTCTTTTATGCATGTTTATGTGCACAATTTTGACTTACAAAATGTCGGATAGGATAGGCGCGTGTGAGTGCACTGTGCAAGTGGCAAGGGGTCTATACAAGGTGTGTAGCGGTGTGCATTAAACTACAATGACATTGTATACAAATGGGTTGTGAATCTACAAGAGTCATTACCATGTGACATCTTCAAATTTGCCACACAAGTAAATGTAGATAAAATGGAAGAGGAAATGCCTGCATACATGTATGTACATGTGCATCATGTACACTGTGCACATCCATCCAGGGAACAGACCACATGTCCGGTGTGTGTGTGTGTGGATTAGTAGTCATGTACATGTACTAAAGGGATAACTGATTTTAGAGGAAATTACAAACTGTTTACACTTGGTATGACCTCCAGGTCCAATTTACCCAGAAATGAAAGGATAGTTTTGCAGGAAGCAATCTGTTTTGACAGCATCTAGGGACACGGACATTGTGCACACATTTACACAATGTGCACATTTACATGTAGTTCTTTCTACATGTATATTTAGTATGTAGGCCTACCATGTAATCATGTGCAATAATACCTTACATGCATTAATGTACTTGCTGGGTGCTGTGTAAACTGGTCTACTGTACATGTAAGCAATATATATGAATGCAATGAGCCCACGTCGCGCAGTTTCTTCAATATGTGCGCATGACGCAACATTTAAGCCTTGTGTAGATACACCCTGTGTAAAATAGTCACCTCAAATGCATGATCTTGGCACTTCTCTTCTGATTTCGCATAAAGTCGGGTTTCCTGACTTCTCATGATCAACAGACTTAACTAAGATGGCGGCCTCTAGTCGCAACGTATTTGAATACAATTTTTACCACAATCTTTTTTATTCGTCATTTTCAAACCAACATATCCGGATGATTTAATCGTTTGGTCATGTTGGTTAGACCCATCATGTATCATAGTAATTCCACAAATGTACATGTAAGGAATAAGGTGAAGTATGTACAGTACATGGAGCAATATATGTGATGTTTATGTAAGAGGGCTAAATTTGCAATCAAAGTGGTACGACTTGCTTGTACAGTTCTTTGAAAATTTAGCATTTTAGACATGGTTAGAGGGTGGGCTGTAATGGGGACTAGATGATAAGACCGATGTAAAAAGAGAGCCCTGATAACAGCCCAACAACAAGGTGGGCTAGACTACCGCCATACATGTGCATAACATGTATGCACAGAAACTCGACACCAGCTTGAGACCGCCACTGCATGTTGCATAAGAGTTTTTCGCATTATTGTGTCTTCCTAAGAGAACGAGTTAACTAGCAGACCACTTTCTGGATTTCCGGGGAAAAAACGGAGAAATCACATTCCTGAAGAACCTTTGCCTTCTTCCATGCCACTATTTTTTATTAAATTGTAAGATGAGAATTCCAACTACACTAGTTGCCGCAAGCCTACCTCTTCCGGTTTCTCTCCCTGCTTAATCTCTTCACATTCTTTCTCCTCGTTCTGTGGTGTCTCATCAGTTTTATCTGGTAGACATATTGTAGACTCCTCACGGTCAGGGTTTAAAGCCTTCTCACAATCACTCTCATCTGAGTCTGAGGAAGAGTCATCATCGGGGACAGACACAACATACTCATCGTCACTCGCCAGTGGCACATGAGATAACATTGTTCTCTGAGATTTCACTGACTGCTTGGCGACTTTGTTCTTTTTCGGGGAGTTGGAAACCTTTGCTGCTGGTGTGGAAGTTGCTACTGTTCGTTTCCGAAGCCAGTAGTTTCCATTTTGTTCGGGGCCACTCATAAAACACGATGTAAGTGCTTGTAAACTCCTGTGTCTGTTCGAAGTTACTCACCTGAAAGGTAGAGAAGGGAGAAAAAAATCAAATGTGAGTTTTTAAAGATGAAGTGCATCAGGCTCTTTAAGAATAGTTTGTACCATTAAACATTAAAAATAAAACAATTTGGGGTTGGACAAACATCAACTTAGCCAAAGTGGCCTCGATGTAATTCAAGGGCTCGATTTCACAATGAGCTAAGATCAATCTTAACTGTGAATCAATCTTAATTGCTCAGCAAAGTGTGATGTCACAATACAAATCACTATGGAAATACTGACTTGTATAACTCATCTTAAGATGAAACTTAGTGCTTTGTGAAACCGGCCCCAGGTTGCTTACAATTCTTTGCTTACGTCAAGTGTATTTCACGGGTCAGCAGAGAATTTTTGCTTGTGGCGTGCGTACTCCACGTTACTAGGCATTCTTCTGTTACACAGCTAGCGCAGAAATTCGGGGCTTGCACATGTTGCACAGTAAGCGCAGAATTCGGCGGTGAGCAGAGCCATGAAATTGGGCCTGGGCCTGTTTGTTTAATACAAAATATAGCTAATCACATTCATGTCCATTCAAATGCCATTCGTTGTTCCACACTATCGTGTCGTGGTCGAGCGGATAAGAGCACCGGACTCAAGCTCTTGTGTTTCTGATCAGCAGAGTGTGGGTTCGAGTCCCCGTCATGACACTTGTGTCCTTAAGCAAATCGGTGTTTCCTGGTTTGATTGGCAGCATGTGCTATGTAAAGGAGTAGGTCTCATACTTCAAACGTAGCCCCTCATACCTTGCAGGAAAATACTGAATGTTGAAGCGCCTTGAGTGTCACTGAGTGACAGATATGAGCGCTAGACATAAGAAGCCGTTATTATTATAAGTCTGAATTCATATAGTCTAGTAAAAGTATGGCTTTAACGTTGGTCATATTATGGTCCAGGAATCAAGGATTAGGAATGGTACAACTCTATGCATGGTGAAACCCTGAAAAAATTATGACTGTCCTTGTACAAAATTTCGGGATAATGGATGACAGTCTTTCTTTCCTTCTGCTTAGGCTCCGAGAGGAGTGAGAGATGGTGCCTGTGTAGTTAAGATTACAACAAATGCCCTACGCAAAGAATCAGAGCTTACAGAAGCAGCAGAATTTCGGGCTTGTCAATCCTATTTCTCAGGTTAGCAAGGAATTTTTGCTTGGGCATATGCAGTGTTTTATGCACACCACGTTACTATACTAGGCATTCTTTGCTTACACAGCTAGCGCAGAAATAATGCGCTTGCACATTAAGCGGAGAATAGTGATCGTTAACGCAGGATACAGAGCCATGAAATTGGGCCAAGGTAGGACGCCTGTCTCTGTTGCACTTCGCTGACGTCCTGGGTATAATACTATTTTCTCTACAAAAAACAAGGCAAATATTATAAAGTTTTAACTAATGATTAATATTTTCACCTGATAAGAAGCTGAAATTTCATTCAGCTTCCTCCATCAGGTAAATATGAAATATTGTGAACAATAAACATTGTTCGCAATTTGGTATGGCTGGGATGATAGGAATCATGATACTCTGCGTGACTTTATTCTGTTGCATATATGCAATGCAGGATTCCAACCTACAATTGTCAATGTAGGGGGCCTACGCTAGATTACAAAGAATAACTAGTACTAGAGTAGTAAATATGAATTTCCGTAAATATGACTGAATGAGATGCGACATCATTCTCCTTCCTTCAAAATGTTCAAGTAATAAAGTTCCACCAAGAGTCTCATGGAAGAGGAAGATTTACCAAAAGCAGTGAGCATGCACTGCACTCTGCAGTGACCCATTTGCGAGTCGAGAACAATAACTTACTAATTAAAGCAAGATAAAAACTAAAAAGAAGCATCCATCATTCATTGATAAAGTCCATTGTCCATCCATTGTCCGTCCATCCATGATCCACCGCCGCGTATTTTGACCCCTTTTGTATGGATTACAAAGAATTCATTCTCCTAAACTTAAACACAGTCGTCATTCTACACAGAACTAACCATAATTCTGCTGAAATATATACGCTAATTTAGATAGTATTACTTACCAAGGTTTTCCTGAACAAATGGTGCTGACAATTGGTGCTGCTGCTATGGGAATGCCGTGAATTGAATAAAGTAATGCGCAACTAACTACTGACTGTACATTACATGCACTCCATCACGACGTATGTACGAGACGTATTAATTGTACATGTACATGTACCTGTACTGTACAT
This sequence comes from Pisaster ochraceus, assembly GCA_010994315.2. Lineage (NCBI taxonomy): Eukaryota > Metazoa > Echinodermata > Asteroidea > Forcipulatida > Asteriidae > Pisaster > Pisaster ochraceus. The sequence goes on from CM021533.1 coordinate 11,279,286, forward strand.
TGTGTGCATACTTCCGGCAGTAAACAATAACTACGCTGGTACCAGTTTTATCGAGGGACCAGCGATTTAACTACGTAACAAACATTGAGACCCTGCACACACACAGCGCGCAGAGAATGTAAAGCCGTATCCGAATGGGCGGCTACAGCTACGGCTACGGCTGTTACTAAGAGGCCGTTCAGACACAGTACTTAAGTCGGTTTATTGCTCCATGGTTTAACCATGGAGGTAGGAATTCCTACCTCCATGGTTTAACCATGGAGGAAGATTTTCTTCCTCCATGGTTTTAACTCATGGTTCAACCCGATCGAGTTCAACTCTGTGTGTCTGAACGGTTCTAAAGTTAGTCCGAATCGGGTTTAACACGGAAAAGTTAGACCGTCGAGCTGGGGGTCCTTTTCACACGACGGAAAACACGAACATTTTTTGCAAAATTTTACAAATGTTTGTAAAAAATTACAATTTGGGCTTCGTGTGTGAAAGGACAGTAATATTTTACATCGCCTACATTCCTTGCAAATTTTTCGCAAACCTTGCGAAATTTTGTA
>CM021533.1:11289557-11325599 GCA_010994315.2 Pisaster ochraceus
CCCCCCCCCCCCCCCACCCCCAGAATTCTGGTTATGACACTATGGTATCAGGGATAGGCTATAGTTTTATAGCATGACATCTCGGTCTGGTCGAGTTGACATTTCTTTGTCTCTGATGTCCTCTGTAGCATCAATCGTTGGTACGTCGTCATCACCGTCATCACCATCAACACGATACGCCACGTTGTCCGACTTATACGACTGCTCGGGAATAGTGGGGGTTGCACTCCTGTCAACACCATAGGCGCTAGGTAAGGTAAGGGTCTGCCCAAATGCCTGGCTGGTCAAGCTACTGTCCAGGTCTGGATTTATTGAATTTCGCCTCGAGCCTTCAATGCTCTGCTGATGCCGGAAGGCAGTGGACGCCTTGCGCATCTCAACCATGAGTCTGTATCTCCTGAAAGCTCTTTGTATCTTCTTGGCAGCCGTGCCCCTCTTTTTAATCTGGAGGGTGGTTGTAGTAGGTTCAGTTGCAGTCCTATCCGGAAAAGATTCCTTAAATTTGATGGACATTTGTGTCTGTAACTCTTTGAATTCCTCACTCTCTTCGACATCGCCGAGAACTCTTTTAGTGAGCGCAAAGAGCACGTCTAGACAATGAAGTTTAATGTCATTATAGATTGGCAATTCTAGTCCGGCTATTTTGATATTGTTTGGCTTCTCGAGGCGCAGGGGGTGCTCCAATGCATCACAGAATGTGGATAGCTGTTCATACATTATGAACTGTGTAGCATTTGGGTCAAATCGCTGCCACACTTGATAGAACATCCCAAAGTCATCCTCGGTAATTCCTACTTCTTCCTGCGCGTGGGCCTGACTGAAATTCTCCAGAATAACAGCTACGTACACGTTGACTACCACCAAGAAGGTCATTACCAGGAATAGAAAGCAATACAAAGCGGCAAAAATGTAGTTGCCGCAGTTACCGCTGGGTAGGTCCATGTAGGTGGGATCACAGTCCGGTGGGGCTGTCATCAACGGATCCAGGACGTCGTTCCATCCGGCCGAAGTCGCAAACCGGAACAGCAGCAACATGCTGTTCAGCCACGTTTCGAAGTTAACCGTATCGTCGAGGGCGCCTTGTTTCTTCACGTAGGCAAACTGCGCCATGCCGATGATGGAGAAGATAAAGATTATCATGAAGAGCAGGGCGCCGATGTTGACCAGGGCTGGCATTGAGACGGCGAGGGCGAATAGAAGTTTCCGGATCCCCTTGGCAGACTTGATGAGTCGAAGAACCCGACCGATCCGGATAAGCCTGAAAACTCGGAGGATTGTAGGGTTGATGAATGAAGATGACAACACATCATCCAGTAAAATTCCTGTACCAAGGAAAATAAAATGAAAGCGTAATGAATATAATGTAACTAAACAATATTGTTCGCCTTTCCTCAAAATGCTAAAAAGTCAGCAACAAAAGTATACACGTATAACTGCAGCTACAAAAGTTCTAGGCCTACAGCAAACACAATTTAATAACTGACTGCATTAAAATAAAAACATTACCTCTAACATTCTATAATACGTTTTGCCGTATTATTTCCACATTATTTAATTCTTCTCAGAATCGTTACTTCTTCTGGAAGATTTTTTAACTCGTTAAAGTCAAAGTATACCTTTGGTTTTTGGAACCGTTTGATTGTTTTAAACCTTCTGTAAACATATACAACAAAACAAAACAGTAACAATTTCATTTCAAAAGGTGGTAGCAATTTTGAGATACCGCCGAAAATCTTGAGCGGTTACGTCCAAACAGGAAGAATAATCCGTAATTAAAATACACACTATGAGAAACGATTCATACATGAATCGTTACTTATGGTGAAATTGTTTTAAATCCCTTTGTCTAAAACTACATTTCTTAGAAGGGAATCGTTTCTCAAAATGTTATACATTATCAGTAGCTGCAGTGCTTCCTACCAAGTAAGTTTTTATGATCATTATTTTTTGAGTAATTACCAAAGGTATACCCTTCCTTTAACAGTGTTACAGACGACACTTACCAAGCAATGACATTGTGACTACGATGAAATCAAAGACGTTCCAAGGCACCCTGAAGTAATGAAGACGGTATCCAATCCACTTCAGGATCATCTCGAACGTGAAGATTACAGTGAAGATAATGTTAAAAACCTTCAGTACGTCAGTGACCTCTGTAGACTGTTTGTAGTGCTCTACAGTCATAGCGATCATATTAGCGAAGATAACCGAGACAATAACTATCTCAAACTTGGTGCTGGTAGTCAGTTTGAAGAAGAACTCTTGGATTTTGTTCTGAAAATGACAGTGTATTGATCACAATTTAATTCGTGTTGATCCATTGATGTATTTGATTTGGGGGCAAATATGTTACAGTAAAGGCCCCTATCAAATGTATTATAACTAAACTGGAACAGCAATGCAGGTAATGATGGATTATCAACGATTTTTTTGGTGTGCTTTTGTTATTTGTTGGTGCGAACAAACCTGTTCAAAATTCATAGTGAAGATGATGTTTTGTTGATGATGTTGTGTTGAACTGCATCATTTAATATTTCAATTTCACAATTCTGTTTGATAAAAGGACGATGTACTTGTCAAAAACACAAACTGCTGTCAAAAGAAGTCCACATTTAACAAGTACAGTAAAAAAAAAAACTAAAGCAGCCCACATGTTGCAAATGTCTCTAAAGAAATTGTTATATACACTGTCAGAGAGGCTGATGAATTTAAGGTCAATATATCTTTACTCAAATATTACATTAATTGTTTTCCTTTGCTGGTGCAAGTAGTGAATGGGGTACATATAACGGACATCATGTAAGTGAAAACAAATATGAATGTTACTGAGAAACAGCAAGCTAACAAATATTAGTTTTTTCTTAGACTCATTACTTACCCCAGCCTGCAATTCCAGATAAAAGTAAGTATTTGAGAGATGGGAAATAGAATATTAGCGTACAGATACCAAAACAAAATAATCAGTGACACAACCAAGGTGTTTACTACATTATACTACATTATTTTTGTCTTTCGATGTGAGAGTAGGCCTACTGTATTTTTCAAATTGATGTGGCAAAGATTATTCTAAATTGCTGGTAATAAAACCAAGGATGACTCATAAGTGAACTTAATCACTGTAGCTCACAAGCCTGAAAAAACACCCATGTAAACAAGGGTGCTCTTGCAATGCGAACAAAAAACACCGGGTTAACCTCTACTCTTCCACGACAAGCATACTGGGCTCTTTCTACGGGATTGGTCGGATGCCCCATCCGAAGCACAAAGCAATGGTGGTCTTGCTCAAGGACCAAATTGTCAATTGTCACTCGAACCCACTCTGCTGATCAGAAACACCAGAGCTTGAGTCAAGTGATCTTAACCGCTCGACCACGACACGCCACTAAAAGTCTTATACTATCAAATACAACAATTACTTGATTGAGTATAATATGAATGTCTTGAAGAACTTTTAACTATTATCACTGTAAAAAAAATAAAAAATAAAAAATAAAAAAAGGAAAAAAGCATCCTATCTACAACATTACCGTCATCTTGTTTGGATTAAAACATACTAATTCCTACTGCAAGTAGATCATACATTCTATCCCAAATGAATCAATCCAGAAAGGAGAGGAAGACAAGAATAAGTATCAAAATACATGTGTATTTTCGATGAGGCAAGTTGTGTTTTTATTGACTGTCTTACCGTTGGTTGTTTTATCTGCTTTGTAGGTTTCTGGACACCAAGACGTCGCATAGTTTGATAGTAATTCTTCTGATTGCTCGTAAGAAACATTCCGAAGGAACTGTCACCTTCGTACTGTCAAAGCGAGAAAAAGAAAACCGAATTAACCTTCTGTAAACCTTCAAAGGCCTGGTTGATTTACTCATAATGCAAGTGGTTAAAACATCTGTAACATCTTATAGAAATAACTTTCTATATACCTTTCTCTTGAGTTCATTGAAGTTATCAATGATGACACCGATGAATAGGTTAAGTGTAAAGAAAGAACCGAAGATGATGAAGACAACATAGAAGATATATGCAATTGGTGATGCTTCGTAGGACGGCTGCATATCTGGACCTCTGCTGTCTACACTGTCCTGAATCACCTCCAACCAGCCTTCAAATGTTGCCTTAAAACAGGAAGAAAATCACGAGAAAATGGTGACTTGGCAATGTTAACATTTATGCTGAAAATGTCCGGTTTTTCTATAGATTGGCACCGGATGTTTCGAGACAGGACTCCGTTCCAGTTGGGTAAAAATGCTCATCCTTCAGAGATCGGCGAAGAGCCCTTGAACAGATGAGATCAACTCTTACACTTAAGTTACATCTCCACACAGGTGTATGGGGAGATGCAAACTCAGTGATGACACAGTCAAAAGGCTGGAGAATACTTGCCACAAAATGTGAGTCGACAACTCGCAGTGAAAACTAAACACTGGTAAACGCTAGTTCAAATAATGTTCAAATTTGTTCAATGTTTTGGATTTAATTCTCTTGTTTGCTGTCGGGATTTTAGTGGCACGATGAGTTGTTCGTATAACGAAGCCACTGCTTAATACACAAGTTACCTATACTTAAATTGTGCCTATTTTCTATCATGAGTTGAGAAAATTTTTCCGATTAGAGTGCCTTTTTTCTCAGGAGAAAGGTGTACAAACTAGAAGTTTTGACGAGAAGTACTCGTCTGACTTCTCATTTTGCCATACTAATTATAAACAAAGGAACAATCCACCAACCTATCGTTTTTGTTTACAATTGATAAATGTTAACTTTAAATCTCTGAATATTTTCTTTATTTTTTATTCTATACTCGAGTATCTTATTTCCATTCTAAACTTTTCTATAAATATATTTTTTTCATAAATTAAGTGATTAATTTATCTATATTATTAACTTTATTCATGTAAAATTCGAATTGTATCAACCCTCAAGCTGTTTTTATCAAATATGACTTTCAATAGACCATTTCAATTCAATTCAATTGAAAAGTTCACCAATCAAATAAACTATGGTTCATGAAAGAATTAGCGTAAACTGAACAGTTGTAAACTCACATGAACTCGACCGATTTCCTTCAACTTGTTTTTGCTATTTTTACTTATCATTTTTTTTTATGGCAGGGGTGGGGCTATTTCATTTTCTTAGCATCTTCTTACCACTTGAAATAGGGCCAAGTAGCCGTTAAAGATGTTATCAAAGTTGACCTTAGCTGGCTTCCACGTGTAGTTGAGGTTGATACAATCTGTGTAGTTGTTGACGATTGAAATGGGTAGGAGTTCCTCGTTCTCGTCCAGGCATTTAGAGAAAGAGCCTTTGAAGAATTGCACACCCATGATACTGAAGATAAGCCAGAAGACTACACAAACCACCACCACGTTGAAGATAGCCGGTATTGCATGAGCGACAGCATTCACCACAATCTAAAGTAAATGAAGAAATAAAAGGAGTTGTAGAACGCATTGTCTTTGAAAAGGTACTCTTGCTTTCACAGACAAAAATGACTTACTCATAATCAGTTTCAACGTTTTTACTCTGAACTGTTCTTTACCTGTCAAAAAGGTGGTTCTATTTTATTGTTGGTATTATTTCCCCCTAAAAATAATCCCAGAAAAGCAGGTTTAAAAAGAATGATTTTTCTATTTACCTTCATGCCCTGCCAACGGGAGATAGCTCGCAGAGGGCGTAGTGCCCGAAGTGTACGGAGGACCTTGAATGCAGAAACACCAGACAGACCTAACGAATCCCCAATTAGACTCACAACAGCAACCTGTAAGTGAAAACAAATACACATACATTAAAACACAACTTCGTGCTTTAAAATAGAACCATGTATTCGGCTGCTTACAAATTAACTTCCATTGCGAAGGCTGCGCAAGGCGCTTCGCCACAAGTTACCAGACTAAAACAGTTGGTGTAAGCGACTTGTTCCTAGTTTGAACGAGAAAACTGTGTTGTTATAATTCAACATTTACAATAAAAACATGCAGAAATTTGTAATTTTGGAAACGGATATTGGAAATTATTGCTAACATAAGGTACAAAAGTGGATGCTAAGGAGGCCCTTGTTGGCTTCCTAGTTGACGAGAACTATACTTGAAATGAACAGTTGTAAACAATTCAACTGAAGTATTTTTTTATAGTAAAACAAATCCACAGGCATATCACTCAGGTGGGATTCGAACCCACGACCTTTGATATTCTAGAGCAGATGTCTTACCAAATAGACCACCGAGATTGATCGGTAGCTGGAGGCAGCGGGTACTGCAACAATTTAATAGATGTTAAATTGCATCGCGGATAAAGAATAACAATATTTGGTTTCCCCATACACCTAAGTGTGTAAAGCACTGTATACCCTTTGGCCGCAGCATTCACAAACGCACCCCATGGAAATTTGAATCCCCAAAAGCCGACTGACGGCGATCTTGGAGGATCTAAATTCTCGACATACTTTTATTGATTTTAATTGGGTCACTTCAGACGAAATAATTGACATCTTCATACAAACAATATGCTTTCGGATAAAAATTTCAAAAACAAATTCACGGTCATTACAAAAGTGCGACATTATAGTTAAGAAACGAAAAAACAGAAGTTTGTCGACGTTTATTATTTTTGTGCACTACCTGTGCGACTTAATACTTACAATCACAACAATGAAGTCCAACCAACACCAGAAGCTGGTGAAATACTTGACGAAACCCATTCCTATCCATTTCATCAGCATCTCAATCACAAAGACTACACAAAAAACGATGTTGCAAACTGCCAAGACTTCTTGCAGCACTAGATTGCCTGGAAGATTGATATCTTCAAATGTCTGTTGAACAAAACCAAAAACAATTTTGATATTAACAATCATAACATTCAAGTCGTCACAATCAGTGTCGCAATATGATGGGTTGTTTACATAGTTTACAAATTGAATTTAGGCCTACCAAAGGACTTATTTTAATAATTCGTAACACAATTATTTCCACACTCATCAAGAAATAAACAGCAGAATACAGAGAAAGAGAAGCATAAATAAAAGTACATCATTAAATGTAAAAAAAATAAATAAATAAATAAATAAATAAATAAAACCAAAACAATGGCCAGAATTGACTGAAAAATAGGTAACCGAATCGGTTAACAAGCAACGTTTTGCTTGCAGCTCTCAGCCACATCATGATACGATTCAAGCGTAAAATATTACATTTTAAAAAGATGATTTCTATGTTTTTACAACTATACAACTACTTACAACTATTTGCTTTTGCCTTCACGTCAGATTATCGTAAGTAAATGGCATATAACAAGAGCGTTGAAAAGGGGCTTGCTAAATAAAGAGAAATGTAAACGGGTACAGCTTTAATTGGCCAGTATAGTGCCGCCACCCTAGTTTCGGCGCGGTTCAAAAGAAAACATACACATTGACATGGAAGCCTATTTTGCGAACGTACCAGTGTGATGCTACTTGCACATATAGCTAACAGAATGAAGCCCTCAAAGATTCGATTCTCGACGATCGAGCACGCTGTCTCTCGTAACTTCCTCCAGTACAAGAATGCGCAGGAGTTGTCCGGATCCCGGCAGAGAGTGCAGGCGCACTTACGGCTGCAGTACAGGTCACACTTCTTCGGAAAGCAATCGTGCACAGGGTCATCAATGATACCCGCTTCGACGAGCGCATCTCCAGGGGTTGCGCTTTTCACCCGGACTTCCACCACTTGGTCTGGAGGTACCTTGCTTGCCTCCTGCTCGCCCGTTTCTGAGTCGGTGTTTCGGACGACACCCATGCTGAGGTTGTCTCCCATGTTGTCCACTTGAAGGTTGGCGATTGAGGAGTAAATTGTGTGGGACATGGTATGCTGTTGGATTGAAAAATATCCATAGTGTGTTGTTATAGTTCTAAATATTTCAAGGCAACGATCCCAAAAAGAGGATTGAGCAACTATAGTTGCTGTGATAATAGATTCTTTTTGAAAATGATTTAATTTGAAAAACAAACCGTATCATTTAAAGACATAATAAGTCTACACGATTATGTCTAGATGAAGTCTTCGTAATTTATTAGTATTGAAGTTTACACGTTGTCCGTACAGTGGATTTAATTAGTGTTTGGGCCCTGATGTGAGTTATAGAGAATAGTACGTGTCTAACCTTAATGCTTCTTGCGCTGCCAATCCTGCTTGGCCCGTTACTGTACAGTCCGTTTGGCATCAGGGCGTTGCCCATAGGGACTGGTGAATGAGCACGTGCAGTTGGTTGCATCATTCCATTCAACATGACACCATTGCCAACGGAAACTCTGTGGATAGAGCCGTTGTAGATGGAGCCATCATGCAGTGAACCGTTTGGGTGATGGATCATTGATACCAGTGAGTTCCTGTGACGGACGGGCGACAGTTCCAAACCGTTACCTGTGAATAATGCGAAGGTAAAGGAAAAAACCCACTTTTTAGTTAAAGAAGCACTAGCCACAATCACTGTCCCTACTCGTTGATTTTTTTTCTGCTTTCATTTTCAAGTAATTTCGAAACCAGTGGTCCTAAGGCTTCAGTGGCGTAATAAGACATTTTCAGTTGGGGGAGGGGCAAACAAAGACGTATATTTAGGGGGCTGTTTCAAATAGCCCATCATTCATTATTTGCATTTTTAAAATCTCCTTTGGGGGGCAAGAGGGGTGAAAGGGTTCTAGAGGGGGACAAGGGTTCTGAGAGGGGTGATACCGACCCTCACCCTGCAGGGTTACATCACTGTTAGGCTTGTACCACAACCCAATGTGCCATGGTTGCTCGATCAAAATGTTAATTAGCTGGAGACGGCAGAAAACTCACTGCAAATCAACATGTGTTTTAAGGAATACTTGATTTATTTCAGGCCGAGTCAACAATTGAACACTCACTTTTATAATGTTGCCCGCCATTATCCAAACTGATCTGTGAGATCCTGTCGTCCTCATCGACAACCATGAACTTGGTGACACTTGCTTTCTCGGTCTTGTTTGTACCGTTCTCACCCTTTGCCTCGAGCTTAGCAACATCGTTCGACCCCTCAACTCCAACTTTGCTGGGTCTGCGGAGTTTCTTGCAACAGCAGCAGAATATAGCTATTGACAAGCGTTTGAGCTTAGCGACGGCCAGACCAATGCGGTTTTCTGCTTCATCTTTCTTCTTCAGTGAATCCGAGGCGAATGCGTTGATTAGTAACGCCAGGAAGAGATTCAGAATCTGTAGCAATTAAGGAAATACCAAAGCCTCTTTGTATAATGGTCCGTTTGTTGCTGATGGGCCCATCAATGTCAATGTCAAAAACAAAAACCCAACAAGAAAATTATTCAAACTAACAAATTGGGTATCACATAAACACTTAAACAGCATAAACAAGTACTTTACTAAGTAACGGTCACATATGGTGTTCCATAAATGTTGTGCCATCTTTGTTTATTTATTTATTATCTTTGGGTGCCGCATTTTTGTTGGCGTTGCGTTTTCTTCTTTTTGTGTGTGTCGCATATATGTGTGTATATATTTTTGTCTGTGTTGCATTTTATGTTTGTCTGTAATGTGTATTATAAATTTTGTTGGCGTCGCAATTATCTTTTCCCCCGTAGCATTTGAACCCGACAGCCTGAGCCTTACCTGCGACGAAAAAAAACCCACTGAATAAAAGTGGCAAATAAAGGTAAACATCACGTCAAGTACAACATTGTGAAATGTAATTATCTTTTTAAGATAAATCTGAAAGTGCCAGCGCTCTTCCAGCTGAGCTATCTAGCCCATGTTTGTCTCCCTATTTTGCTAATATCTTTGTTCGAGGTGCCAGACAGAACACATACAACCTCAATAATTGCCGCGAACATATACAAATGATATTTTGTGCTTCTTCTTACCATAATGTTGCCCACAATGAAGGAGGAGATAAAGATGATAATGCACACCGCACCGTCGGAGCAATCCATACAGTCGTACAGCGGCTCGATCCACTCACCGCACAGGATGCGAAAAATCAGCAACAGCGAGTGGTAGATGTCCCGGAAATGCCACCGAGGTATCGTCCCGTTAAAGTTCGCCTCGGTGTAGTTTATACCGAACAACTGCATCCCCATGACGGCGAAGACGTAGATGATAATGATGAGGACGAGGCTTACGTTACCAAGGGCGCCGATGGTGTTGCCGATGATGGTGATGAGCATACGCATCGTGGTCCAGGATTGAGCCAATTTCAGGATTCGCAACTGTGGGGGAATTATAAGAAGATTTTTTTTTTTCAAATAATGTAAGAGCCGGCAGTGTAAACAAAAAGAGTAAGAAAATTGTGTTCAAAAGTTTGGCTTTCCATTTAACTTATTCTGTTTCAAGAAGGAAAATGAAGTGAAAGTAATGATTGGTTGCTTTACGAGTGGTTTGTGAGGTTAGGACCTTTTTTTCTAAACGTGAGGAGCTAAGACAATGTGTTTACTGATCAGAATCACTGTTTACCCGTAAAGACCCACAACTAAAAACAAGTAATTAACCACAACGGAAATAAACTCGGTAAATTTTGAATATTTTGGGGAATATTGACTTGAGTGGGACTTGAATCAACAGCCTCCAGATTAATGTATCGTTTACATTAATCTGCTGAAATAGAGTTTTAGAAGGCTTAACTTGATCGATGTGCCCGTCAAGCGTTCTGCATAATGCGGAGTGCACAATCCTTCAAAATGAAAATACACGTGTACATGGAACATGACCTGTGCATTGCTTGGCGTGTATTTTCAATGTTACTCATTGTGCACTATGCATTATGCACAACGCATAACTTTAGGCCTTATTCAACCCAACTTACCAGTCTAAAAGTTCTCAAAACGGATAAACCCGGAATGCTGGAGAGAAACAAATCCATCAGGCTGAAGATGACAATGACGAGATCAAAGACGTTCCATCCGCCCTTGAAAAACTTCACTTCTAGAGCAATCAACTTAAGGGCACACTCAATGGTGAATATGACGGTGAACACCTGTTAGATATTTTAAATAAACCAATATAAGTTGCGCTCCAAAAGCTCCAGGGACAGAATTATTGGATATGATTTCGGGTCTCAGGAGGCCTGGCCTATTTCCGGGTGAAGCTGTCCCGGAAACTGTAGTTTACAGACGCGTTTTAATTCGGAATATACGTAAGTTTGACTACTTTCTTGGCCATTTTGACCCATTCATTGGTCATTTTGACACAGATTCAGGGTCAGCAGAAAGGAATCAGACCTCCTATATTGGACTCGAATCCAGGTCGATCCTGACCCGGTAATTTTTAGATATAGATAGTTACAATGAGTAAAACAATTACAAATTAAATTTAAACCGCTCACTCTTTTCTCTCAAGTTTCTCTCGAAATAATTTCATAAGAATTCTTTATCAACACAATCTGTCTTTTGATTTTCCTCCTCAAAATTTAAACCAGGTTTCTCGCATACCTAAGTTTTGATTGGCAACGCTAGTTTTTAAACGCAAATTTGATTATAAACGCCAAAAACAATACCTTGTTGCCTATGTCCAACACATTGTCCATTTCAGCATCGATATTGTAATGATCCAGCATAAGGAAGATGGTATTCAGAAGGATGCAGAGCGTAATGAATAAATCCATCAGAGGATCCAAGACGAACAAGGCGCAGTAGTATTGGCCTTTCTTGGCGATGCGGTAAATACTGCGGGGACACACGCAGCACGTCTTGCAGCAGACACAGCAGCGTGTGTACGGACAACATGGCACGGGCTCGTTGCTTCCATCGTCGGTCTCATCAGGGTCTTGAGAAAGAATGAAGAAAATTGTTGGTTTGTTTGAGGACAATACACAAAGTCAGAAACTTTAAATATAGTACGGTCACTGTTAAAAACAGAATAGACCTTGTTGGCTGGCATTGATGGCCGAATGTTCGCAATCGTGTTAACATACATTGTGACCCAATTCAACATTTCTGCAAACTTTCAATCAAAAAAATGCTTTGTTTCCAACAAGCTCAACACTATTGCAAACTGTGGCTATCTGATTTTGCTTTCTATGTATGGCTACACATTTTTTTCCAACCTTTGTGGTAAAAAACTTATGCTGAAAGGAGGTTGCAATAGAAAGGTCTATAGGCAGGTAAAGTTGACGAACAATATGGAGTGACCTTGGCGTAAGTTAAACACTTAAAAAAGAGATCAATCGAGAGCAGAATTCTAAAATGGCGATGAGAATCTATCAGAAAATACTTCATTGTAAATTATATTGACCTTGACACAAAATGTCATCTACCTGGTAAGTACCCAATACAGTACAATACAATACAATACAATAAAACTTTATTGTCCCTGTATGGGAAATTTCTTTGGCTTTTTACATAAAAACACACCTTAAACATACACTGTTTAGCAGAGAAAAAACTGGTAAAAAGCCTAATGCTCAATTAGTTTACATTCCATGTGACTGGTTCCCTTCGAAGCGTTTGCTAAACAAATATATTTAGCTGAAGATAGTGAGACCGTCTCAAAATCTAAGGCAAGATTTTGTTTTTGAACCTGGTGTGTATTTTCCATCTACAAAGGAGCAGAACTTACTATCCATAATCACGTTGCTCCCATCTTCACTACCGTTCTGACTCTTCGAATCATCTTTGCTCGCATCAGGAGAATCTTTGTTTGAAGCGTCGTCATCATTCTTCTGTTGATGTTTAAAGACAAATATAAAAATAAGACGTATGTTGCAAACATTTTCGTGCAAGCCGACCAGCTGCTACCAAAAAAATCCCACTAAATCATGAGACTTTCGAACGCTAGGTGGCAGCAGACTTACCAGGTCAGTTTCCATTGTTTACATAGTTCTGAGCATGTGCACGTTAGCGAGAACAATGTGTGAAAATGTTACCAGGGACGTCTGCTTTTTGATCTTGAAGAACTTTGGTAATTTGGAATGAGAAGTTGATAAATCTTTTAAGACAAAAAATACTTAATGGCCTGAAATTCTGACGACTACTTTTAATAATAACAATAATAATAATCAATCAATCAATAAATCAATCAATTAATCAATTAATAATCACAAAAAGCCATCTCTTAGTTTTGTCCAAACACAGTTCCCTGTTATGTCATACTTACGTCATCATCAATAGAATCGGCCTTAATTTCATCCTTTTGGTAAGCAATGCATAAAATAAGAATAAGAAGAAAGTTTCCGTGTTAAGACGCTCCAGGGGCAGATGACGTTAACAGTGACTAATTTCTTGTCATCTAAACCATCCCGTATGGAATGTTGATTGAATCGGCAATATTTATTTCTTCTTATATTATGTTTGGGTTATAGTCAATATTTATCTAAGGTAAGTATAGGCGTATAACGTGTAAGCATCACAACCACAGTAATCTGCGTTGCTCCTCCGTTTCCCTACGGTATTCGATTTTGTTTTATTATCAAGCTTGCTGCTATCTTTCTTTCTCTTCTTGTAAAATATGCGAGTGATATTTTGAAAGGAGACCATTAATTTGAGCAATTCCTGTTTGTGCATTTGCACAAGATTCAAGACATGCGTCACATCTGAATGCACACATAAAATCTAGGGAGAGATAACGGCAGATAATGCGGGTTTATTGTGAAGGGAATACACTTAAGTCAAGATCGTCTTCGAAAAAGCATTCACAGTAAAAAGAAGAAACATATATTGCACTCACTAATTTCTCACAAACCCTGAAGAACAAATCTCTCACAGAAAGATGGATGCATTACCTTTGACATCTTGGAGGTGTTATCACTGTCGTTGTCCATCTTCTCATTTGCAATGAATGCCTCGTTATCATTTCCTTCTGCCCCTCCTCCTCCTCCTTCATTTTTTTCAAGGTTCTGCAACTGTAGCTTTCTCATATGATCTCGCCTCTCTTTCCTACGCCGTTTTTTCTCGGCTAACCTCTTCAGTTTTTCCGCATCCATGTTCAGGATGTTCTCGCGGACTTGCTGGGCCTTCTTTTCCTTTTCCTGAAGATGAAAACAATAGTGATAAGTCAATTTAAACGTTTTACCTACGACAAAAATTCTGCCTATGAAAGATGAAACATTATAGGGTCTGGAGATACGTCACCATATTCTTTTGAAAGGGAACAGACTATAATGTGCTTTGGCTTACTATGCAGCCAATCAAACCAGGAACACTGGGGCGAACCCCTTCTCCTTATTATAAGTTGACTGGGTTCATTATACATTTTATACATGAATTACACAACACACATTTATGTTAAAATAGGTCAAATGCTGGTCGGCACCCTACCTTTCCCTGGTTCTCCATCTCCTCCGTGTATGCGAGGAAGACAACGGCGAGCATGAGATTGATCAAATAGAAAGAGCCAAACATGACGGCCAAGAAGAAGAAGATGATGCTCCATCCGCCCATTGCTGCGATAACCTGAAATTAAAAGAATCAAAAACAGTATGACAAAGTTTTCTGATCACTAAAAGCATCATTTTGTATTCACTTCAATAACTCCTGGGTCAGAATGACCCAGTACAGGTGGCCCGGTGCCTGACCCATTTCTGGTTCAGTGTGAACGGGAATCTGTGTCAAAATGACACAGAAATGGGTCAAAATGACGTAAAATCCGAGCTAAAAACTATTTTTTTTAACCAGTTTCCGGGCCGGCCCAGACATGGATCAGGCCCCCTGAGACCAGGAACCTCGGCAAATTCTGATCTGGGAGTGTATAGATTTACTTGAAAACGTTCCTTAGATTATGCCAACTTCATCCTAATTTGAAAAGCCGCAAAAAAGTAATAAATGCAATTGAATCCCTAAAATTGAAAACTACTAATTTGTAATGTTCATATGGACCGATCTGGTGTCCAATGTAGTCCAGATACAGCAACTTTAGCAGAACAAAACGGCAAGCAAAAGTTTAAAGACACAAAATATAGGGATAATCAAAGTCGGACTCTTCCGTCTTAAACAACTTACCAAGTTGTAAACGTTTTCCCAGTAGTCCAGAGTAAATATTTGGAAACAAGTCAACATCGCCCAGCCAATGTTGTCAAAGCTAGTGTAGCCATAATCGCCATTAGGGTTCTTCCCTATGTCTGGAAGACACGTGTAGTTCGTGTCACCCATGCATGATGTTCTGTAAAACAGACAGACAAATTTAACTTGATTTATATTTCATCGCATTCCTTATAAAACCAATATATTTAAAAGTACACTAATGCTGAGGTAAACAATATATGGTAGATGGAAAATTTACAGAGAGAAAACATTTAGGCTTCAATGAAGCCGAGGAGTTTTTACCTCAACCTATTGACAGCTATACAGACACAAGACGAACAAACATGGCTAAAGAATATACAGGCAAACATGAATAAAACCAATCGCAATCAAAAATAAAGTTAAAGATGTATATAAAGTGTTTCTAATACACACACCATACAACTTATAATTTTCATAAAATTTGTTTGTCATAGAATAGCTTTGTAAAGCTCAAGTCTTTCAGACGGAGCTTTTCTTTCTGGACTAGGACCAAGCTTATAAAAAGTATAATTATTCAATTAAAAATACCTCATTTGTTCTTCCAATCAAGCCATACAAATCCTGAGTTTGTGTTCGTCTTGTTTATACATGTTACAAGCATTATTAATTATATTAATTCATATTACTCACTCCGAACCGGTGATATTATTGCAAACAATGGGATCGCCATTCCAGTATTTCCAATGGGCTGAAAAACAAATCAAAATGGCGTCATTAGCATAGGCTACAAACTGCAATTTCAAAAGCTGGGACACGTTCCTTTGAATAGAGCACCTTCGGATATATAAAGTGTCCGCCATTTTGTAGAACCAATATTTTTACTTCACAAAATGGCGAGGCGTGTTAGTTCACGAAGTAAAAGGTAAACCACACAATTTCGAGGGATATTTGTGTGAATCATTGTATTCTACTTTTAAAACATCTTTCCAACCAAATTCATTTCATTACAAACGCTTTTATAGCCCAAAGCACCTAATCCGAAGGCAATGTGTCCCTTTCAGCTATTGAATTAACAATTTGTTCTACATCCTGCAGTTTTCCTCCAGGCAGAGGGTGTCGTCTCAGCAACTCAAATCTTCATTAGTAATGTTTGTTAACAAGGGCGTAACTCCCAGGTAGGTTATCCTTGGGGTTTTCATAATAATACTAGTTGGATATGTCTCCAAAACGTCCCAGGTCAGATTGAAACAGTTCCAAGTCCCAGAGGGCCTGATCCATTTCTGGGTCAGAGTGACCCGGAATCTGTGACAAATGATACATAATTTCGTAGAGCTGCTTAAGCGCAAAAAGTAGCCGAGCACGAAAAAAATTGTCCTTACCAGAATAAGGTTACCAGCCAAAATACCATGTCACTTGTACCATTTGTGACTAGTATTCTGCTTACTTGTGCTCAGCGGCAAATTGTAAGGCAATTTTTTTCTGCTTCTGCAGCTCTATGAAATTGGGCCAATATTCCGATATAGCTCACGTCATGCCAATGGTTGTAAAATCAAAGTGAAAAACGATATACTCACATTCATTCTGGACGAAGTTATACCAGTACTCCTCGGTTTCATTAATTTCAGTAATATTTAGATTCAGGACACACTTCTGTCTTAGGACGCCCATGTACAGTTGTAAGGAGACCAGGGCAAAAATGGCTAGAACGAAAATAGTCAGCAAGAAGACTTCTCCCAACATCTTCGCTGATCGAAGTAGAGCGTTGATTATACTTTTCAAACCTGTCAAAAGAAAATGTGTGTATTTCACTAAAATTGCACGTACACTAAGCAGATGATTGATCAAATACAACACTCATGCAAAATGCAACCAAATATGGACATTTTAAAAAGCCAAAAATATAATAGAATTTTTTTTAATGATTTTAGAAAGACAAACAAAACGGAAACTGGGACGACAAACTCACCCGGTATGACCGATATTGTTTTGAAAGCCCTAAGAACCCTGAATGTTCGAATACCAGAGAGATTGCCGACCGGTACTCCTCCAAACTTTAAACAGAATGTGACGTATCTGAGAAAGAAAGAGAGAGAGAGAAACAAAACAAACATCTCATAAGTTACGTAAATTATTCATCTTGTTGCACTGCATATATACTCATCGCTTACTTGATGTGCGAATACAATAATCCGTAATTATAGGCACCTCTACTGCTTATAAAACCAAACAGCCTTTGCAGTTCTATAGACAATATTGAAAACCATCGGTACATTCATTCACACACACACGCATGGGGATAAAAACCTTCTCTGTGCTTAACACTAAATATAAAATGTTACTCCCGCTGAAAGTTTTAAACCGTTTCATCTTACCCCAATTATAGATCGATTTGCATATGACTTCAAAATCCCAATATAGCTTCCTAATTGAGGTAAATGAAGGCTTATCATTGGCCGAGAGTTGTACGCAGCGCGTGCACGCATGTCTGTTTCCATTGCTTGCCCTCAGCGATGGCGCCCAATGCAAGGGAGCTGTTATGTAGTTTTAATGATAAAAGAGTAGGGGGCCTAAAACCTTTTTCTAAGAACATATTACAATTGTTCGCAGTGTTTCCCCTCAGCAGAATTATGCCAACTTTTTCAGACACTCCATTTTAAGGGTGTTAATTAAGTACTCACGCTAAAACGATAACCGAGAAGTCCAGCCAATTCCATGGATCTCGTAAATATGTGTACTTTTGTAGTATAAAACCTCTGGCGACTATCTTAACAACCATTTCTATCGTGTATATTCCAGTGAAGACATATCTGTTGAAACAAAATAGCACATAAAATGATCCAGACGATGGGGTTCTAAAACGTTAACAATATCCACTGACAAGCTGTGAGTTATTAAGGTATCTTTGAAATTTGTCAATTCGGTTAATTTGTATGTGTAAACCTGTTCGGGTGTTCGAGCACCAGAACCTACACATGAAATGCGAAGAAGGGGTGGACACAGACAAGTACTCATTGCTTTGTTTAATTAATTAACAAATTAATATAAAATCTTTATTTTTTTATATCAAAAATAATAGTATGTGAAGCAATCATTGTATTCAAGCCAATCAGTTACTTTGAAAATTCCCCAGAAATCACTTGATTTATGACTTAAACAACTGTATTATTAACGTCGTCGAAAGAAATTGAAACAGTGCGTAGTTCAATAGAAATCGGAAAACTTCAAGGAGGTCAAAAAGCGAATCAGGAGAAATTTGTTTTAACTGGCAGCAATTGAAGTATTTTAAAACATTTAGGAAATGCTAGAAGAACCTTCTCCAAGAGATCTTATCTAAGA
Organism: Pisaster ochraceus; assembly: GCA_010994315.2. Taxonomy (NCBI): domain Eukaryota; kingdom Metazoa; phylum Echinodermata; class Asteroidea; order Forcipulatida; family Asteriidae; genus Pisaster; species Pisaster ochraceus. Next base: position 11,307,833 of record CM021533.1, read on the forward strand.
CAATAACTTATCCATTCTCACACAGTCGTCACTTGGTATGAGTTTTTGTTTTGTATTTTAAATAAATTGAATCAAGTAAATAATGTTTTTTCAAATGTTATTATGCTTGAGTTTCAATGAGATCAAGAACTTACTCTGCAACCTCTAGCAACACCGACCTGGATACACAGAGGGGAAAGTGATAAAAAAGTTAGTTTACAAACTATGAGCTGTTCTCTTATTATATAAATCCTGAACAAATAAGTAAAAATTCTGTTCTTAATCCAAGTTTGTTTTACTCTTGAGTTTACTCTAAAAAGATTCCCACGCTGTCTGAAAACGTTTATTTTGACACTAAGAACGACAATCATCGGAAACATTTGTATTACCTATAACCCAACAATGCAATAATATGACGATATTAAATTGCTTAGCCATAATATGACGCTAAAAGAGGAAAATAATGTTGTTTAATAATTAAACTTACTCTTCTGCGTTTTCATCAAACTTGGGTGCATCTAACGCCAGAAAGACACAGTTGACTAATATAGTTAGGATCACGAAGACATCAAAAAATGTGGAGCTAAGTGTTAAGGTCAAACATGTAAGTATTTAAGGTAGGTCTGATAGTAAGAGCCAGATTGAACAGGGCTCAATTTCTTAGCGCTGCTTAACGGTAAGCAACGTTTTATGCTAACTATAGCAAAACAAAATAAGTAAACGTCATAACAAAAGCGATGAAGTGGGGCTTGTTTAAGAGAAGTGCAAACTGAAAAGACAGTTATAACTGGTCAGTAGTCTCCCCAGTAGGAAAAAATGGTGCATCCCTTGCGCCCCCTAAAATTGTACCCGAGTTTCGGCGCTGAGTTTCCCCAACTGAGTGATGTTGTTATTTTTCTTTCTGAAAATCATGGACATACAAATATGTTTGAACATTATTTTCAAAGGATATTGGTTGGTCAGGACGTACAGCATGAACTTCCTGATAGGGTTCAGAGGCGAGAGTAGGAAAATTGCATCGGTACTGCTGAGTCGGAACAGGTTGCTCTTGCCGAATCGCTTGCCGACCACACAGAACGTCTGTAGGAAAGGTGAAAAAAAATCAATCCATTATCAAAGCATTGAAAATGTCATGATAAAAAAGCATAGCAATGTAGTCATTAACAATTTTAAAGGAACTCAGATTTCGAAACCTAATCACAGAAAGGCCCGCAGGCTCTTCTACTTCTAACTTCTGAAACAACTTTTTGAATATACTATACTAGGAATTATGAGATCTAATCATGACGCTATAACGGACTTTACAGCAGAGGGAGTCTCTACCCGCCAAAAGGCAAACTCTGCTAGAAAAAAACAACCAACAACTCAGCACTACTATACAGTCTAAAATTATACAATGGAAGTTGATTTTATAATGTGTTGTTCTCTTCGCTCTCCGCTTGACAACAAGAAAAAACAAATCAGACAAGGAAGATTAATTTAATCATGTCAAGTTGACATCTCTCCCTTTGGGGATAATTTGACAGGGACTGTTGATGCTTTGCACAGAAAGAAAATTTGATACCCTTCGCCAACTGTTTTGGAAACATCATATTGCAGCAATGTATTTTTACAAGAAGGGTATATGCCATGGGAACAGCTGTATGCAGAGGGTTACTCGCAAGTCTCTTATGTCTTCAGAATACCCAACAAGGGCTCAAATATTCATTGCTTTATATGAATTTGTCGCAGTGACATCGTAGCCAGTTACATTTTGTTGCTGTGATATCGTTTCAAATGATATATTTTTAATTTTGTCGTTCTTTGAGAGACCCTTCACTGTGTAGGTAGAGTTTGCCCGAGGAACCAAACAGGTCAGAAGCAAATCCATACCAAGAAACTACCACATCACTTCAATAAATAATAATTGTACAACCAAGGAATACTGCGTCAACTTTACGACGTTGTTCAGCTTTGAATGGAGTAGGGTCTGATTACTAGACCACCTGAGTGCATGATTTGTTGGTTTTTATCAAGATGACAATTCTACGGAAGCGCAAAAGGAACAATTGGAACCTCATAATCATGACTTAGTACAAGTCATAATTAAGACTTAGGCCCTATATTTCATAACTGTGAGTTTAGATCATAATTATAATTTTTATTAGACCTGTACTCAGTCATAATTATGAAATGTAAAAGTCACAATCGTGATATATTTCCTTTCTCTCTTAATCTGACTCCCTTCAACTCTTCTGTAGGCCTATTTTGTTCTGAAGGTTTTTCACAAAAGATGCTAGCATAGTTAAGAAGTGAAGAGTGCCCAGGGTAGTTGTAACTTGAATAGTTGGACAAGTAATTGCTAGCGTCTACTGTATTCATCGAACATTTCCCACAGAGCACAAAGTGTTGTCGAATGATTGTTGCATTGTGCATTCTGAAACTGTAAGAGGCCATTTAAAGTGGTTGCAATTGGGGTGGGTGCGGAGTACCATGTCGTGACAATCTTACCCATTTGTACCCATTTTATAGTTCAATTAGTTAAAAAGCCTTTGAAAAACCATGAGAAGCCTATATAGAAAGATCACTAAATTCAACACGGTATTTGTATTTATCGCATTGCTATTTAACAATATAATAATAATCTACGCACTTACATAACGTTCTTACACAAAAACAGTACCACAACAAATGAATAATAAAACAATCACTACTAAAGGAATGAAAATGCAAAATAAGTCTTGAAAAGAGGAGGTATTAAGGGATGTTTTGAACTTAGTAAGTGAAATGGCATGACGTATTTAATAAAGGAAGATAGTCCAAAGATTTGACCTTTGGCAGATGAAGAGTATCTGGCTTGAGATTTTGACTGTTAGAAATAAATACTGTACCATCATCCCCATTCAAACAAAACTGCTTGATATGTTTGGATTAGAGTTGTCCCCATTTGTCTTTCAAACCGAAGATTTCAACCATGCTTATCAGAATGGTCACTCCGAGCTCGACAGGCATTTTCACAACCAGTTAATTGAATTTCTAGCAGAAAGCCGAAATTTAAAAAAACACACAATGATGGGAACTCTTTGAGTTGAGCAGAAGAGCCACTCCAAGAAATGTGTTTACTCTTTTCAGGAGTCCGCAGCCACTTCACAAAGAGGGAAGCAACTCCTTTACACAAGAAGTACAAAAGAGGTGTGTGTTGATAAGACCTTCAGTGTATCAGTACATGCTCTTATTGGGCTTCAGACAAAACCTTTCCGTTGAAGAGCTTTTACCCCCTGCACCCGATTGGCATAGAAATAAGTATTCTTGGCGGAAAGCTAAGCTAACTATTCGTCTTCTGTGCCGTGGAGATTTGAGACTTAAATCTTCGGCGATTCTCAAAGATTTTGATGCGATTTAGGTAGGCTATTTAAAACTTTCTAAACAGATTTGTAGGTTTTATAGGGAGATTGCTCGCATCACAAGGCTGATTATTCTGCAGTGGAAAAAAAAAGAAAAAAAGAAAGAAAACGCTACCGAAGTACAAAAACATGATGTTTAAATCATGTCATGGAGTTTTCTATATAACGTGATTTATTTCCGTTGAAATTTCAGACTATTTTAATTATTAATTTATTGTAGTGATTATAATGTATTGATTATACATCCATCAAATGGGATGTCTCAATGTTTCATGCTTTACTTTTTGTTGTCCACTGTAAAAAAAAAAATAATAATAATATTTATTAACAAAAACAGCTGTATTAAAAAGAAACTGTAACATAAAAAAATGCTAAACAGAACAAGTGTTAAAATTTGTCAACAAAAACGTATTATTTTGTGATTTTAATCTAAAATCACTTCATGCCATTAATTTAGTCTCAAATTCAACGGCAGTTACAGACGTTGGGTTGAACTTAAAACACGTTTTTTTAGTCGTATCTATTTCGTTCCCAAGAAGAACGTGTAACCTTTGAGAACCAAAGGTTCCCAAACTGTTTCCAATACGTGCAGGAGTTTTGAGCCATTTGGGCTGGCCCTTAATTTATTCATTGCCCTTTAATTGATACATTCACCCGCATGATGAGAAGCTGTCAAAGACATTGCCAATGAAAGAAAGTGTTTAAACAGCTTAATTGAAATCTCAAAACCACACAAATTAAATTTTACAGTGTCAATTAGACAAAAAGAGTGCTAGTAGTGAGCTCATTGATAATGTATTACATGTGAATGACGTGCCCGATTTCATGGCTCTGCTCCAGATCTCCTGAGAGCAAAGCTCTGTAATTCCATAAAGCGGAAAAGGTGACAGTAAAGCGCAGTTTCCGTGGTAAGCAGGACCAGGAAAACTGGACACTCATGCTATCCCGATGTAAAGATGTTTATTGAAATTGTGCAAGCTTATGACTATCCCAATGAGACCCGGTATGCTGTCAATTCTAAGGGAAGTTGAACAACAAGTTCGGTCAACATTTAGAAAAAAAATAGCACTCTTTAATATTCAAAACAAGTGAATGCACTTCTCTATTTGCGTCCTTTGGGTTTTCACGAGTTGGTTGTTCATTTAGAATTGGGTTCACCTTCTTTCAAAGAGCAAACTAGCGGCAGTAATTAGGTAAATATTTAAAATGGTACACATTATATTGACTCAGAGAGGGTCAGACCAGAATTTCACATCACTAAAGCTTCACTTCAATAAGAGACGCAGCAGTCTTTCCAAAATCACGTGTATTGTATCTTATCGCGACTCAAAGAGAGTAAGCCATCTTGACCTAGTTGTATAAAACCCTTGCTTAGCAGAAACATGTTACCTGCTAACACTCCATAAGGTTTATTGTTGCGACTGGTGCCCTACTCATTTTTCGCAAACCAAATAACTGTTCTAAGAAGTGTCTTCTGTTAAAAACAGCTAAGTGAAATTCGGCCAAGACGCTTTGCCGACGTTTGCCGCCTCTTGTATTGATTGAAAAAGATTGAAAAACAGCATCAACAAAAATCTTCACAGTCAAACGTCGATTATGCCTGGAGAGTATGTTATGATTGATGGAAGATTGAAATCTTTGGGTAATTTGTTATCGAAAGTGCTACCTTGATACATGTAAGATTTTGGGCCTATGTCGTACGCAAAGTAAAGTAAACTTTAAAATTAAATCTGCAAAGAACTGGCCGCAATTGTAACGTTTATCCTTGGTAAGGTATACAAACATACAGCCATTTATCTTGAAATGACAAGACAAAATAACCAAAGGCAATTGTATATTTACTCTAGGTGAATTGCTTTCCACATCATTTTAAGTATTATTTATCGAAGATGTATATCTTCCAACAGTCAAGTTGTTGACAAGTTTTATAAATGCAAATATGGAACTTTTGTCTGCAAAGTTGCAATGTCTTCGCCCCGGCAAAAGCTTGTTTCTTGACGTCACGAAACAGGCGGGAACGAGGAGAGAATCGATAAACTGCCGGGACCAGCCAGCAGTTTGGTGCGCGCTAATGCTGCTGGTGGTACAACCGGACAACACCAAAGGAGAAAATATCGAACGGAGGGATCCGAAGGGGGCACGGTATTGAATTCGTTTCTTATTTTGATCGATTGTTTGTGCCGCAAAATAGCAACCAGAATTTTCTGAGGGACCGTTGTTTTCCCACGTAAAACAAAATTTAAGCACAACTTTTCTGTATTGGGATTACATAGTTACTGTAACACGAAATGGAGATGATTGCACTTTCATGTTAATGCCTTTATTTTGATTTCTGACTTTTGACCGATGCTTAAAGTTACAAAACGAAATCGGTTCTTTTAAAAATGTAGTAGATTTGATTTGAGTCAAATTGAATTCACACACACACACACACAAATGTATCCGCAGCAAGAGGAAGAACTAAAACATTTTGTACAAATTTATAGTTGTGAACAGTTTAAAATAATGGTGAACAATAGATAAAGTGCTTGTACTTTTCGCGGGACGAGCAATTTAGACGAAACGAACTTGTCTTCAGAAGGGTTTGACAAATTATTATTTTAGAATTAAACACTGATAAATTGTTGAGAGAAGGGGGTTGTGACAGTAATTACGATTGCATACGTTAACCAACGATCTTCATAGTTACACTAACTAATTATATACTGCAAAACTCTGGTGTTAAATTGAATCAGTTCGGTGTCTATATGACAACACTGGCACACGGTATTAGTTATTAATATATTTGTTGGTAAAATTAAATTAACACCGTGTCAGTGTTGTCACCTAAAGATACCAGAAAGAATCAACTAAACACACAGTTTTTCGCAATAGAATGTCCGGCACTCTTTTAAATAACAAAAAATAAATGTCAACATGCAGCAAAGAACATACAAATACAAACATTGCTAAATGAGTAGCCAACAGTACTAAACCATCAGAACCTAAAGGACAATTACGAGAAAAGTCAAGATAAAAAGACAACAAAAGGAAAACATAGAGACAAAGAACTATAGACAACACCAACCGAGTACCTAAACACTACAAACAGGGGAAAATCTCTTAAAATCCTTGGTGAACAACAAGTACCTGGTATTTTATTTGAAAGCAGCATCTTATTTTGAACAGGACAAAAGTGAAAAGGATTCCATTTTAAAATGGACGGATTAGGTCATGAATTTTGTATTTCGTCCGATTTCCTTTTGAAGGGTACAAAGGTTAGGAGACCTACATCTAATCTAAAATAGGAAACTACCACAAAATATCTGTAACATGATTTCTAAGTTACGCAATGGTTGTTCGCAGGTTCACGTCTATATAGTTGTCAGATGTAATGTATTCGCCAAACTGCTTACAATTTTGACGCGAGATTGTTCGCGAGATTGCTTACTCGTTGCTGTCTCTAACACTCTGAACGGTTTCCCCGGGTTCTAGTTTTACATGAACGCCACGTTTGCAACAAAACACTGCCAACTTGTTCGTTTCGGGATTGAAAATGTATTTTTTTCATATTGTTTATTACTTTAAATGTTTTAATTGACCGCACTTATTCCCCAGGCGTTTCTAAACTGAGTTGAGATCAAAGCTACAATGAAGTGGTTTCGAAAAACATGTTACAAAAATTGTCGGATTCTCCGAAAGTCCTGACTGTGTTTGACTCTTGTGTACACATTGGTCTGTCAGCTTGTCTTTAAAATGTCTAGATTTGTTGATCAAGTAATTGGCCCATGTCGGTTGATTTTCAGGAATTATAAACGTGATTTTGTAAAAGGCTAGCTGACTAATTAAAAATGTTATTTTCGAACTGGTCTCTCGTCACCAAGCGCGCTCGGTGAACTACAGCAGCCAAGAAGTCCCACTCGAGTAGCTCTGGATTTTCGTTCCCAGCAGGACTTGGAAAGCACTGGGTATTAACACACATCGGTGTATTGGCATCCTGATACTATTATATAATTAAACTGATATTTTATTTTAACCATCCAGGTATGAAACATAAAACTAAGGTTAAAAAAAAACCTTTGCTAAATAAAAATATAAAAAACCCAAAATGTTGTACTAGCATTACTTCACGAATGTAATAGTTATCATCAAAATAATTCGCTCCAAATGTTGACCTCATACTGTGATAAACGCAAGATCCTAACACGAATTCGGGATTCTATTATACACATCAGGTAGCCGTGAGAACTTTCAAATGTTTACCCCCGTAGTAAGGTTGATAAAATCGGGGTCCGTAAAACTCCCACCACTGTGTCAGTACAGGGTGATATTATCAACCCCAGCGAACCCGCAAAGGGCAGTGGGTTAAGACGTTCGTGGAAAATGTCCTAAATAACGGTCTCACCTGTTTACTAGTTTGTCAATGCATAGTATTCAGAATACCTTTGATAATCACGGTAGTGGACTATTTCTGCTCATACTGTTTTCATTACGCACAAACGTATATGCCTACAAGGATCAAAAGTTGGTTGGAATTTTTAAATTCGAGTTGTACGCGGTGGGAATCTCATTTTGAAGCAGTTTTTAAGCAACATATAATGGACATCACAGTAGTTGACCTAAAGAACCTTAATATAACAAAAGTAGTTGGTAAAACATGTACACGTCCACTCGTGATATGAATCAGTTAAAATGACCTTTAAGTGTTTAGGCACAAGTCGAATCAAAACCACGAGCAGACAATATGGAGTTGGTGGTATGGAGAGGAAGCGGGGATAGGTTGTACGATAGTTAATGGTTGGTCGAAAAGATGAAGGAGATTGGAAAAAGATTGCATGAAATGAGCAACGTTTAAAAGGAGGAAGATGGGCTGGAAGAGGAGCAAAGTCAAGAAGAAACGGTTATTATCTTTGTGTACCTGTTCATCGTGCCGTACTGCATCCAGCTCCTCAATCGGTTTTCCGTACAGAGACTTGGGGAATGTTCCTAACGATTCTGGTAAATCCTTACCATCCATCAGCTCAGTGTCATACACTTTCCCGGTCTCAACCTCTTCCTCCTCCATTTCCGACATGAGGCTGAGCCGGCTGAACGCCCGCTCTGCCGTCGGCTGGGCATTAGCACTGCTTTTCAGCTTCAGGTTCAGAAGATGTTCTTTCGTGAGCGCTTTAAAGTTCGGGTTCGGACTTTTGTCAGTCATTTTGTGGTTTCTTGTATATCCCTTCAATTGAAACGGATAGTGGTTCCTGAGACGAAGGGATTCAAACCCAGTTCATTTGTGATCACCTCCGTACAGAATAGATAGGAATCATATCAAGTTTATCATTCAACGCAGATGACTTGGGTCTTAACGCCGTCATTTTAGGAGGGTTAACTCCAACCCACTCCTATCGGTCCGTTTCATTTCAGTCTAAAAACACAACAACCAACTGCCTAATGAAATTCGAACTACCAAGGATGGAACTTTTTTTTGCCGAACTCTTAATCTACACAATCGTGCACCATCTTGATTTAGAGTTTTACCGTGAAAGTAGAACCTAACAGCCAAACTATGGAGTCCGGTAAGTTTGTATTTGGTATCTGTCCAAACACCACTCCTCACAGAATATCGATCGTCGTTGCAAAGCGATGTACGTTACACAATGGCTACTCTCTTTTACAGGTATACGATGGACGAATCTCTTATAACTGTACCCTGTTCAATTAATAAGAACTTGGCAGTAATTTCCTCAACTCTTGAATAGTCGCAATGGCCGTGACAGTTATATTCCAACGGACGACCCCACCAACTTCAACACAGTATCACTTTTCTAAATAGATAGACATCCAAATAGGTCCTTGTGATCTATGTTGATCTGTACTGTGCGGCTGCTGTCTGCTGTATTCGGATAGGATTAAGCGATCTGAGGGGGGCCATCTTCAAGCAGTTGATCCCCAGTTACCATAGCACTCACTATTATGCCGGGCTGGCTCTTATTCGACGCGCATGCGTCACGTATTATATCCGTATAGGTATTACGTTGTCATGTTAATTAGGGCTTGGGAAGATTTCTACACAGCTTATTGTGTGGCCCTTTACTTGCCGTAATCTCCTGGATGGTGCCATCCATTCTCTTATTGTTTATGTAAGACATGTAGGTCTAGTGTGCTGTTGTGAGACCTCGATGGTGTACAGAAAGCACTCAGCTTGGCTGAGTGCGGCAGATTGGCTGACCTTGCGACGGGGAACATCGGGAAGTGTAAGCTTTAGGCGCGGCTGACGCATCCTCAACCCCACCAACCTCCTCCCTTCCCTGACCTCCTTCCTTAATATTCAATGTTTTGGGTTTTTTTTTGTTTTTTTTTCAAAATAAAAAATTTGTTTGTATTTGTTGTTCAAAAGCAATGCATTTGTTTATAATATAAAAGCGTCCACTTTGTGTAAAGTTGGTACCGGTTTGCCCGGACATATGGTTTCTTTCATCATCTTCAAGAAAAGTATTAATGATTTTTGATCGTGGCCTTCCACGTAAATAAAATACAAAACTTGTAGTTAAACACGTCAAAACTTGCAGTAAGATATGCTGTTGAGACAGGGCAAACGATCTCATGGTAATTACGACGCGTGAATTATGTTTTGAAATCTCTTCATGATTTGAATTCTCTTTTTTTAATGAGATATTGCCTAACATCACAAGGCCGGACGGCCACTCCAAGGTGAGGGCTACACTCAAGTGATTTAGGATAGTGACCCAAATCAACTGTTACCAGGGGCACATTGCCACCTACTCCTGGGTCTCAGGAACAGGCCCCCCTTCACAGTTTGTAAAAATATAGGCATGGGTATTATCCTCTAGGATGCCTGGCTGGTAGAGCAGAATGCACTATACCTTCCTGACTTTTTACAAAACAATTATGGCTATATGCCTTGCTCAAGGACACAAATGTGACCGGGATTTGAACCCACACTGTGCTGCTGACAACACCACGACACGCCACAATGATTGAACTCTCACAGGAGAAGTAGTTACCCCATCATGCAATTAAGAACCATCGTTAAGATCCGAGTTCAAAGGTTGTTTCCTTTATTATCTTTACCTATATATTCCACACTTGTGTACCATCATTACTCAGGAGTGTAGTAATTATCAATGTATAGGCCTAATAACGGCAAACACTTCGCTTGTTTAAAAAACTCCGCCCTTTTGAAGAAAAACAAAACAAAACGTGCATATAGTTCTTATTTGCGTCCACTTTGTAAATATGAGCTATCTTTCGTACAAATGTTTTGTCGGGGTTAGAGACTGAAAAATGATGTTAACATTACAGTTTTAAAGCACTTCATTTCTCCTCCATACGGTTTTTGTGTACTTTATGAATAATAAAAAAATGAAAACGTTTCAAAGAAATACCTGAAGAATGTGCAAATATATTAGCTAAGGCTGTAATAGTGAATTAATCAGAGTTCCTGGGAAAAAGGCTATAGTATTAGACAAGTCACAAATTTAGCACCTGATGCAACGCAAATTTGATTTCCACTGACTTTTAAATCGACACGTTCAGGCAAGTTTATTGTCTTTTTCAGATAATGAAACCAAGGCTGCCTCCTAAGTGAACTTAATCGCTGTTGCTCGCAAGCCTGAGGAAACCTGTGAACAAGGATGCTTGCTATGTGACCCAATCTAAATTGAGTTTGAAGTCTTTTGCGCTAGAAGGTCTCTAAACTTCACTTTGCTCAATGCAAATCAACGGAAATGGTTGTTGAATGTCACGCCATAACATTCATGTCACTAGACAATAGCAAATTAAATACAATTATTTAGGCCTACATAAAAAAAATTATAATAATAATAAAAACGCGGGTGAAAAATCACTTTAACATAATTGTGTATATCGGATCCGGTGGCGATTTTTTTGCCCTGAACCTTTCGGGCAGTACAGTGTACCTTTTTGTACGTGGGCCATTGACCAATCAGAAAGCGGTATTATGTGACGTCCTTGCTCTGATTGGCTTAAACTCCATGTACACTGCCCAAAAGGTTCAGGGGGGAAAATCGCAATCCGGTCACATCATGGTTTTATTTTTAGGAAATGACACACCTATACGGTTTACCAACGGTGATTTCTACGCTCATAAACATGGTTATTTCGATTTGGCAAATATGACTAAGAACTGTGTCTGGGACATTAACTTTATTTCCAAGTGGCAAATGTTGCCCGTTTGGCTTTTTGCAGCGCAAAGAGCAACCGAATTAGTTTTGGGCTAACAAGAACGGAAGTTTGACAAGAACGGGATTTGAACCAGCGACATCCGGGTTTACGTTCCGGTGCTTTGCCGACTCTACTAATTTGCCTATGTGTTGGCGGTCTCCCTATTTTGCCGGTATCTTTGTTTAGTCTAGCTTTTTTTTCTTCAAAAATACCATCACAACCAATTTTCTTGCAAATATAATCAAGTGATTAAAACCATCCAAGTGCTATAACCATCCAAACCTTGCTCTTCGTAAAAAAATGAATAAAAAAAAAATAACTTAAACAGTATGGCAGCGTAACTTTTGGGACAAACAATATTTACTTTATAGTTCACTCCAACCCGAACAGCTGTTCCAACATTTTTGCTAAACAATATGAAAGGTTAAAATAATTGTATACAACACAGTTTTATTGACTGTACCTTTAAGATTTTAATTGCATTGACTTAAAGTAACGCTGGGGGAACAATAAGTTTAACCCATCTGAACTTAATGATATCAACTCAAACAAGCCATCGACAGGGTAGCTGTTGCCGAAAGCCAAAAGAAAAACGTGTTGTTTTCACTAATCAAAAACATTTTTTGTATGTGTTTTCATTTTCTTTTCTGAGGGTCGTCTGCAGATTTCAATTATTTGAAATAGATAACTAAAAAAACTTGAAACAAATTGTGAACAATTAACGTTTCATCTCTGGAGGCTAGCTGTTTGTTTGTTTGTTTGTTTGTTTGTTTGATTGTTGGGGTGTTTGTTTGTTTGTTTTTTGTTGCTATTTACTTGTTTTAACAGTATATGACCCCATGGATTTGTAAAAAAAAAAGCATTGGCGTCAAGTATTTCCGAGGCTGAACAGGCTGAACGAAGTTTCTCAGACAACTGAAAACTGTCTTGTTTATTGTTTTCGTTGGTATCAGGATAATACGAAAAATGAAAAAAAAAATAATAATAATAATAATATTTAATATTATTTAATCAGTAATTTTGTGCAGTCATCTACAATGGGCTGCTGACCCGCAATGTACAGCAAAATAACACAACATTTTTCCGGAGGAAATATTGTATCACCAAAATGATTGAAATCGTGCAACACTAGTTGGCCCCTCGAGTCCCGGCGGTCTGGTTTGCATGATCACAAAAACAATTTCCCCTTTTTATTGTGCAAAAAAGCTGTCCTTTCTCAAGAGGGAGATGAGCCAGTATGCATTGTCCAAGTTTCAAGAAACAGTCGAGCCGAACAAAGCATAAAAGTCAATATGCAAATAGCCGGTCGGTCGATAAAAAAGTTGGGTCAGGCTTCAAACAAAGAGAGGCAAAGAATATCCACATACAACGGGCACCCGCAGGTGTCTTAGCACTAAGACGCAGATCGAATTATGGACAAGGTTTAGAAAACTATCAGTCACACAGAGAAGGGGGCTGACTGTCTAATCCTTTACCACATGAACCCAACACCACCCCCTCTTAAAATAAAATTAAAACGATACATACATTCGACAACGGCAAAAATAAACCTGTTCATGCAAATTTTGAAAAGTACATGTATTTCGCAATTTGAAGGGAGTTCTTGATTCTTGAGATCGCTGCAGAAAGAAACAAAATCAAGGGAAAAAATAAAAGAACCCCCCCCCCGAAAAATGTTGCTTTAAACATTGCATTTTTAGGGGAGTAACGAGCATTATTGTAATGCCATTTTAAATATCAACTTTGAAATGCTCTCAAGATCGAGACAAGTGAATTAAGTAGTTGGTGAAGTTTCGGCCTGGGAAAGTAGTTTAGTTTTGTAAGCCTATTTACGTAAAGCCCAAAAGCGGGAAGGGGAAGGTTGTCTGATACATGATTCGGACCCTTTCCATTTATTCACAGATTCCTGAATCGTCAAAGGACTTTACAGGTAAATACCTTTAACATTCAAGTGTGAAGGAGTTTGGTGATTTTTTTCTCGGGATGATGACACCCTCAAGTAAGATGTCGCCTTGAATATATATTTTATCTTGCGATGTCGACATCATGAGCGTAAGATGTCGACTTCCCGAGATAAATTATCTTAGGATGACGACATCCTGAACGTAGGGTGTCGACTAACATCCTACTTTCAGGATGCCGTCATCCCGAGATGAACTATATTATTTGGAAGACGACATTCTACTTTCAAGATGTCGCCAACCTGAGATAAATTATCTGGGGATGTTGTCATATTGGGTTAATGACGTCACCATCGTGCAGTAAATTATCTCAGGACCTCAACAACTTGGATGGCACTTCCAGAGCTCTGTGGTACAATAATGGAAAAATATCACTTTTTGCTCATTCTAAAACCAGCTATTTACTTCAGATCGTAGCCCCAGATGTCGTCATGAGTTGGAGCACCACCCGACCCATAAAGCCACCACCCCAACATAACAGATTAAGAACACTTGCTTTTTCAGTAGATCTTATTCTAAATAAAAAGCTAGTCTGTTGTGTAACACTGTTTTGCATAGTCTAATAATCGCATAAAGTGAATCCATAATCTGCTTTCCGTCTCTACAGCCAGTGTCATAATTAGGAGAGGAGCAGTTGCTCCTTGCCAACTATACTTATCCTCTTGAACAAGATAACGCATCCGAAGGCCAACTTGCAACCAGCGAGTAACAAAGCACTTTTCTGTCTGCACTAAATAATTCAGTCAGTTTGCCGCAAATAAAACAGCATGGACTAATCGTTACGATCCATTATTCAGGACGTTCTGTGCATTATGTACCAACATGATTTCTAGAGGGCGCCCCACTTCTTCTATTTTGAGCGGTGTCCTCGGTCAATGATGTTACGAGAAACTTTCCCAGACCTCTTTGTCCCTCATGCATGCAGGTAATTCATTTGTTGTCGCAAACCCAATGTCCCTTCGTAGTATGTCCACACAGGTCAGGTGACTCCAACCTCTTTGGCTCGACCTAATTGTTTGGGCTCTCAAATCACAAGCCTGCAAAATTGACTCTTCTTGCGGCGCAGACTTTTGTATTAAGCTTAGGGAAACCGAGATAAAGATCTGAAAAGTAGCACTGATTCAACAGCGGCTATGAAGAGATGTAACTTCAGGTGTCTACTCAAGTTTGTGCACCATACGTGTTTCATACTGTGAAGTGCTTTCCAGGCCAGAGCCATTGTAACCTTGATGCCTCTGCTTGTGTTGTCAATCCATGACCTAAGATATTTGAAGTCTGCAGGCCCTTTCCTTGTCCCCACTGTTTGCTTTGAGTCCTGTCAGTTGTTTTTTATTTTGTATTAGACCTTGTCTTCTTGATGCTCAACTGCATGCCACCTTATGACATTGTCACTCAACACTGTCAAGAAGCTCTTGTGCTTGACTGATTTGTTCAGCGTGTAGAGCAATGTCATCTGCAAAGTCGAGGTCTGTGAGAAGAGTACGTCCTACTCATTTGCTTTGTGGTTGATTTTTAAGCCACTCTGACTCTTTCTTGACTCTGACTCTTTCACTGCAGCCTGTCTCATAGCATAGTTTAGTATGGTGATGAAGAGAGAAGGTGCCAGTGTATCACCCCGAAGCACAACTGCAGATATCTGAAACGCCTCTGTTCCACCAACAGGAGATACTAGTACCTTGAACGTGTTTGTGTCCATGTCGTGTATGGATTGGAAAAACCTTGATAGTTGTTTTTCTCTTCTGTTTTCTGAATAATAGGCACTGTATTCAGTGTATTTCTCTTGATAGTTTTGCCTATAAATCGGCATTATTTTGACAAAAACCCAACGTTGACCCAAACCTGGTCCCTGATCACGAGCACAGCAACTGCTGTATATTACGACAGACACCTTTATGTTCCCCAAAACTCTCATGATTTACACGCTAGTGTTTAGGTTTAGGGTTAGGGTGAGGGTTGTATTAAGGGTTATGATTAGGAAAATACACGGAAACTTTGAAAAGTTTTTCAATAACTTTTGTACTTGAAAGCAAGGCTAATCGTTTCCATATTTCTGCGAGCTTATGTATAATAGAAATGTGGTTATTGTAGTGCGCTGAACAATATTACGGATTGTTCTTCCTGCGTGGACACAACCGCTCGAGATTTTCGGCGATATCTAAAAAAACGCTACCGCCTTTTGAAATGATATTTTCATAGGTTAGTTTTATTGTATATGTCTACATTTCTAAAGTATTAGTACAATCTGAAATTTTACTTGAAACTCTATACACCTAATACACGTTTAAGTTGTCCTGAGAAACATTCCTATCTGACACACTAACACGTGCGCGAAATTAAACCACTAAAAATTCCATACCTCATTCAGATTTGACAAATCGAATGAGCACACATGGAGGTCAACAAAACGATGTATTCGTTTTGTAAAAAACATTTTTGGTCTAAAAATAAAATCCCCCTTCCCCAAATAAAAAAATAATAATTAAAATAAAATTTAAAACTAATAAATAAATAAAATAAAATAAAATAAAATAAAATAAAACAAAATAAAATAAAATAAAACTATTGTGTGTCTTTGATTAGTGCTGCAATAATACTCTATGCATTTTAACTGCCTGCCAAAAGATAAATTGTTGATTTGGTAAGGTCTTTTCACCGAAGCATCAGTGTAAGATAAACAAATATGACGTTAAATTTGAGGTAGTTTGTTTTTATCCGTTTATACTCTACCCGTGTGTTTGTCAAGTGTTCTTGCTTTAAGCATCCAAACAAAATTGAAACCTGTACCAACCCATTAACTTTCAATCTGTGTCAAATTAATTTAGTTTGAATCCCTATCCCATTTACTACTTGCCAAGATTCTCCAGCAACTCTGCCTGCTGGTCTTTTTCTTCTTTGAGACGATTTGTCCTGCCCATGTCACTGCTGATCAGTTGCTGGATGTGTGACCAGATACAGTACACCTGCAACATTTAGGGTTTGTATTGTTATTAAACACTTTATTACATGGTGCTGTGGCCTTGCACTTCATTGTTCCACACTGGATTAATCTTATTCCCATGTATGGCTTATTAGCTTTTCAACTTGAGGAAAGTGCCAGGCTTGGCAAGCCTACTTTGTTTCTAAACTTTTAATGACACAGCTGTGAAAACAAAAGAGGATCAGCTGAAATGTTGAGTGCCTGAAACATGAAGAGCACGGACCAATTTCACAAAGCTGTTAAATCTTACTCAGGCAAATGCATTTCCAGTAGGGCACCAGTCGCTGATAACCTGTCTCTACGAAGGACCTTCTTTGTGTGCTTACCAGCTTTATGAAATAAGAACCAGGGTCAAATTTGATCAAGCTATATACAAGGGAACCAATCGAAAACAACAAATTACATGGTATTTTGGCTGCATGGCTAACTGTTTTTGTTAAGTAAGATTTTCATGTGCCAGGCGATTGGTGGTATTAACAGGTTTAAACTGTACAGGATTAAAGCTCATTGTTGGATGTAAGTTTTTACTTCTGGCTTCTCAAAATGTTATACATAATCAACAGCTGCAGTGCTTGTTCTACCAAGCGAGTTGTTATGGTAATTAATTACTGGAGTAATTGCCAAAGGTATACCTTTCCTTTAGGTTAAATGAGTTAATTGGAATGGTACCTCGACTACAGCACAAACAGCCCTCCCAAAAAGGAGGATGCTCATCACAGAATACACTGCACTCCTTGGAATGTGTGCAGTCAGGAACCCAGTCATATGTGCGTATAACCAAAGTGGTAACAGATGAAGGCACCATACTGTGTACAGCCCAATTGGGGTTCGAAAACCTACAAAGAATGTTATGGAGAGATTAGCTAACGTGACTGAAAATAATTCATGAGTATTACATGGATCTTAAAAATGACAAGTTTTACACATTTATGAATAAATTAAATTAAATCAATTTAACATTAAAACTCTCTTTGAGTCCTAATAATAAGTAAATGTTTTCACACCAACCTTCTAAAGGCTGTACTTTACAATACAATAACGGAAATGTCTTTCAAACAAACTATTTAAAGTAGTTTTTAATTGGTTGTTGTTTGAGGGCATGTCTCAATTAAAAAAAGAAAGCAAACTACTCAAAGTGTACTTCAGGTCATTTTTTTGTATTTCACTCATACACTGATGTGTGATGACCACCGTTTACTGAGTACTTTCCCAAAGTCTGATGAAATGAAAATCCACAGGCAAGTTACTTGGGTGTGATTCGAACCAATGACCTTTGCAATTTGAGAGCAGATGTCTCA
>CM021533.1:11333319-11353830 GCA_010994315.2 Pisaster ochraceus
TTTGTTTCTTGATACCTGCAATGTTTTGGCAAGAGTTCTCCAGTTATAGAAGCATTGTCTGTTCTCAATGTCATAAACAAAACTGTTCTTCTCTTTCACACGGCAGGTGTATCCCATGCTCAAGGAAACCAGAACCTAGAAAATTGTATTATTGATAGAATTAAAGGGTTTGTTCCATACACGAAATGTCTCTAGTTCAGTGAGTTGTGTGTAGCGCCCAGGTAGGTCCATGGTAACTCTAGGATCTAACAACAGGTAGTTAAAGGAAGATTTGAGGGTTCCTTCACGCCACTTGCGGGACTGGTCAGGTATCTGGAACGGTGCGACCATCAGCTGCTCCTCTGCCACCATTGTGTGGTCAGATTCCTTCAAGTGACCTGTGTTAAGATACTCTGCTAGTTCCCAGCGGAACCCTGTGAGAAAACAGAACAGAACACTCTTCCCAGAATTGATTTTATGATCATGCTGTACTTCGTATCCTATTATTTCTAAGTCATATGTGGTAAATACCTGTAGATAAATTTTGTATAAACCTGTCAATCTGCATGCAAAAAAAAAAAAATTTGTACACATGCACATGTACTTTAGGTGCCAGTTGGGCAAAAATAATGTTTTTATATTAAATTCTTTTCATAAATAAAACTGAAAAAACTAAAGAAACTAAAAGCTTAAAAGTAACAGAAAAAGGGCTGGTAATTTTTTAAACAACACAGACTGTTATAAAACATTTACACAAGGAAAACATATTTCAATAAACAGTTGTTTTGTTTTCTTACCCTCTGTATTATGTCTGCTTGCTGCACGTTTAGCAAAGCTTGGATCCTCTTGCAGTTTAGCTAAATGCCTTAAGTAAACCAGACGAGTTGTTGATGTAATGGGACCAGCCTCTTCTCCATACTTCCTCATCATTTCTCTTATTCCGTTATCCGTCAACTCTAGAAGTTCCTGTGACAGTGATGGAGACTCAAGCGGATCATCATCCTCCGTCTGGTAGTCTCTCCAATCATACAGCATTGTGTCATCGCTTGAGACCATACTATACTCTAAGACGGACAAGTCTTGATGAGTGGACATAGCTGATGGGCACTGGCGCTCAACTAAACTGGCTCCAGTCTGAGGATCATGATATAGGATCTCAATGTCTTCTTTTTCAGACACTTTGCCACACCCTGGTCTTTGAGAGGTTAATGACTGAGGGTCTTCTGAGGATTGGCACTTATGAGCGACACTTCTTCTGGCTGGTGTGACACAGTCGTCATTTGCCTGGTTCCTTTGCTTACATGAATTCTCGTACTGCTCTCTACTGAGAGGCAAGAGGGAGTCTTCATCAGATGTAATCAAGCTGTCTTCTAATGAACTGCTGGCTTCCTCAAAGGATTTCCTTTGATCTCGCTGTGAAGTTTGGTGCAACAAACCCTGCATTTCGTCCTGATTACTGCACCTTTCATCCATACCTGTGGCTTCATTATGATGAGTTGTTTTTGGTACTTTGATGAATGACTCAGAGTAATCGCTGAAAGTGACTCTCCTGGAGTTCCTCTTCTGTTTGTCCGGGATATGCTTCTTGCTGTTACAAGAAAGCATGTCATCACTTTGGCAAGTAACATACGCAGAACTTTCGTCACTTGTGTTTGACGCTCTACTCTCTGGGGATACTTCGGTTGATGGTTGTTCAGGAAGACAGTTGTCGAACACAGCAGTTGATCTTCTTGGAGGTAAATAAATAACTGTCTTGTCCAAGGGTGGGGTTTCACCACTTTGGCAGCTACAGAATTTTGTGAAGACGGTGGGATGGTCTGGGGAGGTTAAATCAAGGCCGTGGCAGCTCTCACTCAGGGCTTCTTCAAGCTCCTTAGATGACAGAGTTCGATCACATGAAGGTTCCTCAGTTTCATCATCTCCATCTTGCATCATGGACACTGGAGAGTTACCACAATCTTTGAATGCCTCCGAACATCTGTCACTTTCCTTAAAAACTGAATTCGGTTCTGAAAAGATTCTTCTAGATGCAGATGGTACTATCCTTCCACCAACATTAAGATTTGATCTGAAATTTGTTCTTGTTGAGTTCTCCCTCTGTTTTGTCTCCAATACTTCTGAATGACTTTCACTTTGTCCGACCAAGACTTGTTTGGGTTCTGAAAGCGTCCGTCTAGCTTCCCTTTGTTTTTTCTTTTCGCCAACTTCCAAACTTGCTTTGTTGTTTGTGCTTTGGGAATGCTCTCTCAGTTTCGTTTCATTCTTTTCAGAATCCCTTTCGCGGCTTATCTGTTCTACATCGGAGAGTGAATTGGTCCCTGAAGACTTATTTCTAGTTCCTGTGACGCCAAAACTTGTTCTAAAATTTGCTTTCTGAAAGTACTCTCTCCTTTCTGTTTTGAGTATGGGATGACAACAATCACCCTTGCTGGGGTCAAAATAATTATCAGCCTCTGCCCCAATACTCGGGACTAAATCAGGAAAGAAAGATCCAGGCAGGTACTTTTTGTCTTGGTCAGTGGGAGGTGCAGAGTAGGAAGAACATGAGATACAAGATTCTTGGAGGTAATCAGAGAGGCCTGTGGAATCAAGTGACGGATGTACATGTATTGAATCCTGGGGGCAGTCAAGCGGTGAGTTGCTGAATTGCCAACTGTGGTCACAACGGGGATCTTGAAAACTCTGACAGCTTGATCCGCTCTTCCGATATTCTGTCCAAAATGCAATATGATAATCTAATTATAATGATATTTGTGGTGAAGTATGAACTGTTTAGAAGGCACAATCAATGCACTACATGTATATTGAAGCCAATTTTACCCGAGTATTGGTCAAACTTTAATGAAGTCTTTGACAATTTCAGCTCATTTCAGTACACTGAATGGTATTCAGTGTACAACAAAAGTATGATACATACACAGAAAAATAAAACTGGATTGTATTTTGAAGATTCTCACACAAACTGTATTTCAGATTTTAAAAGGAAAGTGTTATTTTCTTTCATAAAAATGTTTACATGATTGAATTATCACATTCATTGGGCACATTTCATATGTCCCTGTTCCTCAATTCCTTTTCTTTCTTTTTTTAGGTGGGATAAAGTAAGGAGCTTGTATTACACTTGAAAAATGAAAAAAGAAACGCACTTGTGAAAACTTTGTCGTCTTCCCAGCTCTGCTCATTTTGTTCCTCGTCAGATTTGTAAGTCATCATGATATTGTAGCACTCAGTATTCCCATGTTCATTTGCCAAATCAATTGCAGTAGCACCCTCCTCATCACACAGGTCAGGATTTCCCCCGTTTCGAAGAAGAAGGCCAAGAGCCTGATAGCGCCCCCATGTGGCAGCTACATGGACAGGTGTCATGCCATCTTCAGACCTTTTGGAAAGTTATAAAGGGATTTGTTAATGCTAACTCTGGGGGTCTGGTCACCTCAATGTTGCACACTACTAATCAGCCGTACTTAAAGGTATAGTCATACAGTAGATTGGTTTTGTCAATGTAACGCTAATTGATAGGCAAACTTATTAAGAAAGATACAATAAAAGTCACAAGTGAAAATTTCAGCTGAGAAAACAGCAAAAGACTGTCATGGTATTTTCACAAGAACACCAAATTGGTACGAGTTTAGCGAGGTAAAAGCGGGTACCAATCGCATCTCTTGCCCCAGCCCACAGGTGCAGATCCAGATGTTTCTGGGTGCTCATGGTGAAAAGTTATCCAAACCATATTACTTCAAAGGGAATCCTTTCTCAAAATAGATTTTACTTTCAAAACTGTAATGCTTCTCACCAAGTAATTTTGTATGGTCATGAATTTTTTTAGTATTTATCCATCTATGACCCTACCTTTAATCTAGTCGTTAAATATAACCATTGACCGGTAGATCCAGTCCCCACCCCACCTCCAAACAAAGGTAGAAACAGTACATCCAAAATAAAAATCCACTGAAAATGAGAACTGAACACATTTTGCAGGAATGGGGAGGATAAAGGGTTGGGAGATCCAGGGAGAACAGACAAGAATGTGTGAGGCAAGGTGCAACAGCTTCACCAAAAAATTACATGCATGCATGCACCCTCAAATAAAAACAGAGGTGAGGGTCATCACTTACTTACATGTAAGTGTCTGAAACCACGCCCCAAGTTTTAGGTATGTTAAAATGATGATTTTTCCACTTTTTGCTAAAGATTTCAACAAGCTTTTGGATACAGTATTCCCTCCACAAAATAAACAGATGAAAGAGCAGGGTTTTTTTAAACATAGAGAAAGTAAAAAGTACTTTTTCAGGCAGGCATAAAAAAGTTTGAATTCAGATTCTGAAATTTCTCATCACTGTTAAACCCTTAGTCAACCCACCAAAAGATCCTCTGGATCCCAAACCATTAATCTCCCTTACACTGAACCTTACTATATTGACATCCCTGAGACTAGCACTCACCTGATATTTGGATTGCCATTGTGCTCGAGTAGTAGTTTAACAAAGTCTAGAGTATTGCTTGTGTCAGCTCCTATGGCCAGATGGAAGGGGCTGATGCCAGAGGATGGTAGAATCAGGTTGGGACTGGCTCCTTTCTTCAACAAGGATTCCGCTAACCTACATGCATACAAATAGTAATGAATAGTAAATAGTAAATAATAGTAGGAATTTTTATTAAAGTGCTGTACACTTTTACAAGCAGAGCTGCTAGCATTTGCATTTGCAATCAGGGAGATTTTGTAATCGCGAAAAAATGTTGAATTACATTCAACATAATTGATAATAGGGAAACATTTCCATAATCAGTAAGACATTTAAAATTGTTCATCAGTATATGGAAAGACTGATTTATATTCAGGGATTTTTCCCCAGAATCAGGGAGAGTTGGCAGCTCTGTTAACTACCCCTGTTCATTGGGCCTCATCTATTTCTACCTCCATGCTGCAACAATCTAAATTCTTAAAGGAGTGCGTTGCACCAGCAGCCAAATGGGATGCACAGGTTGGCAATCATTCACATCAGCAATTGCTACCCTCGCAGGGACCCATTTATTCCTTGGTTGGGAAAAGTAGTTGCAGTTCAGTTTTGCCCATGGACGCAATTGTGATGAATGAGTTTCAAACCACCAATCTGAGGCGTGACTAACTCATCAGAACTTGAGTCATGCACTAGACCACTCAGCCATGACACACTGGTTAGAGAAGATTTTAATATTTTTATGATCTTTATCTTTCTACACTTACAGTAGAATCACCGAAAGAAACACAAATGTTGCACTAGCTGGCAACTCTGGGATCGATTTTAACTGAGAGTTTAAGACTGATCTTAACTGTGTATCAGTCTTAATTGCTAGAAGCAAAATGTGATATCACAATACAAATCACTACATTGATCTCATCTTAAGATGAATCTTAGTGCTCCGGTGCTAGAGCTCCGGCCTCAAGTGGGACTTGAACTGGGGTCCACAGAGGTGAAAGGCGAGGAAATAAACCACTGAGCCAAATTGATCCACAAATGTCACACTAGCAGGCAGTCGGGTTCACTAATGCTGTTTGGGGTTATTAAAAACATTATATTAACTATGTATCTACAATACTGATATTCACTTCTTTGAAAAGAAGAAAGGTCCTTTTTTTTTAAAGACTGTCGCTGTTCCCCCTTAAAATTGTTGACAACATCGGATGACCCCTGAGGCTCTGGGTCTGAAAAGATTACACCAGGGTCAACAGAGGTGACAGGCAGAATATCCTGACTAGTAATTATTGTGTAGGACTAGGGCAGTTCTATTAAAAATAGGGCCATCTTCGGTCTCCCAACCCACAAAAGGGACCACCCACCCAATAATCAGTGCATCAATTGTTTGGGTTTGCTATTTACGTGTAATGTGTGATCTAATTTAAGAGGTCTCCTCCAAGTATTTGCACAATCTCAATACCAATGACTCTTTGGTATCTGTTATTTATTTAGTTTACTTATCATTGATTTAAGGATAACGACTGATACCTCTATGCTGATACTAAGGGTCTTTGGCAGGGCATGGCATGGCAGGGTAACAACTGGTCATATCTGTGCCTAGTCCATAAAAATTTATCTAGGTTTGTTGCATAAACTCTTCCAAAAAATATCTAAACGAGTTGTTGTTTTTCTTATATTGGTCTGAAAATAGTACAGTGCACCAGAGCAGTGACCTGATGACTCCATCAAGTCTCTTGTACAATGAGTGAGATAGTATTAGCTTACTTCCCTTTTTAAAGGTGGCAACCACTTATAAAAACCAGTGGCAATGAAAACTTTCATGGGAAAAAACCTTCCCCCGGAAAAAATGAATCAGTTGTCGAAGATAAACAAAACTTTTTTAGATGTTTAATGTACTTTGAGCAGTTGGTGTTTTATGGTTATAAAAACAATCAGCTGGCTTATTTTTACTTCAGATATTTCCACTTCACATACTGAGTTGAAAAACAGAATTGATATCCAATCTATTTTGCCACAACAAATATTTTTGTAGACTTTGGTACATCACATCAGAATCTTACCTGGTACAAGACATACGCCACTTTAAAAATGCAAAGAATATGCTTTCTTTTCTTGGCTTTTCTAGGGTACTTGGTACTTGTAGGTAAGTTTATTTGACAGTGCCATTTGTAAAAAAGGTACGGGCATGTTAGTAGACTACAGACCTGTACGTATTGATTGCTTTACACCTAAATTATTGCTGGGGTAAGCTAGCACGCCCACAAGCGTATGTCTATGAGCGCCGAACACGTGTCCACAGCTCTAGTTACAGTATGTATTTTCTCGCCTTTTAAAACGAGTCTGAAACTGTCAAGTGACCACCTTTCAACCTATAGGACTGCCTAAACTAACTGCCTTTACGAATGAGTGTTTAAGTGCCTTTTTTTCAATTTTTATTTTATTTTGTATATTGCTTTATAGATGCAGCAGACAAACCCTGCATGAAAAAGGAATTCCCAGAGGGGGACTCTTTTGTATGTGAGTGTTCTGCTGATTACTGTGATACAGTCGAGAGACATGGCAGCATTAATCCACATCAGATTTTGGAGTACACTTCTAGTCGGAATGACTCTCGTTTTTTGAAGACAATGCTAGATATGGCTGACAAACCAATGGGTAAGATGCCGAAATAGAATTGCGATTTATCTTTTCTTGAAATTGCCATAATTTTCATAGCAACCTTAATTTCAAACAAAGTTGAAAACCCTTTCAGTGACCTTTAAGTCTGCACTGTTCACCAGGACACAAAACATTCCTGTGGTTGATTTCAGAGGACAGGGTGCTGTTGACATTGGATTCATCTGTGGAATACCAGAGCATCTTGGGATTTGGAGGAGCATTCACAGACTCCGCAACTATGAACATCTTAAACATATCGAGTGAAGCTCAGGAGAACCTGCTCAAGTCTTACTTCTCGGCAGATGGTAAGATAAAGCTGTTGAGGTATTTACAAAGGCAGACAGGTAAAAAGTGTTTATTCAACAATAATAATCTTACGTTCAACTATGTACACAATGGTACATTTTCAGTTTTGCAATCCCTTGTAAACACTACAATGTACTTACAAAGGCAGGTAAAAAGTGTTTATTAAACAATAAGAATCTAAAGTCGTATTGTGTGCACAATGGTACATTTTCAGTTTGCAATCCGTTCGTACTGTAAACAAGTACGTAAATATTATGACTAATATTATTACTATGGTTTATTTAAAAAAAACTGCTCATTGTAGCCTACCAGCTGAATAATAAAACAGTTTACATCAACAATATTGTAACATTGAAACATACAAAGCACATACAAAAATATTGTTCATGTATGTAGTTCCAAGGAAACTCATCTAGATACAATCTTCATCTCCTTGGAGTCTTGGAGATAAAAGCTTATTAAAAAAATTTGATTCGACCCGACTTGCTTCTACCAGAACTAGAAAAGGAAAGCCAAGGTAGGGCATAGCTGTAAAATAATACTTAAGCTGCACTTCAGCAGGCTTTAAAATCTCATATCCAGGACGATATTTTGTTTACATGTTTGTTTTTCAACAGGTATTGAATACAATATGGGACGTGTGCCAATCCACAGTTGTGACTTCTCCCCATCTGAATACAGTTATGATGATTACGATGGAGATTTTGATCTCGTCAACTTTACCCTCGTATCTGAAGATCTAGATTTAAAGGTACAGTTTGATGGATGACTAGTATGACTATTTGAGAATGTAAAATATAAAAAAACACATGTAATTCTGTAAACACATGTATGTAAACATGTCACGCAAAATGATTTGTTGAAATCTCAACCAAAACATTTTGGTGAGATGAACATTTCAAAGTACTCAACACTGTACTACATAGGAAAAGTCTTTCAAGTATTTAACCGCTTCCCGTCCCTAACTCTTCAAACCCCAAAGTACATGTTTTGTTTGATTCTGTTGGACCGAAGACTGCACCAGTAAACTGCTTTAAACATGAGAGTAGGGCCCAATTTCATAGAGAAGAAATTACTTAACAAGTTTCTGCTTAGCAAAAATGAGCAGGATACCAGTCACAAATCGTGCATGCGACATGGTAGTTTGGTTGGTAACCTTATTCTGGTAAGCATAATTTTGTTGTGCTTAGCTGCTTTTTTGTGCTTAAGCAGCTCTATGAAATTGGGCCCAGACATTCCACAATAGTCAGAGTCAAGCAGTTAGGGTGTTGTTTTACCAAACAATTGTGTTGGACTTTGTAAGAGTGAGAAAGGTTCAGTAATAAATCACTCAACGGAGTTAACATGGTTGGTTATAATTGCATCCTAAACACATGTATTTTAATAAACAAGTATCGGTAGTCCCTGCATTTCTTTGTTCTGCATCTCATTTTTTTAATGGCAGGTTGGGAGCATACTTTGGCCCTCACCCTTCCCAAGAACAGGTTGAACCTAAATCCCTACAGTTGCTTATCATCTCATAATATTGTCTTGTGATGTAGAATTAACGTGAAGTAATTTTTCTCTCTCCGATCACCCTTTCATCGTTTGTGTTTAAGATCCCGATAATTCAGCGGGCTAAGGCAATGAGTGATGTAGAGATCAAACTGTTTGCCAGTCCCTGGTCTGCCCCAGCATGGATGAAGACCAACAAGATGATGCATAATGGTTTAAATCAAGGAAGACTCATTGGACAACCGGGGGAGAAGTACTACAAGACATGGGCAGACTACTTCATCAGGTAAGTATAGACCATGCACATGACGTCATTTAAGTAGAGCGACCTTGCCTAGAGGTCAAACGGAGGTTGTTCGTTGGCCAATCCTGTGCGCTGTGCGTATAAATCTGTGTGGTTTGATTGTTTCATCACCGTTTTAACTCTAAGATGACATCACAAATGAAAATATGCTTGTTTTAGTCCCTCTGTGATTCAGTAAAGATGGGAACATCATCACTCAGAGTTTTAATTCTCTGAAGATGAAAGAATGAACTACATGTACATGTAGGTATGAAATGATGAAACACATGGTTTTGGCGTGTAACCTGTAGGCTGTAAAAGAAAAATGCAGCATCCAATTCTTTATTCTTGATCATGGGCGGATACTTAAGAATTCAAATCATACATGTCATAAGACAAATTGAAAACTAGCTCCAACAAAACTTATATGTACAAATGTACTGTGAGTGAAATTTGTTAAAATTTGATATGGCGAAGTCTATTATATGCAAATGTATGAATTGTGTATTCAACTCAGATTTTTGAAAGCATATGACGCCCTGGATGTGCCAATGTGGGGTTTGACAGTCCAGAATGAGCCTACAGCGGGTCTGATTCCTTTCTACTCGTGGCAATGTATGGCCATGGAGCCTCCTACTATGAGAGACTTTGTCAAGATGGACCTGGGCCCTGCTCTACGAGACAATGGCTATGGACATCTTAAACTGATGACACATGATGACAATCTGCCAGCGATATTCGAGGACACCGAAACGGTAAGAAATCACTGCAATATAAAGACACAGCAGGGAACAATTACATGTACATCACGCAACTTTGCATAGCAAAATATTTAGACTGAAAATTGTACACACTGAATAATGTGCGGCAAATGATGATTTTTAGTAGCAACCGGTACATTTTGTTCAAATCGCTCACTGCACAGGGCCTGTACATGATTGGTATAATACTTCATACCAGTATCAATCCTCAAGTGAAATATTTCTACTGAAATACATTTTTGTCTTTGTTTCCTTTCATCACGTTCATGTCTTTATCTAGAAGTTTTAAAAATCAAATTTACAAACAAAAGTTGCTCACTATCATATGAAGACAGAAACTCTCTCAACGTTTGTCAGAACGGAAAAAAAAGAAGAAAAAAAGGGATTAAAAAGTTAATTAGTAGGCTAAATCTGTATTCTTGTAAGTTTTTCAAAAATAAATTGCCATTGTCAATTAATCGTTTCTGTTGATACTAAATATAAGCACCGAGTAAATGCTTTTTTTTAATAACCATCAGTGTAAAGTTGTGGTGTTCTGAAAAGAATCTTTAGTGACACCAAAAGTTTTCAGAACCACTGTGACTCACTAGGAACTGACGATCACAGACCTCAGTTTCTGGTTTATTTTCCCCATCATGCAAAGATTAAAATCCCACTTATTTTCATTTCAAGGGCCTGTGTCGTCTTGATCATAGCGAGTCTTTGACCAGACATTGAAATCTGCACAGTTGTGCGCGATAATAAGGACGATACCCTTTAAAGACTTTATTTGTAATGTGCAATCAACGCAGGCGCATGTAGTAACTAGGTGAGAGTTCACATTTCCATGCCCAGCCACAAGCAGACTATGATCATGACGACACAGCCCCATTAAACTTGGTGACAGACTGCCTTAAATGGATCAGCTCTCAGTTAAAGTTGGTCCTTAATCCATTTATTAGTTAATCTCTGTTTCCATGACAGATTATGGATGACACAGAGGCAAGAAACTACACTTCAGGGATAGCACTTCACTGGTACCAATCACACATCCCCTCAGCAAACTACAGTGAATTAGACCAGATCATCCACCATTATCCAGAACAGTTTATATTAGCAACTGAAGCTTGTGATGGGTACCAACTACTTGCAGTGCCAGTTATTCTAGGCAGTTGGGATAGGGGAGAAGCCTACAGCTATGATATCATCAAGGTCAGAATGAAAAAGTAAAACATTGCAATTTTGTAAGTTAATAACCACACTTTGAATTATCTAGATCTTGCTCATTCAGAAGTGCTGAAAGTTTCTGCAGTTTAATAAAAAACAAACACAAATTTCTATTGACTTATCCACAAAATTAAACTATATATTAAGCAATATGAAGAGTTTTCAATGGCTTTGTTTAATCATAACAACTTGTATCATCATCTTACCCTACAGAAGGACACAGCTTGAGAGGTTTTTCCAAGAGGATTTCTACAAATTACCTTCTCCTTAAATATTTGTGTTTCTTTTGTTTCCAGGACTTGAATCATTTTGTAGCTGGATGGGTGGATTGGAACCTTGCCCTGAATATGAAAGGAGGGCCTAACTGGGCTAAGAATGAGGTGGACAGCCCCATTATAGTAGATGCAGAGAATGACGTCTTCTACAAACAACCTATGTTTTATCACATGGGTCACTTTAGGTAACTGGAATGATCACAGTGTTAGCTAGAGGGCTGTCTTGATGTATTTTGGATAAGCATGTTTCTATTTTAACACCCGGCTTATCTTGTACTAAAATGTAAAATTATTAGAATTAAACAAACTTGCAGCAACTTTGTTCACCCTATGTTTAGATCACCAGGAATATGTTGGAGACCAGAGCTTAATTTGACATGGTGATGCACATGTAGGGGCATCCTCAAAACACTTGGCATCCTTCAAACTTTGAAGGAAAATTAACTAGGGATTAGATTTGAACCTGAGAACTACAACCTGCGACCCAGGCTACCTAGCCCTACATGTATGGTGGGGATCTCCCTTTTATTCAATATCTTTGTTCGGGGCACCAGATCTACATTGTACTGTACCTCTTTATAAACTTATCAAATATCAAGTAATAAACCACAAAGGAAACTGACTTGGTAAATTTTATATAATTTGGGTTTGAACAAAGAAAAATTGACAGGAGCGAGACTTGAACCAACGACCTCCGGTTTAACGTACTGGCGCTCTACCAACTGAGCTATCCAGCACTATGTTGGCGGTCTCCCTAGTAGTCAGAAGCCATTCAAGTGTAAGCTGCCCTGTGAACTTACATTATTTCACCTACAGTGTACAATGTAAACTTTTCCTCTTAAAAGTTTTCCTTTTTTTCCTTTTTATGGCAGTTAGTAGAGGTGTAGTCTTCAAACATTTTCTCTTAAACATTCTCCCTAACAAGCTTGTTCTCTTTTGTTTGCTTCTATACAGTAAATTCATTCCAGCAGGTTCAGTGCGCATTGAGCTTGTACCATCCTCCACTACTAGTCTGGACATGACTGCATTCAAGCACCCTGATGGTACAATAGCGACTGTTATTCTGAACAGGTTGGTCATGTTCAAAACTTGTCACTTGGATACAATACTGTACATCTCACTTTGTAAAGTGTTTCACATCTGTCTATTAAATCCATTAAGTCTTGCTTCTTCTCCTTTAACAGTGTTCCGCTGGCCAAATGCCACTTAAAACACCTGAGGACAGCCAAGTTTCATTCTAAGTAGTCCAGTTGGCTAACACAGTGTTGAAAAGCATTCTGTTGAATATAGAGAATGGACAAGTGAAAAAGCTGATGGACAAGTGAACTGGCAAGCTAACTTGTCCTGCTGGCTAGCCACTGAAAAGTTAAGGGCAAAATGAATTGACCATTAACCATGTTCACAACTGCAACCATGCAAACCAAAAGTCCCACGCATTAACCACATTACATTACGGCTTTTGTAATTCTTCACGGCAGGTGTGCCATTGTCCTGTCTTTGGAACGTATTGTGTAGTCTGCTGCTTGTATTTTTATCTCTCTTGCCTTTTGTATTTTATATTTTGATATCATGTAATTGTGATATTTTTACCTGTAAAATTAATACGCCTAAATGAAATTAAAATCCCACTGCAAAAATTACAAAATGTTCTGCCATTTGAATTTATCTTTACCAACACAATCCAATAATTGATCATGACTCATTTACTCTTCGATTAGGGGTGACTCAGAGGTTCCCTTCAGCATGCATGACACCACTAGGACTGGCTACATCAATGCCAAAGCTCCACCACGCTCCATCAAGACGTACCTGTGGAAATTTGACGATTTCCTTACAACGTCTACCCCAGGTGGATCTACTGCAAAGGAAGA
Organism: Pisaster ochraceus; assembly: GCA_010994315.2. Taxonomy (NCBI): domain Eukaryota; kingdom Metazoa; phylum Echinodermata; class Asteroidea; order Forcipulatida; family Asteriidae; genus Pisaster; species Pisaster ochraceus. Next base: position 11,346,610 of record CM021533.1, read on the forward strand.
ACCTACACAGCAATTGTCACTTACAACTGATTATGGTGGAAATGATGGGTCCGAGACAAGAATGAGCTTCTGTCTAGCAATAGGAATGGCTTGTCTTTGCAGTCTTGTTGTGAACCTTTTCAGCACTGCCCTTCAGCAAATTTGACAAATACATGTATTATAAATATAACACTATACATAATTCCCACTTAAGCTAATCGTAGCAGCTCAGTTTGTCATTCACAGCTGCACAAGGTAGGGTAAGTTAAGTGTTTTAAAAGCACTGTACTCCAACCCCCAACCCCCAAGTCCTGTGAAAAACAAAATACTACCGGCATTGCAAGGTTCAAACTCACAACCTATACCATTCTAAAGTAGATGTCTCACCACTTTTCACTTGACCTATGATTGGGGAATAAAGAATATAGTTGGGATTTTATTATTAGGACCCTGGAAAGTACCCAGTGAAACTTGCAAAATACAAGTGATTTAATATTACAAAATAAAAAGTGTGCAAGAAAAAAAGACAAAAAGAAAAGAAGAGAGCTGGGCCTAATTACAACAACAATAATAACACCACACTGACCACATATGAATTCTTGTTGAAACTGACTGGCAAACATAGCCTGAAGTAACATTAATAAACATTCTGAATACCCCTCAAGTTATAATTAGGTCACGTCAAACATTTGATAATTCTTATAATACAGTTTTCAAACAACCCGCCTCATATAAGTTACGTTGCCCACGATTGAAAGTGCGCACTCACTGCAGCGCCTGTAACCAGTGTGCCATTAAACAGCCGTTGATTTACACCCATACATCCATAACGCATCAGCATCAAACCGGACACGTGATGTCACCACTTGATCTACAAACTGCGACGCCATGTTAATACTTGGTGATGAATAAGTAATTAAGTACGCCAACTTGACATTGTTCTCTGGTATGGAGTTAAAAATCATCGATTTGGAAAACACAAAAATTATTGTGAGTACAATAAAATGCCTGATGTTGCATCTTAACACGTATCGAGAATACAGTAGGTGATTTTTGAGCTGTTTTGTTTAGTCTTCGTCATTTGGAGGCATTTTTCGTGGCTGGTTGTTGAGAAAATCATTATAAATCATAGTAAATTGCCGAATGTTGTGGAACTGGATTCCTGGACCTGGGGCGCTACGACCAAAAAATGTCAAACAAAAATTTAAGGAGTACTGCGCCCCAGTAACATTAGTCAACATTTTATTTGCATGGTTGATGGTAGAGAAGCTTTATACCCAGGATGTCAGTATAGTGCAACATACACAGACGTCCTACCACTTCACCAGCCATGGCTAGGTACGCATACCATGCATACGGTTGCGAGTGTTACTGTACCTGCTGAAGTTTCATCCCACTTGTTTTGTTTTTTTACTCGTGGACAGTGGGTGTAAAAATCAAATTAAATAAAATAAAAATACTACAGCAGTAGTATAGTAATAGTACTAGTAGTTGCTAGATCTACACTTTATTACTTATCACTATGATACAAATTAGTCCCATCATGGTCATGAGTCAGTAAGTGTGTTTTTAGACAGAAAGAAAAGACAGTCGCCACAGTTACACATACCTGTCATTGTCAAATACAGACTAGACTAGGTACACAAGTCACCCACACTGTACAAAAAAAAAATGTATACTGTTTGTTGACTGTCGTGACTGTCAGACAGTAGAGTTCAACGATCAAACCTACCTGAACCTGTCTTGTTCAATTGCTTGGACCAAAGCATCGGTCAGTTCAAGCTGATCAGGATGTTCCATTTCTCTCCAGGTTGAAATCTCAACCGTTGTTTACTTTTTTAGTGGAATCTGGCTAGCCAAGCATGAGCGAAGCTGGGCGGCGATTGCTCTAACATTCATCGTGTTTTGACTTTTTCCGCCTGCCTCATGACAATTAGTCTGTGACTCAGTCTTTTGACAAAACGTTGTGACATTTGCAGTGGTTTGCGTCAGGGACGTTGACCAAAGTCAGTGATCATCTTGCCCCAACAGAGGGCGCAATTTTGTTGGGCGGGGGGGAGGTCGAGGGCACAGACATTATACTACCACTCTGTGGTGAGGGTCCACCACACATAAGCTCCGATAGCAATAAATAATATGTGCTAAATGCAAAATGTTTAAAAATACTTTTAAAATACTTCAAGTTTTTCAGCCTCTTGAAAACCAATCACACATATTTTTGGATAACTAATCTTCAGAGTTCTTTTGAATTGTTGGCAGGTCAGCCGTTTGGAACTTTTTGCTAATTACACCAGAAAAAAACTATACCCCGAAAAAATGATGTGCTTTTTCCCAAACCGATTTGCTGCCAGTTTTCGTGAAGCATTTATCCACTTCCAAAGCCAAATAGGACCAACTTTAAAGCCTAAATTTATCAAGTCTCCTCAAAAGTACAAATTATATCAGTTGCATGACCCCGTAAAGCATGAATTCAAAAGATTGTGTGGGCCTACAATATTATTATTATGATAATCCAGTTTGGCGCATGGTTTTTAGCCTGTTGACGAAGGCTTACAGCGCTTCATGATGTGTTGATTCCATTTACCATCGCGTTATGTGATCTACACACCGTTTGATTGGTTTAACACTATATAAATGTAGATATATACAATAAAACTGTAAAATAAAACTTGAGATAAAACAATAAAACTTGAGATATTGCCGAAAATCCGGAGCGGTTATACGCAGGAAGTCCCTAAATTAATAGCAGTACACAATCTGAGAAATGTTTAATATACTGACAGTAAAGTTTCTCAGATTCAAATTTTGGGGGGATAAAAAGTGATATATAACCGCAGTACTTCAGAACCTTTAAGTTAACATCAATGTTCTATGTGTTCATAAATTTTTACCTCCCCCGTCAACTTGTTCTACGGCATATCGAAGTCTGGTCAAGACAACTGTCTCAGAGCTCCTTCAAAGTGTGTCGAGTTGCATAAACTTTCTCACCACGGTCCATCTCCAAATCAAGTCGAGTTAGCCTTATCATCTAAGTTGCAGTTAGTGGACATTTTGCTCTTTTAGTATTGGCAAACTATTGTGTCGCCTATAATAGACTGATTGTCCGTGTGGAAAACGGCCTAGCGTCCACGAGTGCGACTTATTGTTAGTATGTTTTAGTATTAGGCATATTGCTGGGTTCAGACAAAGTGAAGTAAATTTTCGGGATGCTAGAGGTAAAGGGGGAATGTAAAAAGGGGGAGGAATGTAACATAAAAAGGGAAAACATATCTGGAACAAGTTGTCGGATCTTGTTCAGAAAGAACTCTCACAACGCTTCGTTATCATAATGCACCTGGATGCTTATTCCTGTATTATTTTTCCCCCACATGATGCCCGGAAAACAAGTTTTGAAACACATTGGACATTCTTGAATAGTGTCGTTAAAAATAATCGCTTCATACAACAACCCAGTTCCATAGAATGTATAGGCTTCGTCCTATACTGCGGTTTTAATACTTTTTTTGCGTCATATAAATTATTATTGGATTAAGTTAAAGATAAAAAACTAAAATCTTCTTTTAATTGTGATTGTTCATTGTGAGTATTAACGCTGCGGCTATTCTAGTTGTTATCATCAATAATTGCATATCAGTCAGTTAACAATTGGGTTATGTTAATCTTAAAAAAAAATTACAATAGCTGTAAACGCTTCGTGTAACCTTGTAATAATTTCCTCGTGCACAGTAATTAACAGCCCAGATGTGGATCGACATGTTGGTTTTCATTTATGTTCACCCCAAAGCGCAGCGTGGCTATAATGGTCATAAGAGAATTCAACAATGAGTTATACATAGTTCACCAAATAAGATAATTATTTAACCGAGAGCCAGACAAACCAGTCATGAGGAGAATTTGTTGGGGTTTTTTTTCATTAAAAATGTGTATGTTTTCTTAAACAACTCCCTGAAATTTGGTTCACATTCCAGATTTCCATCATCCCTGTCACAGCCTCGCTTGTCCGGCAACAATTCGTCTAAAAACATTGTTGTCCAGGACTACGAAAGTCTTCGCCGTTGTATCCAGGAAGTAGAGTGGATCCGAAATGACGTTGAGGTCAAACCCTTCCTTGACGAGGGAAGTCTTTGTGTGTTTGAAAGTTGTGGTTGTCGAAATCTCGTCCGTGATTCGAAGGAATTTAGGACATGCGTAGATCGGTAGTGCAGCCGTGACGTGTTCGAACAGACCTTTGGTGTCGAGGTTGACTCCTTTCTGTAACACCAATGCCGCCATTCCGGCCCTTCCTTCTTGACCTGTTGTAGATTTAAAATAAAAATATGTCACATTGTTTTCATTACTTTATAAATTTGATCGGTCAAATTAAATGTTTTTCAGTTTTGTAACCAATACTTGAGTATCATAATTAATATGTTTTAAAGTTGAATTAAAAGGAAATGTTTTTTTGGAAAATAAAATTAAATTTATGATAGGTCTACTGAAAGCTAACCTGGCACTTGTACACCATAGACATTAGACTCCAAGATACTGGGGAATGCGTTCATGACATGTGCAACTTCAGTCGTGGCAACATTTTCACCTTTCCATCTGGGAAAGACAAATATTTATTCATTAATCATTGAACATTTTTGTTCATAAAGTGCCATGCCTAGAAGGACGGACTCTTGTACCATCATCACCAATCGACAGACTGATGCGTCATGTACCGTCGATCTACCATCAGTGTCTCGATTTCATCACCACGGTCGCGGAGCTGCTGTGTCCTCCATGCATCAGGGTTTTGGGAATGGTTTTGGAAGGAGGCACACGTTTTGTCTTCCCATAGGTTGGTTCCCAGATGATGACTGTGCTTGTGGGCAACTATGAGTGTTGCAGTCAGCGCCAGCAAGTTGCAATAGTATTCGTGCTATTCAATGCTTGGGAAGGTCACCACAGAAATGATCATTTGCCACTTTCTGCATCCAGCTGACGTTGAAGGCCATCCGGAGCACCAGAGTGTGGCAGGCATCATTCCCATCAAGAGACTCGGGCACATAAAGGGTCAGAGTTTCCCGGCTATGCAATACCAGAACATGTTCCAAAATCAAAAACCCAAACATTCGCACTGAAGATCGAGTCTCGGATAAGAATTGGCCTGGATAAGAGTCCCATTTGGTCAAAGGTCAGTATGATAGGTTTATCTGGTCAATAATGACACAGAATCTGAGTTTAAAAGACAACTCTGACTCAGAACCTTTTGGCCACTGAGACTCACAGTGACCTGGACACAATATCACATGTGTTTATTGCTTATTAGCAAAACATTTCAGTGTGATTGAAGTAGAAACCATGCATGAACAAGTGAGTGTCTATACCTGGTCAGGCTAATGAAAGATATCCACTCACAGACAGTCACTCATGGCTTAAAAGCGTAGTAATTTAAGAAGGCTTGTATCTGACAAATGATGGTGAACAAAATTACCTAAAAGTGTCCCCGAGTCTGTCAGTGAAGAATAGATAGCCCTCCTTATCAGACATCATCAAGTCACCAGTATTGAAATACATGTCTCCCTTCTTTTTCACGTCCCTGACAAGTTTCTTCTCGTTTGTTTTGCGGTCAGCCATGTAACCGTCGAAGTGGTGAATCGCGTCCACCTTGGCGACCATGAGACCGGTTTCGCCTGTAGGGAGGTTTAATGATAGGAGTTTTAATGCGATGAGAGAAGTATTAGGTCGGTAACGTTCTCAAGAAGCATGGAAGATTTAATTATTCATTCCGATTGTTTAGTTTACAAGAAAGGTGTTCTAAAGATTAGGCTTTGAAATCACTTTGAAATATTTTTTCCCATATTACTTTTTAGAACAATTATTGTTCAGATTGTTTTCTTGACGTTTAGTAATACAATTATAGTGATGACATACCTGGAGCTGCAAGAATGCACATTCCATTTGCGTCCCTGATTGGCTCAGCAGTTTCTATGTCACACTTCAAGATTTCCAGGAAATTCATAAGTGCCTGCAACACAAACAAAATGATACGAGGAGCTTTTAAAAAGTCATCTCAGATTAGGCGGAGGTTGCTATATCCAGCATGTCTCTTAAAACACACTGGGCCTATTTCACACAGAGTTAAGATTGATCTTCACTTCAAGTCAATCTTAACTGCTCAGCAAAGTGCGATATCACAATACATACCACTATGGCAATACTGACAACTCAACTTAAGGTGAATCTTAGTGCCTCGTGAAATCAAGCCCAGGGTTAGATCATGAAGGACTTATTGATTCTTTGTTTCACACGTAACAACACAATGCTTCAAGTGTTGTGGTAATGGTCAAATGCTCTTCTCCTCATAGGTAAAACACGCGCAGCAGCATTCTTGGCATGTTATAACTTTTTCAGTCGAAATGTTTAACTTCAAAAACCTGATTGTTGGCTTTCGAAGTAAGCTACTAAAACTCATCGCTTCGCCCACACAAACCTTGACAAGACCTCCATGTCTGCCGACACTGCCGACTTTGTCTTCTAAGTTGATACTCATCATCGGGCATTCTGTCGCTCCGTACATCTCGTACACCTGGGCAATGTTAAATCGCTTCTCAAAGTCCACCCAGATGTCCGGACGTAGACCGAGGCCGAACGCTGCCTTAACCTTGTGTTCGTATTGGCCATCATCAGGCCGCTATAGAAAAAAAATAGAAAAAAATGAATAAAACATTTATTTAGACAAAGTTGTTAAAGTGTCAAAAAAAGATGTCAAAGTGTCAATCGACTTGTTTTATATTGTATCGTTTGTTTAATCACCCATCGAGCAAGATTTGTAGCTTTGTTTGATAAAGACAACGAGGACTACCGCTGTACTGTAGGAAAAGTCTGGGAAGGTGTATAATGGAATGAAATTGCAGCCTCTCTTTTTAAAACTCCTATTTTTAAATTATGTCCAGCTTGGACTAGGGTGAGTCTTAGAGTGGGTGGTTGAATGGTGTGTCATGATGAGTGGGTATATGTTAGCCACTCTTGTAAAAACTGTCTTGAAAAGCAATAAAAAACGACTCAAAAACTACATTCATATACATTAAAACACGTTTATGAAAGGCACAATGCTGATTCGAACACTTCGGCAATGGAGTGAACCCGTATACCTTAGGCTGCGCGAGCAGGTAGCGGCAGGTCTCACCGATGTAAAATATCACGTTGGCGCGGTACTTCCGAACGTCATCCCAGAAATGTTTCGGAGAGAACGTCCCTATCGCAATGGTACAACCT
>CM021533.1:11362757-11373035 GCA_010994315.2 Pisaster ochraceus
AATCGTCAAAATGAGCGCATTTGTTTGCTGTTATGTTAGGTGTTCAGGCAACAGCCGAACACCTGTTGTTATTGTTGGTTTTTAAAGTTTATTGTTGTTGTTATTATTACCATTTTAGAAAATAATATGTTTGCGACGATGAGTGAAAAGTTGTTGGACTGAAGAATGTTTTCTAAAAGCTTCCAATTACATTTCGAACGGGAACGTATTTTTTAAGACTGGGACTAGTGTGAACCGTACCTTAACCATTATCAAGAATGGTACAGATATAAGTGTAATAAGTATGCTATGTTTTCGTTGGAGTTAAATTCGAACCAACAAGTCTTAACAAGCAACTGGATGCAGAGCCAAAAACTCCACGATACCATCACATTTTTCTTTCTTTTCGTAAACGTATGGTTGTATTTGACTAGAAACGGTGTGAGTGAGAATGGGATGGAAACGACTAGAGAACTTACAGTACAAAATTATTTACACTGCAAAAATGTTGTTCAATTAATTTAATTTAATTCCGGATGTGAAAACACCGACACTGTGTTTAGTTAGTACCGCACTGTATTATTAGTGACAATTGACACCGTGTCGGTGTTGTCACCCTGGTGTTACTGATTTGTCCAGTATCTAAGTGCACTAGAAAGAATCATCAACATCAGAGCATTTGTATTTTCCCTTACCTCGCCTAATCGTTTTGTGTGCTCCTCTTCTATTCATAGGAGGAACTGTTGTACTACGAACAAAGTTTTCGGCTTCGCAATTTTGGGATGACGTAAGACGGTACAAGGCCAATGTCGTTCAGTACATTGGAGAGACATGTCGGTATCTCCTCGCGCAACCCAAGGTATAGATAGGTTTGGCTCGTTTCGGTCTTGCCTACGGATTCATTATATGCTGTTTACTTCCACTGCAGCGACTGGAATTAGACCATGCAGTCCACGCTAAACTTCAAATTCTGCAACATTGAGTTGCAGAATCGTTGGAGTATCGAACAGAGTTGCACAATTCGGCAACGGCAACTCTTGCATTTAAACCACTAAAAAAAGGGAATCTAAAAAGGCTTTGTTGAAACAGTGAAAAGCGATACACTGTGTTTGACTGTTCTTTTTAAAGGTATCGTTTCGGTACTTTTATTATTAAAATGGGCTCTTCAAATACCGTTTCTCGATTATCCTACTTTTTTGAAGTTGTGGGATCATTTGATTGACGTTCCCTTCTACCAATATGGGGCAGAGTAGACCTATAGTCTCTAAAAACATTGTCAGAAACTGTTCACTTTGATATAGGCCTATGTTTTGTTTTCCCTCCCCGCAGTCGGATCTTGACGGGAAATACGATCACCCAGTCCGCCTGGCTGTAGGTAACGGGCTCGGCGAGGACATTTGGATGGATTTCAAAGAGCGTTTCAACATTGGTCAGATTGGCGAGTTCTACGCAGCCAGCGAGGGTAACCGAGGCTTTTTCAACTTTGACGACACAGTGGGAGCTGTGGGAACGTACTCCCCACTAACGAAGGTAAATATTCGAATAGTTTTGGTTTATATATAAATACAGTTAGGTCAGATGAGAAATCACAAACACTTATCATACTGTCACTGCCCACGTCACGTTCCCTATTTCCAATAGCATCTTAATTAATGGGATTATTGGCAAAGTAGGGCCAGCCTCTGGTTTGTTGTAATGATTTGAAAAGGAGGAAAATAAAATGGCTGCATCACGATAAATATATATTTTGAAAGCGCTTGTTTTCAAAGGTAGGGTCATCGTTTTTATTGTTTTTTGTTTGTTTGTTTGTTTTGTCAACGTAATGCTTTTTTATGGGAAAACTTTTAAAGAAAAATACAATGAAAGTCACGTGAAATTCAGCTGAATAGAGAGTGTCTACTTGCTGAGAAAACAGCAAAACACTATCACCGTATTCTACTCACATCAACGTGTATAGCGAGGTGACAGTGGGTACCAACCGAAAACCTCTGGTCGCAGCATTCTTGAACGGACACCAACTCTCATATGTTTTTATTTATTTCTGATAAATACGTTTGCAGGATGCTTACTACCATTAACACCTTTATAACAAGTAAGTTTTCGGTTAGAAATTACCAAAAGATTTCAATACAGGGTCAATACTTAAGTATGGCCAGACCTTTAAGTAAGATTTTGGAATTACAATTTATTTCATACATTCGAGGACAATGCGGTTCTTCTTCAGAAAAGACGCTGGTTTCGAGGAGAGGCAGTTAAACAAAACGATTCAGCTAAAGAGTGTGATTGGCACATCGTCGGGAATCTGAATGTAGTGTGATACGAGTGGAGAAAGCTGAATCACATTAAAATCATTTCTAGTCCTACCTGATTACTGGGTGACATTTTAGCATCGCTCTGGAATTTGATTATAAAACTTATCCTCTGAACAAATTTACTCTTTTTTTTACTATTTCACCCCACAGAAACTTGCGGGCGGTATTGAGATAATAGATTGCAATTGGGAGACGGCAGAACCACTCAGAGACGCTACAGGAAAGTGCATCATTCTACCTCAAGGTGAATTACATATTTCTGTAAACATCAATATTTATTGTATGCTAGCTGTTCTGTTTATTTGTTCGTCAGTTTATTTGTCACCCTTATGACGTATTAGATACTTCAGTACCGAACTGAAAAGTTTAAAAATCAATAACTAGCGTATTATGATATGAAAGCCCTTGAGCCTATCGTGGTATACCATCATCGACGTTTTTTCGAAAAATGTCACAAAGACCTTTGCAATTCTCAGTTTAGACCTTGAACGTTTATCATCGCGTACTCATCTTTTTTTTCTCAATCATTTCAATGAAATCAAACCGAGTCTGGATGGAAAAACTAGGCAGGTCCCTCATGGCACAATCCACTATCCAACAAAAATACAGTGTTGGTATGGTAAAATGTGGCACAAACTGTTTTCTCAAAATCATCAAAACCATCGGCCTATTGTACGGTAGTTATTACGATCAGAATTTTCATTTAATGTTTATTTTTTGTCTAAAACATCACCAGGAAAAACGGGTCTGGTGGTGACGAAATTAACCCGTGACCAACCCTTCAGTGGCTATGTAGCCGGCCAGTCAGCCAACGAGAAGAAGATCGTGAAGGATGTCCGCGCAAAAGGGGACTATTACTTCAACACCGGGGATCTTATGATGATTGATGAAACAAACCACGTCTTCTTTAAGGATAGACTTGGAGATACTTTTAGGTAAAGACATGTGAACAGTTTGTAAAAGTTCAAATAGTACTTGTGAACATGTATTTTTTTAATTTAGATTGAATGTGAAAGCCACAGTAGTTTACTGCATTTTCGTCGATACATATTTTCCAACTCAGCATTTCGTATTGTTCTGTCTTAAATTGTTGTATTTAGGTCTGTCTGTAGTCTCAACATTTGCTCGTCAAGTGAGAGCAGAAAGGACTTATATAAGACCCAGTCGTCTCAGGGAAGAAGGGACATATAAGATATACACTCACAGGTCCCTCTGAGCAGACTATGCCTTCTGGGTCTCATTTAAGTACGTTCTTTCCTTTCTGTTCTGGGCCAACTAGGGTCTTTCTAGTTCTTATAAGTCCTTTCTGCTCTGAGCTGACGAGCTTCAAATAAAAATAGAACTTGATTGACTCGATGCATAAATTTCAAGACTGGCACGTTTAATTGATACGTCACTCAAATTCGGATGTTAATGCAAACACTATTATTCAACATATTAAAACAGTCATAGGGGGCAATTAGTTGCACACCATCGTAATAACCGGTGCACTGCAATAAAATGTTGTTATTAAAAACTGATTAATCTGAATAAATTAATGTGCAAAATTATTTGTTCCCGTCGTTTACAGATGGAAGGGAGAGAACGTGTCATCGTCAGAAGTAGCAGCAGTTTTAACTGATTTTCCATCTATCGCCGAGGCAGTAGTTTATGGAGTGAAAGTCCAAGGTAATAGTCTTAATTATGTTTGTATAATAAAAACTTGGACTTCCATGTGTATGTAAATATAAGCCTATAGGATTATTAAGCTATCATCATAGGAGTTATGAGTCACAATGGGTTAAGTACCAGCTGGCTTTAACATTCCTGGAAAGAGCTGGTGTTGCCTAATTGGCTCCTCACGGGCCACGTGCTACACAAAAGTGGCGCACGAAGCCAACACCTGACTGTGAGACTGTGGGACTGCTGATCAACTCGTAAGGCACATCGTCAACAAGTGCCCCCAAGTTCTGGTCAGCTGTGACCTGATTGCGACACGGTGGCTGTTGAACATGGACCTCGACATTGACATTCGATTCGTTGTTGCATAAACGAGAAGAGAAGGCTTTGAATAGCATGCTTTGATCAACAACATTGTAATAATTTCAAGTTTGCACTAAATCTGCCCGAATGGCCTATCTGTATAACACTTGAAGATGGTCTCATGTATCTGTTTTCAAACACAATTCCACAGGGTAGGAGAGGCTACATTACCACATAATAGCAACAAAAAAGTCAAATTGGACATTAAACATAATTCATTCCTCAAAATATACCTTGAAAACTGGTTCGTCTCATCATTTGTGCCCGAATGGCTAATGTTATAATGCATGTCCGAAATCGATTCGGGTCCGTCGTAAAATGGTTATCACAAACACCTATACAAGTAGTGTATGTTAGATTTGTTAAAGGAGGGATTCGAACCTGAGGCATTCGTGGTCCTCAGGACAGAGTTTACATATTTAATGAAGATGTGGTATCATTGTTGTTTTCCATTATGCTGCAGGGTATGATGGACGAGCTGGAATGGCGGCCATTTCCATTCAAGACGAGGACCAAGCTTCGCAATTGAAACAACTATACGCCCACGTCACCAACCGACTGCCCCTATACGCATGTCCGAAACTGATTAGGATCAGAGGGCAAATGGAGACCACGAACACCTTCAAGTACCGCAAGGTAGCACTGGTGAAGGAGGGATTCGAACCGGGGGCATGCATGCCAGATCGATTGTTCTTCTTGGACAGACCAACCGAAACATATATTCCACTGGATGCGAGTTTGTACGACAAGATCATTAACAAAGAAGCCATTGTTCAATAAGCATTGTTACTTGTTTCCCACGTTACTCAATGCTTCAGTTAACTTGATTTTTGGAAACGGCAACCTTGTAATATAAAAATAGCATGCACCATTTCATGACTACATGAAGGTGGGTTGGATTTGTAGTGTTATCAATTTTAATTTTTATATGTCTAGCGTTTATGTTAGCTCTTTTTCTTTACCATTGAAATATTTTTTTGTTCTGTTGTTTGTAATTAGGTGCAGGGTGCGTTCATTAAAAAAATAGAATGAAGATAAATGGATATGATGGCAGGCAAATCAAAAGACAAAACACGTAGGTCTACGTCCCCTAAATTTACATTTGGATTCTTAAACAAATCTAAACTGATTTGCCGTATTTAATGTTAACATAGTGTCGTTTTCTCAACCTTAAACCTACTTTATAGAAAACCTCGAGAAACCAGTGGGTTTTTTTAAACCACGCACACGGCAAGAAATACTTAGTTTAAAGAAACTAGTGCAACCTGCACTCTAAAATGTTTGGCTAAAAACCTTTTCATGGGATATTTACTGTAAAGAGCTTGAGTCTCTACTTGTTGTCATTGTAGATATCGATGTACATCTCGTACACACCAGAAACCTTCTTCCAAATCACCAAGTGCCTGTATTTAATTAATTGAAATAAAAGTGTATAATCAATTGCAATACAAACAGTGGCTGTTTAAAAAAAACTCCCAGTCAAATATGTTTCAAGTTGGAAAAACTGTTGTTTGTCAATTTTAAAAGGCATACACGTTCATCCGTAGTAATAGATGCGCTATCGTATGTCTTTTCATTTCTTTCAATTGAAAACTGGGTATGATCTGAAATAACAGATATTATTTATTGCAAATGCATATATTTTCCTGGTCATTTTCAGCAAAGAAGCAACTTCTTTCACTTCCATGTATTACAGCGATTTTGCCTCTTCTGTTGAAACCGTCACTCAATTTCACCTTGAGGCATGCAAATTTGCATAGCGTTCTATTCAATTTAACTGATAATGCATTCTTTTTAGCCACGCGAAATCGGCATTCAATTTAGCAAAGTGGGCACTAGAGAGTTAAGCAAAAGGCTGCTGCGAGTTTGAAAACTGCCCGAGTGTGTTAAACTGAGTGAGATATTTTTACATAGCATCACGCAAAAGTACATTTTGCAGACACACAAATGACTATTTCGAGGAGCTTTCAAATTAGCGTGCGAATATAATGGCGCGACGTGTAAGTTGGTCACCTATTTGCCGAAAATTTGCCTAATATTAAGTTCTCGCCTTTAGAAAAGCAAATGCAAATATTTGCCTACAATAGATTCAAGATGCAATTTTATTTTACGTGTTGATTTGTTATGAATAAAAATATTATGTATTATGTTGAAATATTAATACTCACTTTCCTTCATACACGGCATTTCCGTCTGGCTTTAAACATTTGTACTCGCCGCGTTCGAAGATGACGTCACCATTGCCATCTATTGGACCTATCTCCAAGGTGTTCCACTCAACTGACGTGCCGCCTTTGTTTCGTAGGTCCATTAAGCCCTTCGGTATAGCTGTATGTTTTGAAAATGTTAAGTAAAGCATTACATATAGGTTTCCTGTGGAGGGAATAAATATATCTTGACGGACAAAGAATCTTATTGAGTATTCATTTATCTTGAGGGTGCGGGGATTGGCTCATTTTTGGCGTGGCTCGTTTTTATTTCTGATTTCAGCCGGACTTGGCCCAATTCTTCCAGTCCACTGCGTTCCTATCTTTGCCTTGTCTTTCAAACATTATCTACAAACTTTATCACCGAATGGACAACAATTGTCGTCTAATTACTTAATCTCAATTTAATAGATGTTAATACTTGCATCGGGGATAAAGAATTTTGTTTGGTTTTTCCCTTCCACCGATGTGAATTAAGCACTGTAAACTCAGTGCTCTCCCGAGCTCTGTGAAAAAAAAAAATCCACAAAAAGAATCCAGTGGTAAGACACCTGCTCTAGCAATGCAAAGGTCGTTGGTTTGAATCCCACCCGAGTGATTGCCTGTGGATTTTTTTTTTCACAGAGCTCGGGAGTGCACTGAGTTTACAGTGCTTAATACACATCGGTGTAAGGGAAAAACCAAAATTAATCACAATTGCTCTGCCAGCTTGGCGTTTGTATCCCTTTGTGGGAGCTTTGCCGAGTTCCCTTGTTGGGAAGATCGTCTAAAACAACAAACAAACAAACAAACAAACAATTAAGCGGGAATCACCATATGGGCCGTTTCCCAATCTATAAAGTAGCTTGATGTTTGTGTTTGTGAGCTGTTTATATCCGTTGGGTCCGAGGGCTTGAAATTAACAGTGTGGAGTGAATCCACAGGTGCTTGGTTTGACAGATCGAGGACGTTTTCGGTTTTGTGTACAAAACCGTTGGGAATGTCGAAAGGGGGGGGGGGAGAGAAACAAGAGAAGTCAACATAATTGGAGAGTAAAGAAAAGTCGTCAATATACCAGATCAAACCATGCGTGGGTGCATGCGTGGAAGAGGTGTATTTCACAGTCGTAAATCATAGGAATGTATCTCCAAGATTTACGACTGTGAAATACAAATTAGAACATGCACTGTGCTGTGTTTGAAACCAACATCTACAGCCATTATAGCCCACGACACTGATCGGAAAGTGGCTCAACTTACACTACACATTCTAAAAAACCTCCTGGTCAGAATATTGACCCTGATCCGGGTCCAGATGGGCCTGACCCATTTCTGTGGGTCAACATGACCTGGAGTCTGTGTCAAAATGACCAGAATGGAGTCAAATGACGTATAATTCGATTGAGTTTTTTTTTAAACCTCTTTCCGGGTCAGCCTGACCCGGTTTAGACTGGTCCCCGCAAGGACAAAGACAGGTACTGGTCTTAAGGCCCAATGATTTCATTGGAAACATCATGAAATGAATGCTAGGTCAAAGGTACGTTTGCCAACATCCGGTCTGGCAGGTATCTGGCGTTATTCACGAGCCTCGAAGTGTGATGTCAGATGTTCGGGCTAGACCCGGTTCAGCCTGACCCGGAAATGGGTCAGGCCCACTGGGACCCAGTATCCGGATCAATTTTGACCCGGATGTTTTAAGAGTGTAATTATGTTGTCATCGTCTTGTGTCAGTTAACGGAACTAACTGAAACTGTTGTTGGGGATATTATAGCACAACTATTTTCTGTTAAATTGTCGTTTAGATAGGAGCCTACTAAGTTTCTACTCTGACTTACCCTCCCTTCCAATGATGGTCTCTTTTCCCTGCGGCATCAGCTTGCAGTCCAACGAGTAGATCTGACTAGTTGATATCATGTCATTATTTAAGAAATGTTTCATCCACTCCTCTTTCCTTGTTTCGATCGCAGCCGCAATGCCTGTAATATAACAATGAGATTGATCGACTGGTGTTTTCCCATACAGTAAAAAAGAAGTAAATTCCAGCTGATGCACTTGGCCATCACGGTTCAGCCATCTTTTTCTTCCATTTGAACCAATGTAACCAATATCCAGGCCCCCTTTTGGTATATGAGATTTATCATTCACTGTCATTGTTGCACACAGGAACAATACCAAGAAGGTGACGTCAAGTGAATATAATCGATGGGGCACATCCATGCATTTGAGTTCTAGTTTTAGTTCTAATTCCTTAATCATAAAGTAGCAGCTACGGACCCCGTAGAAAAAAGACCGCCAACAGTATGGAAAGAGTGCAGTAACTTTCCGTATACCATGCCCAATATGTGGCAGATAGTGTCCTCCCAAAATGTTCCCTCACTTTAACATACTGGTTTCCTTCAACAGAAACACCCCACCCCCTAAAATCCTGTGAAGAATTCCTGAGATTCCCCGAGCACAATGAAGACACAATAGGAATGGGGGCGGGGGACTACACCACGCCACATAATGAGCGCCAAATGAGTTTCCCTGTTAACACTAATAAAATGTACACGGTTACTTGGGAGCTACGACAACAGTAGGCCTATGGTTCATGCAAAATCACTCTAAGGTCAGTTTTATGGTTTGGCAATTTTTTCAAATGCGCTAATAAAGTACAATCTATATTAGGCCTAAAGCAAAAACATTTAAAACTGTCTTAGCTTCAAATGTATTTTTATCATAGACTCACCATCCATGTTTCTTGCTGTCTGTGTGACCTTCAACTCAACAAATGAAAGGTGTCGGATTGAAGCTTATCAACGTTTGACTTGTCCGGGTTCCCAGACTCACTTTGATCGGCTGCTGCTCATTTTGTACTTCCATTTGTTTTTTTATCGTCACCTTTGTAATCGACAGAGTACTCCCTTTATGTTTATTTTTGCTTCTCGTTTTAATTTTTTCTTCTTCTTATCTTAAAAAAAAGGTACCTGACTAAACATCGCCCCGCTTTGTGAGCACATTATTTACCCTGGATGTTTGAAGTTTTTTTAGACCACTACACAAGTGCCTCGCAACAACTATTATGTGCACATTATCTTGTATGCCTATTTTGTTCTTGAATGGTTTTTATCTCCGCTAGACACGGTCATTGGAAGTGCATTGTGATTGAACAGAGTAATAACTACAATTTATATGGTGTTAAGAGTGTTGGATATAGTTTTCTAGCATTTGTTAAATAGTAAGTTAATTTAGTCGGTTTGTTTCAAACCCCGCAGTGTTGGCCGCTGTCAGCAAGTACAATATGCCATTGTCTTAACCTCGTCGTACACAATGGTCATGATAGCTCATAATGTCATGATACACGAGCTGGACCATGTCACGTCTTAGAAGGGGGCCAATCAACAGGGGTTGGTGATTTGGTTATAGGAGTGGGCAGGAAAAAACTGTCAGCATTGTGTTCAAAATTGGTATGTAAATTGCCACTGGCAGATGAAACCAAAAACTTAATTAATTAAGCGAACAAATTAGCTTAAATTAACACAGGCAATACCTGGACATGTAAACAACATACTTAAACATTAAAACTCACAACTCTCATTCTGGTCACCTGTTCGAATGCTTGCCCGAGAGGCATTTGTCAGATGCATATTAGGTAGGCCCTACACGCAGACTTCTGTATTTAAAACCAAGTTGTGGCCCTCTGCAGTGGCCGCATTTCTTGAGGTTTTTCAGAAGATTCGAGCAACTCAAAGACACAAGAATAACCATCGACTTGTCAAAAATTAACATTTAATGAGCATT
>CM021533.1:11418314-11432556 GCA_010994315.2 Pisaster ochraceus
AGTTACCCATTTGCTCGGTTAGTTTACCCAAAATAAGTCCAATGCAAACACGGCTTTAGATAAAAATAATTACCCACATTGGGCCAAATTGTCTGACAACACCCGGTGTCTTTCAGTACAGACAAATCAGAATTTGTATGAATGATTTATGAAATTAAGGAACCAGGGCCTAATTTTATTTCATTTTTCATGGCTCTGCTTACTGCTGAATTCTGCGCTTGCATCATCATTCATTGCTTACAGGGCAAGTGCCAAATTTCTTCTCTAGCTGTGTGAGCGAAGTGCCCCCGGCGTGATTTGAACCAGGGTCCTAGAGGTGGAAGGCGAGGGAAAGACACCACTGTGCCAACCCGACCATTACGCCAACCTGACCATTCTATGTTTCGCAATTCTGTTACTTCTTTTTTCTTTTTGTATGTGCTGCACCTCAGACTAGGTTCTTGTACACTAGATAGATTGCGCGTTAAAAATGCACTAAATTATTTTCCTATATGTAATAAATGTGTTTTGATATGACTCAACAATATTTGTTGTATCAAATAAAAATTAAGGATGAAAACCACTAGCTTTACGCATGTTATGGTGAGTTTCTTACTTCTTCTGATGTGTCCACTGACGCTCTTGCCTTCAGGAGAATCTTCACACAGTCCGAGTGGCCTCCAAGAACTGCCCAAGTCAAAAAAAAATTTAAAATGCAATAATTATTCTAGGGACAAAAGCTAACTTATGGAAACATTTCTGGGAGTCTTTGGTGAGTTTAATCCACATCAGTTGGTTTTTATTATTAGCTGAAGCCTTTCCAGATGAAAATTACTACCAATCCTAAATTCGAAAATCCTTGGATGACAGTTATGCGCTTTGTTTTACGTGTTTGTGGTACACCATACTTTAAGGTTTCAGCCTGGTTTGAATGTTTTGACTACGGTGAATGTACATAGTACATGTACATGTACAATGTACATAGAGCTTCAGGGCCTTGTCACATTGTCGAGTGGCAATTTTTACAGACAACTTAGAAGAGACCAGAGGTACACTGATTATGTAACAGCCAAGTGTTTTCGACGCATAGGATGGGCTAATGAGAAACTTTGTTTTACCTCAAGACGTACAGTACTTGAGTGGCGGCAAGTGCATTAGGTCTATTAACACTCACCAGCTAGATGGAGTGCAGTTTTCCCTGTGACCTCCTTGGCGTTCAATGGTGCCCCAGCCTGGACAAGACGCTGCACACAGTCTGTGTGGCCACCCATCGCTGCATAATGTAGAACTGTATAGCCTGTGCAAAAATAATGTCACAAAATGGGTTAATAAGAACAAAATGCATTGGGCTTTGGGGTGATTTTGAGAGAACACTGGTGTCACCATTAGTATTGGGACTTTACATGTTGACAATGTTTACATTTTTTGGCATTCTGGTTTTTGGAGTTCTTTTCTTAAACAGGCTCAACGTTTTTATTTAAAAAACGGTTTCAAGATTTATGTTATTTTGTTATTGTTGTTGTTTTCTTGACAACATACTTGTCCACAAAGTACTCTCCACAACCGCAGCACACAATTAAAAAAAGCAAAAAAAATTAACAGGCTCAGGATCTGTTTAAAGTTATGTCTTAATCCAAAATAACTATACTTACTCTTGCATGAACACGATGCCATAATTATTTGTTTCCAATACTATAATGCTCAGAACAAACAGAATCCGCGTACTGAAAAATACACAGTGTCTATTTTCAAATAGTGGACTGAAATAAAGACATTTCAAAGCTCTACCACAGCCTCCCCCAAATGCCGATGGCCACCTTTGTATAAATAGCTTATCAGAGGCAACCAGAGTTGTGAAAAGCCGCTGCCTTTCATTTTGCAAATGTCAAGGCTTAAAGTTCAGATCACTCAAAGCAACAGCGCGCCAAGAAACAAATTCCTGGTGGAAACTGCAACAGGAGTTCAACATTTCCAATCAGATTTCTCGATCTGCACCTCCTGCAGGCTCGTTAAGGTAAACTAAGGAACAGGTTCTTCCTGAATGGATCAGAGTTTGAAATTATAGCCTTCCTTGACTTTTAAGGCTCACAGTGAGCTTTGCAATCCATGAGGTATTGATCCTGTCAGATTGGGGCACTTTGAATTACACGCTGGCTTTAGGAACCCAAAGCACTGGAGTAGAGTGTCTTAAAGCACGTAGACAACATTAGTAATTGTCTGAGACCAGTATCCATACTTTATGTTACCCCAAAAAATACATCAAACCAGTGAAAGTTAAAGCTCAATTGGTCATCAGACTCACAAGAAAAAAGTGAAAACCCCACTACATATGTTTTCACTGTTTTCAAAAATGCTTTCAATCTAGGGAGTCTAGCAGCACTCAGACATTGTCAGAGTACGTGGGCCAAAATACACACACACTGTGGATTGTAATTACTGTGTCTACAAACGTGACAAATGACACGCCATATATTCCAAGCCTGGTGTCTAGTTTCTATTGTCTAAATTTGTACATGCACAGTTGTACAGTAATAAGTTGACGCCTTGGTACCATATCTACACTGTACAACAGTTTTCTTATTGCTAGGGTTAGGACTCGAAATAACCCAGGGCACCCACAGCACTTGCAGTGGTGCCCTGTGCAAAGTTCCAATACAAATTTACATTTTCCTCTTAGAGTGCCCTTAACCAGAGGAAAATTGCTGTGCCCCTTCGAGAGCAAAGTTCAAGTCCTGGCTAGGGTAATTGATATATTCTTTTTGAGGGAAGGACCGAATGGACTTTTTCCGATTAGCCCAACTTAATAGTCATAGACAGATACTATGGAAGAGGTGGAATTACTAGGAGACCATGGAGGACATGGCTTTTGTTACCCCTGGTCTTGGCCTTGGTGCCCCTTCAAGTTTCCCACAGACTAAAAGATTTTCCAATGGAAGTGCCCTTTGCAAAATGAAATCGAAGATGAACTTCTAGGCCTGAATAGTTGTTCATAGCATCATATTTTGTGAGTCAACTTGTGTGATTTTGACAATGCTGTGTAAAAAGGTTATTGTTAGTCATGAAATGGCTCCAAGATATAACCAACCTACACGTACATGTACTGTGAGCCCAAACAAATGCGATCTACTGGGTTTTGTTTATCAGAAATTGAATCAGTACCGCAAGCTTCATGTAGATACTTCCATTGATACTAGTCATCAATTTCATAGGACATGCCTACTTGTATGTAATTCGTCACGTGTTGTGATTACCAAAATGTATAATGCACAAATTAGTTGAACTCAAGAAAGTGCACACTACATGCAGACACGACAATCTCTATGTGCTGAATAGCTTCTATAATTAGCCTAGAAAACAAATTAAACAACTGTTTTTGGTACACCATCATGCCAACAATCTTTTCTGTTGAGACATTCAAACTCCTGTATGATGAGTATTTCCCGTACTTCAATTAGCCAAATTCGTTTTCTTAGCGCGCTCCTTTCCTGTGAAACAAAAAACAACAGAGGAAGTGGAAAAGGAGGGAAGACAAATCAACAACTCTTAAGTGGTGTTACCTTGACTGTCTGCAGCAGCAACAGTCGTTCCAAGCTGAATCATAATATCCAGGCAGCCAAATTGACCCAGCTCAGCAGCCAAATGTAACCTGTGGGCCAACAAGGAAGACGAATCTAGAGTTAGAACACAATGCAACTGATTATCATAGCTCCCAAATTACATGCAACTGTCACTCACCTCAGAGAAAGACATTTTGTCTGACAAAAAAATAAAGGATTTGAGCCAACAACCTCAGGATTAACGATGTAATTCTTTCTTTTTGAATGCCATGCACTGACATTCAATCTGCAAATTAAAAAAGTTCTACATCTATCCCTAACAATCATCTAACTGTAGAATACAGTCAACAGATTACCCGAGGCTGATTTCACAAAGAGCTAAGATTAATTTTAACTGTCTATCAATCTTAGGCAAAGTGTGGCATCACAATAGACAATACTGTGGTGATATTGGCAACAAAAACAATCGCTTCCAGACTTGTAAATCCACTCCAAAGAGGACCCCAAAAAAAGGAGCCCGGCCCTTTTCATTTATTAAAAAATGGAATCATTGGAAGTGATCACACTTAAAAATTTACAATGAGATAATACCTCCAGAGGTCTATAAGTAAAACAGCAGGCCTAGAAAGTATTAACACTGGAACACAGGCAAGAGGCCAGAACTTTAGCCTTGGGCATGTTGGGCCAGTAAACTAAAGACTGGACAAGTCTGGGGGTCATGTGTTTTTCAACTGACTAAAAGTACCTCATTGTGTAATAATATCTTTAAATATCTTTCAATTGGTAAATATCTTTCAGTTGTGTTGAGTATTGAAGCGTACTTAATACCACAAGACAAAACTAATGAAATATTTTCTTAGTGCTTGTTCAAATAAAAACAGTTTATAAATGTGTACATTTTAAACTATAGAAAGTTCTTTCTCATTACGTTCTGGTCTTGTAAAATAAATGCTGGTCCAGTAACCTACATGTACATGTACAAGCACTTTGGTCTTTGGTCTTAGTGGATTTTTTCCCTAAATTCGAGCCCTGAAACAGCAAGCATTGTAAGTACATGTATAAGATGTGTACGTGTACATAAGTGTACATGTAGGTAAAATGTCTACAAACCTCACCATATATTAAAAAACTTTTTATGCATAGTTCATGACCTACAAGTATGGCTCATGTAACACATTTGACAAGTTTGACTAATGGCTCATGTTTACTAGCATGTAACTTTAATCTTTTTCTCTGGTTATGGAAAACACCAGTGATTACACTTTAAAGCTGTCCTCCGAGGGAGACTGTCTAAAAAATATTTGTTGTCGAAAAGATGAACCCATTTCCACCTGAATTAAAACTTGAGAACGTAATGAAATTGTTCACTGCTTAGCCTCTGCATTACTCATTGCACCAACACACACTAAACAGTCAAACATATTTTCTGCAACATGTAGTACTTAGTTTTACTACATTAAAGCGTTTTTTATACAGACTTACTTCTGCAGAGTGATGATAGTTAAAAACAGCCCCTTGTGTAACTTTGGAAATTGGATCAGACAGCGTAATATATACAGTATAAGAGACAGTCGCCAGATAAATGCAGCCCATGTCTCATCTCATTAACATCTTCTGACTAGACCCACTACAGGAGCCTCGTTAGGCCACTCTTAAAATACTAACAGGCGGCTGGACCCAGCAATGCATTGAGAAGAAAGAACTATTTATAGCAATGATTGCTCACCCTGTGCTATTTCGATTAAATATAATCTGATCTCAAGACTGCTCTTTCGGTTCTTGTTTAAAGTTTATATCAGACGTATTATTCATCGAGGAGAGAGAATGCCCGAAGTGCAAGCACAACAAGTTTCAGATCATTGATTATTGACTACAGCTATCCCCACCTTGTATAAAAGTTGTCTGTGTTTTGACAGTCAATAAGAGTGTGTGCATTTATTTTTGAAGCTTTTGTAAATTTGAAGCATTTAAGACAAAATTTGTCATTTTTATGATTTCTCTTCAACAAGTTCAACAATTGGAGTGTCATGGTCCAGGGGTGTGCAGGTTCTGGTACTAAATCATTTAACCATAATACATTGGTGTAATAGTTTTGACCTTCCTTGCTTTGTATGCACAATAGAAGAACATACATGTAGTACACTTATTAAGAGAAGGGGTTTGGCATGGTTTACTGCAGATAATAACAACAATAATAATAACACAGCATTTGTAGGGCGCACTTTCTCTGTAAAACATTCAAAGGTGCGGGTCTACAAAAATGTTAATAAAAGAATTCTCAGATGTGTTCATTAGTGTGTCTCAAGGCCATTTTGAAATGATGTGTTTTAAGAGATTGTTGGAAGTGGGAAATGTCATGTGCATCTCTAAGATATTTAAGCAGAGAGTTCCAGAGGCAAGGGGCAATGTTAGAAAAGGCCTATCACCATAAGTGGAGACACGAGTCCGGGGAACACACAGCATGCTGCCCGATGACCTCAGACCTGGCCTGACATGCCGGTGCTGAAGCATGCTTTGAAGGTAGGGAGGGGTTGAACCATAAGTGCTTTGCATGTCAGGAGGTTGATCTTGTACTGAATTCTGAAACTAATGGGTAGCCAGTGTACATTTTGTAGTAAGGATGGGAAAAATATGAGAAGACATTTTGTGCCACAACACCAGGAAAACCCTTACAAGATGCTATATAATACAAATGTAGGTCTCACAACTAAAATAGAGCTCTGTATGGCCTGTCCCTAAAACACTTAGCACTGTAGTGCCCATAGTGCTGATTACTACAATTAAATACATAATAAAACAAAGTTGTTGTTTTGTTTTTCAACCATCACTTTTCAACCTGGCAATAGCATTCTTAGCAAACTTTCCTGAAACTAAGTGACCTGAACTGTCATCATTCAATTATGCATCATACGAACAGACCCAAATTTAAAGCCTGATACAACAACAATCTGTGTGCAGATACGACTTGGTTTAAGTGTAGTTTGGGAAGCAGCCAGCCAACTTGACCACTTGGAACTTTTACTGGTCCCTGGACGTTTTTAGCTAAGCATTGGCCAGCAGACCGCTCACAAACGGGAGAAGTCCATTGACATGTTACCCTTGCTGCTCATTGTCTTTAATAGTAATCACCTTGAGGGCAATGGCCTCTTCTAGCAAACAGAGTAC
The DNA here is from genome assembly GCA_010994315.2 of Pisaster ochraceus. Taxonomy (NCBI): domain Eukaryota; kingdom Metazoa; phylum Echinodermata; class Asteroidea; order Forcipulatida; family Asteriidae; genus Pisaster; species Pisaster ochraceus. Next base: position 11,425,016 of record CM021533.1, read on the forward strand.
CCTGTGCTTCCTCTAATGCTGAGTCATCATTTACAATTTAAACCTCTCTTCCTCCAGTCCAGATGCACATGCCTACCAACGATTCAGAAAACACGTTGCTCCTTCACCCTCTAGAAATGTCTAAGGCTCTGACTTAAGGTGTTAGAGTGTTTGCCTATTCCTTCCTTTTCCCTCCTATAATATCTTTAATGGAATTTGTTACATCCTAGATGGATTCTTTCTTGCATGTAATTTTCATGAGACCACAGGCTTAACAGGCCGATTGTCACAGCATCCTTAGGGCCTTGTCACACCATGGTCACCCGAGGCAATTTTTACAAGCAACTTGGAGGCGAGAAAAGGCAACCAACTGCAGAGCATGCTATACATGAGCACTTTGTTAGCACATTAGTCATTTTTCAAACAATGTCTGTACGATCCCTAAATATGAGAAAGTTAAATTCTGAAAGCCTTTTCTTCTTTGCTTGGAACTGGTTGCCTGTAAATTGACTCATGTGACATGGCCCTTTATACCCTACAAAAAATGTACATGTACTGTAGGACACTCAGGCTGCTTTTACTACAATGTAACAAAACACAATAGATTTTGCAGAATTTTGGGGCATTTAGGAACTCAAGTAATGTAATGCAGACTGTCCATCATGTAGCCTAAATGGTTGAGAGGGGTGAACACTTTATAAAGTCAGGGTTCTCCCTGTGCACAAGCATGGAGGTAGAAATCTACCTCCATGGCACAAGCTCGTGCCAATACAAGCGCAAATTGCATGCCAATATACACTCAAGCATGTATTTAAATTTTGAGTAGCTTCCCAAGTTCCAATTTTAAGAAGTTATTGGGGTCTACATGCAACGAAAACAATTCAAAAATTCCACATGAAAAAGGAGTAAAAGAACAAATTTCGTTCTATTTTTGAACATCCTGACTACGCAGATTGTGGGCATATTGACAACCTTGTTTCAATGTAAATTTGTCATACTGCTCTTTTAAAGAAGAGAAAGCAATGATTAAGTCCCAGTAGCAGAGCTGTCAACATTCTTGAAATCAGGGAAATTTTGTACAAAAATCAGGGAGATACTTTACATTCTACATAATACATGTAATAGGGAACAAGTTTCCATAATCAGGGAGATTTTCAAATTTGTTCATCAGAACATGGAAAGATTGGTTTATTTTCAGGGAACTTTCTGCAGAATCAGGGAGAGTTGGTACATGTACAATCTGACAATAGTTATGTAGTTGCACTATTGACCTGAGAGTTGAGTGATACAGCGGCACGTGTGTGCGCATGATGCTATGTCATGTGTTGGCAACGAGAGCGATTTTGCTGTTCGATGATATTTTGGGGTTATCATTTGCATAAACAGATGGTGCTGGTTTTTTTCAGTTTGGGCAGAAAAAGCTTCACAAAACGGTGCACTTTTGAACAGTCTTTTTCATTACTAAATAAGCTGTTTAAGTAACAAAGCTATTATTCGGCTCCTGTGATGTCTGACCATTAAAATTCAACAACTTGTCACAAACATCAACGGTTGAGTCCCTCTTTGAAGGGAGTGTAAATGCCTTTGGTAAAATTTTGGTAAAGAGTACTGGAGAGCTATTGCTATTATGAAACATTGGTAGAAATGTTTTAGAGAAAGAGATAATTTTTCACCCCAAAAATTGAATCTGAGAAAGGCTTTAGACATGATGCCTTTCCAAGGCATCTGAAAGCACACAATTCTATGCAACAAGGGTAGTTTTTTTCCTTGTCATTATTGTCTTGCAACTTCAATGACCAATTTTCACAGGTTGGTTGTTTTATGCATGTTGGGATTAACTAAGTGAGGATACTGATCTTTGACAATTACCAAAAGTATACCTTGCCTTTAGCATCGACCTGTGTGCAATATTAAAGACCAGCCCACAGTTGTTAAGAGGCACAATGCACAGCGCACAAAAGAAAAAACTGAATGCTTTTGGAATGCTGCATAATGGCAAAAAATCATCTATACAACAACAAATAAATTTGATTGTTCAATTGTGTGTAACTTACGGGACTCTTCCATCTGGGTCCATCTTGATTGGGGAAGTTCCCTTCTTGGCTAGAGCTGCTTGAAGCTTCTCGATATCCCCAGCTTCAACAGCCTGGATCAGCTTATCATCATTCTTGCCCCATTCTCCCTGCAGAACATTCATTAATACAAACATTAAAGGCAGTGTACGACTACATGAACAGCATTTACGGTACATACCATACAAAGTACAGTGCAGGCAAAGTTTTTGTCGAAAGACCAAATCATCTTACTAAATGAAAATTTTGTCTGAATACACACCTTGGAGTAAAACATAATACAAATTCATAAAAAACACTGACCCTAGTTTAATAAAAATTATAAAAAAATCCTTGAGGGAACTTTGCATCTACATGTACATGTGTAGGTCTACCATGTCTACGTAATCTTTTCATTCATTTCATAATTGACAAAATGAAAACAAATTCTTAATGAGTGAAATTTTAAAACTTGTCAATTTGTTCTCCTTCCCACTTTGAAGTTGCACAGGTGCAAACACCAGGAGTTACAGTAAACAAAACAGATTTTTTTAAACGAAATTTGAAAGGTAGAATTTCAAACACAAATTTCCTGGAGCAAGAATGTATCACTTCAAAAAAGTCTGAACGTACTCATCGGTGTATACATATAGTACAATGGGTTAAAGATTAATAATGCATGTTGCAGTGAAAAATTGCATACTTAGTGCAGTTACATGTTTAAAGCAAGCTTCATAGATCTCCAGGCTCAAGAAAAGTCAAAATCCGAAACTAAAAGAAAAATATTGACAGGGACTGACACTTCATTGTTTGTACCAGAGTTGTTTAAGTCCTCTTAATGCTCTGTATGCCAATATATTGATCGCTAAGAAGCTGTCTCCATTGTTAGAGTCGTTTATCATCCATTGACTGTGGCTCTTTGACAGCCCTGGCAAGAACATTTCTCTTTGGTCACCCATTTTCCGCCTCATTACACTCTCAGTGATGTTTGGGGCTACTGAAATAATTGGCTTATGTCCCCAGGCTAGAGGAAGAAGTCATCTTGACATGACACTCCCACTGCTGAATCTATTCTCGGTTGTTGGGGATTGGAAATGCATCTGGGTACAGCTATATGTAAATGTCTGGAATATCTAGTTCAGTAGTTGGTAATCAGGGTTGAAATGAAAGCCAACACGTGTGAATCATAGAGCCGATAAGCAAAACAAATTTTGGGTTTTTTTTTTTTTGGGGGGGGGAACTTGAGATGAAATTCACAAAACTCATCAAGATGTATCATTAAGAATGCCCCAAAAGATAAAGTAAAGTAAAAACATTCCTTTCGTTTCATAAGCATCCACCTTAACACATTGGTCATCTTAACACGTCGGTCATAGATTCGCAGGGCGTTCCCATTTGCCACTGTGGTGCGCATGCGCGCATACCAACAGCAAAACAAATAAATAAAAAAATTTGAACATACAAATTCTAAGGATGTAAAAGTGTATACATGTCTCCACCACTGCCAAAAGTGTATTTGTTGCATTCTCAGGGATGCCAGTGTATTCAATTAACAACACAAAAACCTTTCATTCTCTACGAGTATTACTCGAAGTGGCAGAATCCATTACACCTGTTACTACGAATACTCGTAGGCGGCAGTCAATGTGTTAAAGGCAAGACTTCCAAAACTTGGGTCCAGAATGCCCCCCAGTTTTGAAAAATCCTGGGGAGAACCCTGTGTATATTCCCACTTTCAATAACTACAATGTATTTTGGAAGGGGAGGGAGGTTGCACAAAGACAGAATCCAAAAAACAAGGATCCTCTACTGTTTTTAAAAGACCTGGGTTTTAAAAGTTCAATAAAAAAAACCAAACATTACTGTCCTACATACTGTAAAGTGTAAATTGTACTCTTTGAGGTTTGTGTCACTTAGGTGTCTACTGAGTGGAAAAGGGTAAAACAGACAAAACACTCCTCCAACCCATTTCAACTCAAGTATGCATTACTTTCATTGATCCATTCATTAAACAATCGTACACAACTCTTTTTATTTGCTAAACGTGTATAATGTTCTGAAGCCCTCTTTAAAAATGTGATGTTTCCACCGCCCATAAATCAATACTTTATCCCATTTTGGACTGTAAAAAAGTGCAAACAAAAGATTTGCCTTCGACTATTGTTAGTCCTGCAAGAGGCTGATACAATTCGGACGCCAGTGTGTGTATTCATTTACAGGTATCCAGACAAAGTGTATAAGGAGTGCCCTTTTTTGTAAATATTTACCTGGGATTGAATTTAAGGCCTATTAGAGCAAGGTGGAAGTTTGAAAAGCTGATACAGGATCTGAGCACCCCTGCACACAAACACACTTTCATTGACATTAGATTCAAAGAAAATCGATTGTTTTAGTCCACAATGAAATGTAATCTTGATTTCAAAAACAAGTACGCTTAACAGGTCAACGTTAACTTCTTTAAGAAGCGTTTTCTTGTTGGGAGGCTAATCATCGAAACTGACGTATACATGTGCAAGAACTAAGAAGCTGAATTGCCAAGGACATGCAGGCATGCGAGGGCGCTTTCAGGCAGCCAGCCAGACCCAAGTATGACCAGAGCCAGAGTATCAAAATTGTTTGATTTTTCTGAAGCGAGGAAAATTTGAAGGCCCAGAAAAAAAAACCTGTTGGCAAAGGAAAGAACTAACACACAATTCAGTCGAACCAGGGCCACTTGGTGAAAGGAGAGTGCTTTATGCACGAGCCAACCTTGCCACACCCATGCCATCCCAAGGTTCAACACCACATATCATGGAGGAATCTATTTTCTGCCTCCATGCATGTGTTTATGGTCTACAATTAATTAAATTCTAACACAACCTACAATGTATGTACATGTGTACCCCACTGCTAATTGATTTTCAACTGATCAGTTTTTCACACATATCAAACTAGACTTCTGTACAATACGCAATTAAAGCTCTTGTCGCCTGCGAGTGATAAATTAATCCCAAAACCTTAGGAGGGTCCACTTCACGATTCAGCAATCAATACTATCCCATCAAGATCTCACTACATGTACTTGAAATCGTACTCCCCAAACACCATCCCTCGTTATTGATTTAGTATAAAAGAGATGAACCATGCAGTTCACTGAAAGTGCAATTTACTGATTGTTGAACTACTGTAGTGAGATACTTAGTGACAGTTTACTGTTTAGAGGGGTGATATTTAATTAAAATGAGGTGATGAGGGATTTTGAAGAGTTCTTTATTGCCATTCTGCTGTTCAAATATTTTACTTTGGGATAAGCACACACTGTAAACTTTCTGTAAATGTATAATATTTGTCTGGCAGGATTAAACCGCTCCAGTAAATTTGTTCAACCCCAAATTATTTAAAATTTACCCAGTCAGTTTCCTTTGTGGTTTATTACTTGATACACTTAATTTGTAAGCTTTTGCTTGGAAAGAGTCTACCATTTGAATAGGACCTAAGAGATTATGGTGTAACCGCAAACCTTACCCGATTCTTACTACTTAGAGAGTTTTATGCCATGCAAAGTTTCAAATCCTAGACTCATAATAGGCACAACTGTTGTTTGGACGGTACAATTCACTTGAGATAATCCTCTTCAATATGCTTCAACAAGGTTTTATCATTCTGCTTGAAATAAAGATGCACAAGTCCAGACTTCATACTAAATTTATTAACGTCAAATTATGTCCTCCTTTTTTTAAAATTTAACGTTAATTAAATACAAGCTTTGAACCCTAAATGTACACCTAGGTCAACATTTTGCTTTTTGTTGATGGCTATTTGTTGAATATAATGTTCATCCTGCTTGGGCTAGCTCAAGAGAGAACAGACCAAGACACATTTTTCAAGTTGGTGCCACGGACACAAGAGGATACTGTCTTAAGTTATTCAAACCAACTGCTATGTAAAGCACTAACTAAAATAAAGTAGACAGAGTCTCCCATCTTATATCAATAACACCAAGAGGGTCTTGAGGTCAGAGCTAGACGGGCATTGGAAAGAAATGGGGTTCCAAAAGGTAGAGGCCTAACTACTAACTAAACTATGTGCAATTACTTTTATTGCATCAAAGCAACAAAGTTTGAGCAAGTGCTGACAAATTGATAAAGGTTTCAAAAGTTCACACAAAGTTTAAAAGTTTCCAAATTCTTACCTCCTTATCCCGCCCTTTCTTCAGTTTCTTGAACATTGTCTCTGATTATCTTCTGGCTACAACTCACAAACCATGACTGGCTAGAACAGTGTGAGGTGACGACAATCCTTGCACCCGGGCCCCAACACAACAGCATGAACTACACTGCAGTAAAGCCTTAAAAGTTATTTGTTTGTATCATGTAGTTCAGGAGTCTGTTGTAAGCGTCCAATTGTAATATGTTTGGAAGCTCATGATCCTTGATAGATTGGAATGGAAGACTAACCAAGGTAAATTTGTTTAAATTGTTAAGTTTGTTCTTCTGACCACAGTTCTTACAGTTTTGTTTTTATGTGTTTTCTTAAAGTGCATACAATGTGTGCAAGATGAGTTTCAAGCACAGACTGTGGAAGTGGTAATTGCTTGCAAAGATCTTGCCATGTTTAATACATGTATGTATAAAACCATTTAAATGTACATTGATCTAGATTGTTACCTTTTATCTACAAATGAAGCCAGTTGACTGAGCAAAAAAGTCTGACACATGGATGACATTGCACAGACTAAAGGAAGGCCTATTGAATGTCAACATTTGATAGGTTGTTCATTTGTGTACTAAATGAGTAAACAAGGCAAGTCTCTCCTTTTTTTATGACTCCAACTGGAATAAGTCCATTGGGTGTACTAATAATCTGTTTTTGGAAGCATGAAAGAGAAGGTTCCAATGGAATTGGAATAGTAGTCACTGTTTTGAATCCTGCCAACATCTGCATGCAATGACCTGAATGGACAAAAATGTAATACAATGTTAGGAAAAAAACAAAAAACATGGATTGAAGAACTCAATAACAATATAAGAGAACAATGGTCTATAACAAACTGAATATGTATTGAACATGCATTGTTTCTGTCTCAACATGCATGCACATTAACAATAGGTCCATGGCCAAAAAAATAAATAAAATCCATAGCAACTTTAACATTTTTCTACACCACAATAAAATCAGTAAGGTGGGCAATATTTAGGCACAATAAGCCTGTCCTTAGCTAAAAACCATTAGACCTTTCCATTGTTGATAAACAAACTGCGCTGGTTGGCATTGATGGCCGAATGTTATAGCAAAACATTCAATCTTGTTATCGGATGTTTTCAACATTTTCTGCAATTTTTAAAGTAAAATACCTCCCAAGACTGATTGCTTTGTTTTCAACAAATTCAGCACTATTTTTGAATATTGTTGTGTGTAACATTGTTACAAACTGTGGCTATCTATTTTTGTTTTGCATTTATGGCTTTCCATAGTTTTCAAACTTTGGTTGGCAAAACATCTGGCTGTGACGTTGCAATAGAAAGGTCTATA
>CM021533.1:11452579-11468586 GCA_010994315.2 Pisaster ochraceus
AGAAATTAGTTAGTCAATGGGCAGGTCAAACTTTTACAGAATCATGAGAGAGGTCTTAAACTGCAAACCGTGGTTTTGGTATTGCAGATTTGCAGTTTTAAACTAAGCCCAGCGAGTTCCAAACCCCAATTACGCCTGTTGACATGGGTGGCTCATCGTGAAAATGGTGCCTCCAAACCAAACTTTATCGCTGCAGCTTGGAAGCCTGAGGAAACTCGGAACGATGGGTCTCAGCTTTGAACCAAATACCATATTTCAGGGTTTCTGCAGATCTTTAAAAACATATTAAAGAGTCTCAAAATTATTACGGCATTAAAAGTATTAAATTCAGTTATTTGAGGTCATAAACAAATGAATGAAGCATGTAATGAATTTTCCTATCAGCTCGTAATGAACCGAATTACGCTGCATGTAAAAAAGTTACATAAAGTGTGAGCGGGTTATGGCTGATTTCCTTGCTTTATTCACTTATTTTTGGTCTTAAACTTTGTTAAGGGTGGCATTAAAAGGGTCTTAAAAAGTCTTAAATTTGACTTTTTATAGTGTGCAGATACCCTGCTATTTGAACCAGTGTAAATCTCCCTCTTCCATGACAGATGGGCTGGGTTATCTTATGTGCACTACCAACCCAATCAGGCACCAATGTCTTAGCACCCATTCAAAGGCAAAAGCAGTTATTTTGAAGTGTCTTTGTTCAAGAACACATGCACTTCTGATCCACTCTAGCTTTTTCCAGATGCACACACAAAGCTGCTTCTTTTACATACTCTTTTAATAGCCTGCCGGCAATTGTTTCCTTAGCTTACAAATTCCTAACTATTCTACCCCTTAATGGATGCTTTGCCATTTGCAAATTTCTCTCTGTCGCCTCTTTAAGTGTTTGCACACCTGGAAGCAATTCTTATGCATTTTTCTTTTTAGGCATAGGCATTAAAGTGTTTGTTTTGAATCAATGAATGTTTAAAAAACAATTTTTAAAGTTTGCACTGTCGTTGTAACTAAGATGACAGATGTTTTGTTGCTCTTATTTTCTGACACTTTTGTTTCGGTGTAAATTAGTGGAGAATATTTACATGCTACTTATTGATTATTTACATGCTACTTATTTATTTAATGTCTTTTTATGATGAAAGGTTGGGCAGAAGGTTGGGACAATAGTGCAGGAAAGATTCGGGCGTTGCATCCTGGAACTTGGGGGAAACAATGCGATCATTGGTAAGTGACATTGAGTAATGGAATTGGTGCAAGTTGATTATAGTCATCAAAATGAGTCATTAATTTCAATGATTTGTGGTTTGCTTATCTTTGGAAAGCCTTATTGGAAAGTCAAATTATTTTGTCTATATTGGCACGTTGTGGCTCGGCGGTTAAGAGCACCGAATTTAAGCTCTGGTGTTTCTGATCAGCTGGGTGTGGGTTCGACTCCTGGTCTTGACATGTGTGTGTTGTGTAGGGCACGTAAAAGCTTATCGCTATGAGACGGGGGATTGCCCTGGTGTTTCTGGCAATGGTTGCTGAATGCGCCGCAGCACCTTGTTAACCCTTATAAAGTGCTACATAAATTAGTCTCTTAATTAAACAAAAATTAAAAACCTGTGGTAAAATGTTTGTGTTTCTTCAAATGCCTTGAGTACCTTATTGGTACATCCGTATGCTATAAAGATATAAGACTTATTGTTATGTACTTGAGAAGTTCTTAAAGATTTGTTTAAATTATCAAGAAAAGTACATGTAGAGAAAACAAACAAATTCAGTCTAAAAGCTCACTGTTTTGTAAAGTTAATAATGCGCCTGTACCAATCCTGTGGAAGTCCATCTGAAGTGTTGTCATTGTAAAAATTATAATAAAAACATTTTCAAGATCCCCCAAATCTTCATAACTTATTTTGATTGCAACCACAAACGAAACTGTTTTACACTGTTTCAGTCATGATACTCTTCGTAAGTCTGTTTTTCAATGTTTTGGCCCTCAGAAAAATCAGAATTGTTATTAAATACCCTGAAAATACCCTTGCATGTCAACCAAGGACTCTGCTTCAACTGTACATGTCAGGTTGATAGTCTTGTGCAAGTCTGTTATGGAACGTAGATTGGACTGACATGTGTATTATATAGGTTGATTACTCACGCCTTTGTGCTCGATGGATATATGCAGACTGGATCCTCATGCCTCGCCGTAGTTAAAATATTTACATAAAGAGATCACCAGTCTACTTGCAGCATTGCGCAACAATATCAATTTGACACATTGGCTGGTATTTAGTGTATATGCTGACCTTTGACTGGTGTTGGTTTTTCAATCATTTCTGGTTAATTATCATGTAGATGATATTACAAATCTAAAAATTGTCTCTGATTCTACATCACTTTTATTACGTAATCAGTGTTCGGTGATTACATATACTAATCTTTAAGCTTATTTTAAAAGGAAGTCTTAGTTGCCCAGTTTATGTATAGATAGTTCACAATAATTGCCGCCTTTATTGGCAACTTGGGTTTTGGCTTTTTTTGAATTTATTTTTAGCAGCCTCAAGTGCTCATATTTTTCTATGTAGCCAAGCATGCCAAGTGGTTGACTGACCAATAAGGTGTTGTAAGCAGCAAATAAAACCAGTAACACCGGGGTGAACCCCTTCTCTTTATGATAAGTGCACATTACACAACACACGGGACGTAGAGCTTTACGTCCTTTCTGAAGGACGAGGCAATAATGGTCAGGTGCCCTGCCTAAGGGCACAAGTGTCGTGACCGGGACTCGGCCCACACTCTGCTGATCAGAAACACCAGAGCTTGAGTCCGGTGTTCGATCTTATCCATTCGGCCAAGACACGCCATTGTTACAAAACAAAGTTAGAAGGTTTTGCTAGACAATGTACGCCAGGCCAAGTGTTAATGCAAACCCTGCTCCTTAGAAATCTTTCCATTTGGAAAAAAAAAACTGATCTGAAGACATTTCGTATGTGGAAATTTTCTTAAAAGATTAAAAACAAGTAGTGTGGCAAATTCCACGCAAACAAAAACTGTTGCTCGCTCACCGTTTTGCCTCCTCGAAAACAGGTCTAATTTGAGCTGGTTTGATATGTTGTTTTGTGTGGAAAATGGAGGATTTAAACTCTCCTCAAGGCAGTAGTGCTCCAGATATTGTTCATGTTTATGTAACGTTTTACTCCGTTTGCCAAGAGGGACATCTATGCTTTGTTAGATTCCGCAGTTCAATGAATAATATAAAACAGATGAATATAATAACGTGTCCTTTACTTGTGTGTAGGATATATGGGTGCAGCACAAAACAAATGTTAATTTGAAAATGGCAGCCATGGGACATGAACTTTAGACTATTTACTCTCTGTGTTTCTGCTTTTTTTATTTACTCTTTCAAAGAGACTACATGTAGCATGCTAGCATCAGCATGTATTGCTGGTGTTGGTTACAATTGCAAGATGATTTATTCCGCAAATGTTCAGAATGTTTGCAAAAATAAACTTATAAGATAAAGTTATTTGTTTTGATTCGTGTGTTTTTTTTCTGCAAAAATGTATTCGTTTTCCATAAAATCAGCCAGTTGTTGCATCTTCATTCAGATCTGTAGGAGAGTCCTCAGTACCAATGAAGAGAAACAGCGTTAAGCCTTTTGATATTCTGTTTAACCTCATTTTCACTTAGACGCTTGAAGCCACTGCGAGGGGAGAAAAAAAAAGAGCGAGAATGATTTATTGAAAGATGCATTAGTCGAAAAAAAGTAATTTCTAGTAATTCTCGAGGGTACACCCATGTGAAAATCTCTTTCGGAAGGAGAGTCGTTGGTTTGATGAGAATAAACCAAGCCAATGGCACTTCTCAGAGCCACTACTCCTTTCAAAAGTGACTTCTTGTAATAAATTCACATCATGCAAAGCTTCAAACCAACAGTAAAGGGGGACTGCCGCCATTACTCTAGCAGGCCAGTGGCCGTACATAGACTTATGAACTCTCTAACCCAGTTACTGCATTCATGCGCCTGCTGGCTGCCACATCACGATAATAATGACGGCGTCCCTTGTGATGTGGCGGTCAGCTGATGCATGGGTTAGAGTTCATAATTTCATGTAATTGTACAGCCACAGGCCTCCTATGATCATGACGACAGTCCCCCTTTGAGGCTTATTTAAAAAAAGAAGAAACGGTTGATTGTCCTGTTTGTTTGGGCTTAGAAAAAAACAACAACAAGACGAAGAGGACCTTTTCATGTTTTATTTAGTATATTTTCCCAAAATGGCCACCGGCTTTTTCGTAGTAGCTATCCTACAAGTAAGTTAAAAAAAATGCACTTCCATAATTGTTTTGGCGAGCCATTTCTCGAAAAAGGACACACTGTAAAGGAGGCACTTCATTTTTGGGGCACACAACATGAATACACGTTCGCAACTCAACGACAGGTAGTCAAGTAATGCACAATGATCATTGTGTGTACAAAGAGCAAGGCAGGCCGGTAAAACATGTAAAGCAGCGAGATTGATGTACTTGTCGCAGAAGTGTAAAATAAGGGGAAATCAAATTGATCTTTGAAAGAATGGTGTCACGATGAAGTAAAAAATTAATGAAAATATTTTTCGGGGGAAAAGTTTACATATATGCTACATTTTCCCGCTTTTTTCTGGATACTTTCCCTTAATCCATTGCTCCTCTTTTTGCTATAAATGGATATGTTTGTGTTTGTTCATGTTTATGCCTCTGACGAAGGTCTGGTTTGGATCGAAAGCTAGGGCCATCTCCCCTACAAATTACATCATATAGATAAATAAAAAAGATGCACCGTCAGAAAAGAAGATGTGGGCAGGGACGATCAACTGGTACATGTATTTCTTTTTACTAGACCCAAATGCAATACTCTGCTTTTTGAAGGAGAAGATATTTAAACCGTTCAACTTATCAGTATTTCAAATGAATATAATTAGTTTTTAGATGGTTACTGTTTCTGTTGCGATCTATATTTCTGTGTCTCTCTGCTACAGTAATTACACAGAGAAGTGTCCCCCAAGAGCGTTAACTTTGTTCTGTAAAAAACCTGTTTAATTAACTAAAATTGATTTCATGAGATTTCAACCAACAATTTGCCTCTCGTTCACAGACTTAGCAAGCAAAGATGTCTGACCAGTGTTACAGGGTTTTTTGTTTGTTTTTATGGTAGCAAAGTTGCAGTCTGTCCTAACTGGTATTAATATACTGTTCTTATCTTAATGTAATTTACAACCGTAATTTACAACATCATTATACAAACAAAGCAAAGTCTGACTTTAATATTTATGAAGTACCTTGTGGGAAAACATTATCCTCAGCTTTTGCTGTTTATTTTCTGTTTATACAGATCATAAAATGGCATTTTAAATACTCAGTATAATAATTCTTGATGAACAGGATGAAGTTCTTTCTATTTTTGTACTTTCTACTTGCAAGTTCTTGGGACTTAGATTCTTGAGGATTACTACACTGCTTGCCACAGGTGATATTTATACAGAAAGCTTTCCGTTAGCCTTTCATTCCTTAAGTATCATAAAAAAATGTAGTTGTATTATTCAGAAGTCTTTGATACTATCTTGTTCTTCACCTGAAGCAGTTCTTAGGATATTTATAATGTTCTTAACAGCAAATACCTTCAATAATTACATTAAAGGGAAAGTAGATGTATTTTCTTGTATGTTATTTTTTTAATTGAAATCATTTAAAAAAGTGTTTCCATCGAGGTCAAGGGCCGAATAAGTGAAAACAAATTAACAAAGAACACCAATAGGTAAAATACTTTTAAAAGTAAAAGGAAAAAATCAAAACAAAACCCCCCAGAAAATAACTGTATACAATTAAAAACTGGAAATAGAAACAAAAGTAGTCCAGATCCAGAAAACATCAAAATCTAAAGCGGCACACTCTCAAACACACACACATGTTTGTAAATCCCGCTTACCGAGGACTTCTCTTTGTTCTCCAATTGTTCGGACATAGTTTTTTTAGCGACGTCCCCATTGGGTTTGTACACGAAAACGAAGCGAGGACGTCCTCGCTCTGTCAAACACCCGGATCCCTTTTGTTAAAGTCCTCGGTTTGAATGGATAGACACACTCACACACACACCCACAAATAACTAAGCACAAAAAGTAAATTGGAGAGCACAAGAGAGTTTTACATTTTTTTAATCCTTAAAAAAAAATAGAAATGAAAGATGGCGAACAGTCTCAAAATCAAAGTCAGAAGACCGGAGAGACAAGAAATGTTTTAAAAGGACTGAGTGATTGAAACAAAACAAAAACAAAACAAAATAATAAAGATTTGAAAATACCAGAAATTAGCTTATAAGAACAGAACAAAAAATCATTTATTCAAAAGGCTGATTAGGGATGGAACAAGGCTTTTTCTTAAATCTAGAGGTTCTGCATTTTGGGGGGTTTCTGAGTGTATATCCAGATAAACTTTTTTTCAGGGAGAATTTTCTGAAGTTTGGAGTATGTGTGGATTTATTTCCACAGTGACTGTTTAGTCATCAATAGACACACCATTCAAACAACAGTCTTAAATTGTCAACTGCAGTCATTCTTTCAATCTCAGTAACTCGTCACTTAAAAAGGTTTAACATGGTCAATTGAAGACCGTTGTTTAGGAATGTTGTCTTGAGATCGTCTTTGTACAAACAATACAAAAAAATGGTTTATGTTTTGTCAGAAATGTTTTTATGTTTACATTTGACTTAATTCACTTGGAAAGTTTTGTTTAGCTGTCGAAATTAGCAATGGTTATTTAGAAGGTCACCAAGTGTTATTTCCTTGATTGTAATAGCGTTTCCAACATAATTATATCTCTGTAGGATTGCACATGTACATGTACTGGTATGAGTTTCACAATAGTGTATTTGTTGTCACTGAGTTTTTCTTTTGCCTCTCCAACCTTGAGAGTTAGGCCCCCTATAACTGGATTTATAAAAACCTTTTTGTTTGGTGTAAGATGACATTACTCCAGACAACTTGACAGCACTGCTCAGAGCAATTAGTTGCCTACCAATTCATGACATTTAGTTCGTCCTTTTTGAAGGAGTCACTATAATAGTCTTATTTCTTTTAAAAGTTGCAACGAAAAAACGAAAGTCTGTTATGACTAATGTCCCCCTATGAAACTCCCAGAGACTTGTTGCACTTTTAGTACGTTGAGATGCTATAGAACATTAATGAACAAAACCGCTTACAGGATCGTTTAAACAGATCCTTTTTCAGTCAATCACATTTTGTTGAAATTTTGATCCACCCCTCGAAAAGAAAGCACAAGGATAAAGAACAAAACAGAACAAAAAAGAAAAGCAGTAAAACATTGTAAAACTCAAATGGGCCAAGGGTCCTTGAGACCGTTTTGCAAGTGAAATTTGCAACCAACATGACCAAAGGCGGGACTAGATAACTGTTTGGTAACTCAGTGCCTCAAGTTTCAGTCCCAAGCAAGCATTTTGATGGTCAGATTGCAGCATTGAAAGCCTTAAAGTGAAGCTGTGTGATTCGATTCAACGAGGGAAGGGGAGGTTGGCAAATTTTGATTTGACTCGGGAACTGTTTAAAAACAAAATAAAAATTGAATGGTTTTAGCTGGCTGCTGTAATGCTGAGTTAGTTTATTTAAAGGTAGGGTCATGGTTTGGTTTTTGTCAACGTGATGCTGATTTATTGGCAAAATGATCAAGAAACATACAATCAAATTCACTTGTGAATGGTTTAGTTGATTACGGTGTCTGAAAAAAAAGAAATTGTTGAGAAATAAAACAAACCTGTGACTGTAATTTTTTTCCATCAACAAATCCATCAACATTTAGCAAGGTGACAGCGGGTACCAACCACATCTTTGAGAAAATAAACCTGAGATTTTGTTTTCAGATTCAAATGTTTTTATTGATTTTCGTCGGATGAAAGAAGTACAGTTTTGTGTCTACCCGCAATGTCAGGGTAAATTTGAAACTTGCAATGTCTGGTGAAGGGTATACACTGACCTTTGACCGCTTTTGTTTTGAAGATTTTTTGTTAATTACATGTACATGACAGTTTGAAGATTTCAAAAAATAAAAACCATCTAAAAAATGAATGTCTCTGATTCTACGTAACTAAATTGGGTAAACAGTAAACCGAGATGCTCCTTTTTAGCCGTCCACTCTTATTCTATGGCCATTCATGCCAGTTTTATTGGAGCCTGAACATTCTGATTGTGAGGGTGTGAAACAGTGCGATGTGGTTGACAATGTGTCCTGCCAGAACTTCTAGGAATCTAGGGACTTGATTAATAAAGTAAATATATGGATTATACTTTATCAATCAATGTCTTCTATCTGACAACACTGACTTTTTTTTTCAGTATTGAATTTGATATGTGTTCTCTCTGCTACGATTTCCTCCACAGTTCTTGAGGACGCCGACCTTAATTTAGTAATCCCAGCCACTTTGTTTGCAAGCGTTGGTACGCAGGGACAGCGCTGTACTACGACACGCCGTTTGGTAAGATGAAAGAAATTAATAAGAGTGTTTGCAGTTCCTTTCTTGGAGGATATCGCGACTCTGAAAGGAGTCTGGCTGTTCGTTCTTGATTACAGCAGTTCCACCCAGCAATTAGGGTAGACATAAAAGTTCACTATGCTAGGAATAAAATACTCATCACCCCTGCACGATCCCCGGTCTCTTGACAATGACTGAAGCACACAGTACACAAAACTCTAATACACAGTGATGGTTGCCGCAGGGCTAGTTCATTGGTGACCAGTTGGCCAGCACCTTTGCAGAGGTACGTGTACACAGCCCTTTTTTTTGCACTTGCCTTGCAGCAGAGTTAAAACAGTGCCTGTCTTCAGGGATGAGAAATTCAGACTTTTATCCGAGTTCAGACTTTTTAAAGTATGCATGGTAAACAAAAAATGCAATATTTTTCTCCAGATAGAATTAGTCATGCTCTTTGATCTACGTTTTCTAGTACTGAGGATATTTTCCCAAATGCTCCTTGGAGTCTATAACTCCAGGGGTTATCAAAAGGTGGAAATGCCATCATTTCAATATTCCTCCTTAGATCTAGATCCCAGTTTCAGACTTTTTGTCGGCAATGACTTTCACCACTGTGAGATGAGATGAGATTAGCTCTCAACCAAGCACAAGTCTGAAAACTTCATACGAGTTACATGTAATCATTAGTGACTTAAGTATTATCAAAGTGCCGTTCCTTTTTACTGCCATTTGCGTAAATGAGTCAACTTCAACTTCTTAGGAGTATGCAGCCCCCAGCATGTACAATAGCTAGTCAACTACTGTAACAATATCCAGGCAAATAATGCCCATGGCAATGAGTTATCAATAAGCTAACTGATTGTTACATATCAACGATCAGTTTTTTGACATTTTCAATATTACAAACTTGTACATTTTGTAGGCTGTTACCTCAGTGAGGTCTACCATTATCTCTTTTACTTGGAAAATTTGGTGTACACGCACGCAATGTAGCTTCACTTTGTCTAATATTGTAAAGTTAGTGCCTTTGAAGAAAAAAAAAGAATTATGAGAAACTGCCTTAACATCACAAGGCTGGCATGGCTGGACGGCCACTTCAATGTGAGGACTGCACTTAACTGGTTTGGGCTGTCGACCCAAATCAACTGTCACCAGGGGCATGTTGCCACCTACTCCTGGGGCTGAAACAGGGTTACCCACTTCAATGTCTGTAAAGGATGTAGGCATGGGTATCCTCCACTAGGAGCCTAGTTGGTATAGCAGAATGCCATACATTGTACCTTCCCAATTTCTTATGAAGCAATTATGGTTAAGTGCTTTGCTCAAGGGAACAATTGTCATGACCAGGATTCGAACCCACACTCTGCTGCTGACAACACTAGAGCTTGGGTCCGGTGAACTCGACCGCTTGGTCATGACACGCCACAATTGCGGGGACCAATTAATAACCAGGAACAGTGTACTAACAATACGAGCATACATTGTAAATCGTGCAGGCTAGTACTACTCAGTTCCGATAGTAGTTTACCCGACGGGCGACTCAAAAGAGCTCATTCTTCTTCTGACAGGTGTGCAGAGCTATATCTAAGATAGTGTTATCTTTGAGTCAATCTTGATCGGTTACACAGCTTGGCCTTTCAAGCCCTGGGGATTGAGCTCATAAATAATATGACAATACATGTAAAGGTATATGTACCATTATAGGGCTGTATTTTTTTCTTGAAAACAACTTATTTTAATGGAATATTCAATGAAACCTTCTTTTTAGCATGTGTGGAGGCCGCCAAGGTAAAATTCACTCATGTTCCAATACATAGAGTTCTCATGAAAGTGTGGAAAAAAAAGTTTCTAACCCTGCGTTAAAATGGTGTAAAATGTCATTTTATTTTGATACTCTTTCAGAGCGAAATTTGAAACATGGCATCATCGGACATAAAAACAAATGGGTCTTTACATTCCAAAGAGGAATTTTTGCATGAATTAAATGCACTTTTGAATGAATATCCTTAAAATTCAGGCATGAAATGAAAAGTCTCTGTACAAAAATGTACAGACCGTACATTTGAAATGTGACGTCATCGAACATTATTGAATTTTGACAGTGTATCAAACACAATGGAATTTTGCACCATTTTAAGTTAGAGACTTGTAACTTGTTTTCCCATTTTCATACGCACTCTATCTATTGGAAAATGAATGGATCACAAAAATTTCTTTGACCGTTGAGCCTCTCTTTAAAGTAAAGTTGTGTTTCCTAAAAGTTAATTTGTTATCTGCTGGGTTTGCATTAAATATTTTCAGGAACTGCATTACAGTAAGCTCATTGTTTATGTTTTTAAAAATAAATCTTCTAGAAATTTCAGTGGTCCGAAAATGGTGTCTGGCTCAGCAGCCTTAACAGATAAATGAAAACTAAAGAAATGTTCAAGCGTGGAAGGTACATGTTACTGTAGATTGTTGGGAAGACAAATAAACAACAATGAAATTAACAACAGAGAAACAAGATTGATGATGCCTGCCTTTATCTGAATTCAGATTCTACACGAGAAGGTTTACGATGAGGTGTTGGAGAAGTTGAAGAAAGCATACAGTCAAGTCAGAATCGGTGATCCTCTAGATGGTAAGTTTTCTCCTCTTAATTTTGTTTCATCTACATGAAGTTTTCAAGGTGAACATGTACAGTATGTAATGCTTTTTATCAGCTTGTGTAGTCATTGCTTGAAGACATGGGCCCAGTTTTGTTGGGCTGCTTAAACACAAAAAGTAGCTCAGCACAACAAAAGTATGCTTACCAGAATAAGGTTACCAGCCAAACTACCATGTTACCTGTACAATCATTTTACTAGAATCTTGCTCATTTCTGCTCAGCAGTCACATGTTAAGCAATAATTTCTGCTTAAGCAGCTCTAGGAATTTGGGCCCAGATCACCTTTTTTTTCTGCCTACGAGAGACTGCCTTCAAATTGTTTATGCATGTCAAGTGCAGTTGAAACTTCAAAGAATCTGGACAGAAATGTTTGAGTTTCTGACCACAACATGTTCATGACCTATGAACCCAATTTCTTGTCTCATTTTATCGTAGTATTCAGAGCTGCCAATTTTGAAGTCTCCCTGATTATGGAAACTTATTTCCTATTAAGTTGAATATAATTCTAAACATAATTGCAAGATGCAAATGTTAGCAGCGCTGTATTAGTGCATAATTTTGCAAAGGCTAATAAGTGAGACACTTGCGTGTACAACCATGTGTTAGAACTCTTTTGAAAGAAGTGGTAGCTGTGAAAAAAACCCAATGTGGTCTCTACGTTTTGAACAGGATACTCTAGCTGCTCGTCTTCATTTTGTGTTTACGCTCCCGGCTCTCTACTTACAGGTAGATGCCACTTTTTCGAAGTAGCGCTGTAAGCTGAGAATGATTATTTACACAAAGTATATTTTGTGAACAAGCATTGATACTTTCCTACTACCCGTGGAGTATGCCCAAAATTGCTTACGGTATCAATTGATGGCCAGAGAGGGACTGAGGTCTTGAACATTTTGTTCTTACCCCAGCCCTTACCGCCCCCACCTTATGTCTAATCTCTCCCTCTCTCTTGCCACAATTCTTGGTTTAACATTAAAAAAACCAAAAACAGACCTGGAGGATTATTAGATAAATCTACAATGTGTTTTCTTCTTGCAGAGTGTACCCTCTATGGACCCATGCATTCACAGCAGGGCATCGAGATATATGAGAATGCTATCAAGAATGCAGTCGCCCAGGGAGGCAAGATAGAAGTGGGAGGAAAGGTAACCAACTTGAGTCCCTTTTTCAGAAAATTTGTTTTGAAGGCATCTGGCTTGAAATTGACACCGGATCACTGGCCGGAGTCCAGTGATTTTAGCCCTGGGCCTGTAAACTCGCAGCTGCACAAGTCCAACGCAAATAGATTTTTGCAGGTCACGACCTGCTGAACTGTCCTACAAAATTTAGCTTGCTCCAAGACCAAAGTGGACTTGCCCTAAAAAAAATGTTTATTCTAAGCTTGTTTCACAACAAGCCTTGGATTTACATTGGGGTTTGTGCTGATTGGCTGACTGGCGGCCAAACAGAAGAATAAGTACAGGTTCATACTGGTTTATAATCATCAAGTCATAGTTATCGTGAAATCCAAAACTAATTTTATGAGAGGCAAAAGGGTCAGGTCAGAGATGCCGATGGCTGGAAACTTGGCAAACGTTCACAGAATCCATTTGTTTTTAAAAAGGTAACAAAGTAATGTATCACAGTCTTTGATCCCAGCTATGTTCTTTGTGTGACCTGGGCCGTATTTGGGAATGTGACGAGTGCAGTGGCTGGTTACGATTAGTGATGCGCCGCCACCACAAACTTAATGGTTGTGGTGTATGGCTCATCGTCCGGCGACTGTACTCATTGTGTCTAGTTGACACACGCAAACCTTAGGGATCAGGTTTGTGGGGTCCTTTTATTTTTTGTTTATACATGTAGTATAAAGATTTCCTCTGTGGGGTCTATTCTTCTATTGTGTAAATTACCCCACAAGGGCCCTTCCGTAAGCCCACCTACACCCAAGAGTGTAAACACCTGCAATCAGGGACCTCCTATTGTCCCTCTTTTGTTTGGACTGCAACTTTTTGGCAACAGCTCCAATTGGTTTTGTACACACTTTCCAACTGGGGAGCTTCACCCAACTGGAAACCCCATTGTCCTCTTTTGTTATTGGTCCCTGGTTTGAATCGCATACCTAACCACACACACACACACACACCCACCCTTACATATGGCAGTTACAGAGTACTTCCATTGTTGTTCTATTATTCCCTTTTCTAAAGAAATACTCTGTGGGGTACGACTTGAACAAAGAAAACCTTGTGGGGTAGCATTGTTCTATTGTTAAAAATACCCCATAAGTTGGTGTGTGTAAGGGCACACACTGTAGGGGTATATGTACAATACAGCGACTACGTATGCATTTCACCACACGTATAATGCGCACACTGTGTGTAGCATGTGTAAAGGTACAATGAATATATATTGTATATGACTGCGACATGCAAGTTTCTTAATGATGATTAAAAGCCAAGCATTTTATTGGGGGTTTCAGCCTGGTAGCCGAAACCACCTTTGCTTTCGTCAAGATATATATTTTTTTTCTAATAAAAAATCTAATAGCAATAACACGTGAATTTTGTTATCGTTCGATCTCAGAAACTACATCAAATGAAAGCCTGTGCTCTAACTTAGATCCAGAAGCAGTTGGTTCGAGTGTTTTAATTCCTTTGTTGACGATATTACCAATTTAAAATCACCTGTCTTGAATTAAGCACGATCGCCATTACTGTGTACATGACACATAAACTTACTGTCCACTATTATATGGTCTGAACACCACAGACCTGCAATAGGTCTATTGTATTGCATGTCTTTCATCGTTCCAACCTTTGGACATTTCATTCATTCATTTGGTTCACTTGATGCATTCTATCACTCTATGGTTTATCTACTGATGGCAGGATGTGCGGGCAGAATGCGCGCTGGCAGGATGTACTGGCGTTCGGTACAAACGCCGGTGAACTTGTATAGTGCCCTTATGGTGAGTCTGCGCACTTTAAAATTCAAATGCAATTAAATTTAAGGGATATGAAGATCAGTATTTTAATTATGGAAGCATTATAAGGGTATTAGAACAAAAGTAAAAGAATTAATTACGGAAGCGTTCAGGGGTTATTTTTAGCAGTTTTGCCCCACGTAGATTCAATGATTCTCCCATTCGTATCAAGGTCTTTGTGGTAGTTTACTAATAAATTTAGCCTAAGCCTGGTTCTGTATCATCTAAAAATTAATATCATATGAACCATATGTCGTAGAGTTTTAATCTTCGACTTGTCTTGTAGCTTATGGCACATTTTATTCAAAAATAAAAACCCTCTTTGTCCTTTACTTCCAGTACAAACAGGAATCTCTAAAATCTTAAATCCATATCTACTGAGCCACATGTCATAACAGCAAGTTCAAAGAGTTCCTTTAGGTATTATTACCAAACTTAACATAATTACTGAGTAGGCCTATAATGATATGTCATTTTTCCCCCCAACAACCAAAGCCCCCAGTGTTTGTTATGTTACAAACACATGGCTAGTTAATATTAGTTTTCAATTTATTGCCACTAACCCTTTAGGGATTTGTTTGCTCGAATTATCAAATAAAAACTAAAAACTTTTACTACATTTAGAAAAATAGCAATTCAATATTTAAATCAATTCAAATCGGCCATGAATCGGTTAATGCATCTTTAATTTCGGCTGTTGAATATTAATGAGGGAAGTTGGACAGCAGCTGCCACATTTTCATTTGTTGGAATTTGTTGATAACACAATGGGAGTTTTAGTCAAGGCACCACAGTTGTACACCACACTCAACGCAGCCGATTATGAATCAGTAAAGTTACTGATGAGATACGTACATGTATGCAAGCATAAGAAGTGACTGCCAAGTCTTGGCACTGATGTGAAATTCATCCAAAACTTTTTGTTGGCAGTATAACTTGTTTTTGTTTGATGATGGGCAATAGAAAGACAAGATGTTCTTGACAGTTAACACTATAAAAGAAGACTATTCAAGGTGTGAATTTGAAATAGCACTCGGATTGTTTATAAGATGAGTTAAAACCGATGATAGTAACTTCTTAGCAAACTTTGCTCCATGTTGGTGACAGTGCAAGAGTTGGGGTTAACCCCAGTGTTTCTGGTTCACATAGCAAGAAACCACTGGTTTTCTCAGACTCTGCGAGCTAGAGTAATTAAAATCACTTCAGAAAATAAACTAATATCAACGCTATCCTTTTTGTGAAATCAGGGCCTGGAAGAAGTAGGCTTTTTTCACTTGAAAGCAGCACCACCCAGTTTCTTTACCGAAAGACTACAGATTAATAGATGTTAAATTTGGATTAGGAATATTTTTTTGTTTTACCCATACATCGTCATTTGTTAAGCACTGTGAACTCAGTACTTTCCCTAGCCCTGTGAAAGAAATCCACGTGTGGGAGGCAAACCCACGACCTTTGCCGTTCTTGAGTAGATGTGTTACCACTAAACCACCGAAATTGCCCGGTAACTTAAGAGGCAGTTCGAATCCTCTATTTTAGCAGCGGGTATCGTAACAATTTAATAGATGTTAAATTAGCAGTGGGAAGAAAGACTATTATTTGGTTTTACGCTTACACTGATATGTTTGAAGCACTGTATACTCAGAACTTTCCCAAGTTCTGTGAAAGAAAGACTACAGTTTTTACTGGTTTATGTGTATATTTGTGTATATTTTGTTGACATATGACCCATTTCAATGCAAAAAACACATCATACTTTTTTATGCCACCCAAAATACATGAAATCCTTGAAACATACACTGTACAGATTATTTGTACATGACTCCTGGTAGCAAGGATCAATGTCAGGTTCTGACAATAGACCTTATGCACATGACGTCATTTGAGTAGGGCGCCCTCACTTAGAGGTC
>CM021533.1:11468806-11484696 GCA_010994315.2 Pisaster ochraceus
GGGGGGGGGGAAGGCACCAAAAAACAACATTGTTGTGAACCCTGTCAAATGATACCATAGGTTTAAGCAAAGGGATCATTACTAAGGCTTCAATTGCTGCCCATTAGCAATCAACGCCTGCCTCCAGCTTCATCAATTCATGAATGGGGTCTTTGATTTTCAGGTTGTCTGTGGGTTGTGTTCACCTGGATAGAAGATTGTTGGTTTTTTTTGTTTTGTTCAGACTACAAGTAACTGTGTCAGTCACTGTTACATTAGTGTATACTATGAATGGGCCCCTTTGTTACTCAGGCTTTTATGTCTGTTCATTTGAACCCCAAAATGAACAATGTTTTCAGACTTTAATCAGGGAAGATCAGTTTCAGGCGCTGCCATTTCAGTTTGTTAAAATCACATGAATGGCTATTGTGTCTGTTCATTTTACCCTAAAAATGAATGATTGGTTTCAGACTTTAATTAGGGAAGATCAGTTTCAGTCACTGTCGTATTAATTTGTTAAAAACATATGAATGGACTCTCTGGGCTAATCAGAGTCTCTTTCAGATTATTGCCCCTCGCTGATTAGAACTCAATAAAAAATAAATCGAGTCCGAGAAACATTTCTTGCATGAATCGGTTCTCAAATTTCTGAGGGTTAGTGTCCGCTCGCGATTGCTGCAGCCAGAGATGCGATTGGTACCCGCTGTCACCTTGCCTAACGTGAATGGATTCAACGCTTGTGTGAAGCTTCTGTGACATTTTTTGGCTGTTTTCTCCTGAAGTAGCCATTGTATTCAGCTGAACTTTCACAGGTGACTTTAATTGTATCTTTCTTTATAATTTTGTCTTTAAATAAGCATTACATGGACAAAAACCAAACGATGGCCCTACCTTTAATATACAATCCATGCCAAACATAATCAGAACCAAGCGACACACTCACAAGTTTCTGTGAGAATTGTTTTTTAATACTTTAATTAAGTAAATTTCCACCTGTGGCACATTGGAAAATTAACTGATCACAACACATGTAATCCTGTTTGCACAATACATTCATAACATCATGGCTGGACTGCTGCACTTCTACACGTATTTGGTATAACCTGTTGCGGCAAGATGTTTATTTTGCATTGTTAAGACATGTATCCTGTGCGTATTATGTAATGGTTGAACCCTGTTGTTTTAGTATAGTGCCCTCTGGTGACGGGAAGTTTAGGGCAAGAGGTCAAGTTCTTCATGATTCCGGTGATGGAGTTAATTCAACATGATACAAAACTATCTCCAACCAACATCTAGCTTTTATTATCCAAGTGCCATTTTCGACCAGATTTGGATCCAACACAATCGATGAGCCTTCTTATTGTGTGAAGTCTAGGAGAAGCCTTTGCATAATGATTTGATAAGCTTTATTTGCAACCAAAATTTCAATAAGGTTCATTTTTTGGGGGTCATTTATTACTTCTTGTTGTGAAACCAGAGACTCTCAAAACAACGAATTCAATCGCACTAGCCAGGAACCCCATGGGGAGAAGACAAAGAAGGAAGTTTCATTTTTAGATGTGGGAGGAAACCCCCGAGGAATTGTTCCAGGGACACCCACGCAATCAGGCAGGGACTGAAAACCCAATCCATAAAGTGCCCCCAGCCGGGGATTTGAACTGGGGTTCCAGAGGTGGAAGGTGAGGAAAGATACAGGATCGCCCATTCACTTAATGGTTTATATACGAATTGTATGAGGGAATTCACAGTCAATTATGTTTCAGTAAGGCGATTGTTTAAACTTGAGTATTTCTGTATTCTTTGTAATTGCACTTATCTCATCACAAATATTCACTTATTACCATCCTCTAGTTTACATCAGTCAAAGTTTTAATGATGGTATAAAAGTGCCTACCTGGTGTTGCTCTTCCAGTGATATCAACTGGGCAGAGCAAGACTCAGAAGGTCTTATAAGGACAACTTTGCCTTGAGTATATTCTTACATGTGTACTTGTGGGTGTATGAAAGCACTTGTGGTGAACAAACTTGTTACAAAGGTAGGTTCAGCAAATAGAGAGCATTGTCTCCTTTACTCTCTTCGGGGCCCTATTCTGGTCAGAACTTTCAAAGTAAAACTTCTAAATGCCACATAGCCAAAGTTAAAGCTCTTTCTCGAAATGTCAAACCCTAGAAGTGGTTGTCAAGAGACTGGTGCATGTATTAACTGTAAGGGCCATACCACTTTGTATTTTAAGCTTATGGAAAAAGCTGCTGGACATCCCTGAGGACTATCCCCCTATGATGACAAGTTTCAAAACAAAGAAAAATTACTATGAGAAAAGGATAGGCTAGAATAATAACTAGTCTATGACAATGCTTGATTTTATTTCCCTCTGCTAATCATGTATGTTGACAAGGAACGAAAAAAGCTACTTGTCATCCCTGTGGAATATCCCTCATGATGAAAAGTTTCAAAACAAAGAAGGATCACAATAATTAGACAGTTGAGAATAATGCTAGTTTATAACCATGCTCGATTTTTTTTACCCTCTGCTAATCATGCTCATCAGTTCCCCAAGCTGTTGATCAACAATTTGAAAAATTCTCTTTTATGAACTGGTTCTGATAAAAGTGTTAAAACTCACTTTTGCACTTGGGTAGTGTTGTAAGTAACAGGTGAAAATGCTTGGAGATTGGAGGAGTGATTTTTCTTCTTACATTTTAAAACAACACAAACTGGCAACTGAAACGCGTTGTTTTACCTCAGTTATGCGTGGATCAGAGTCTCCACAGAAACTACCCAGTTCGTCGCTTGCCACAGTGTGAATTGAGTTTTCAGCCTAGCTGTATGTTCCCAGTAATCCAATCTTTGACACATTTGTGTTAATCTCAGGAGTACACTCTACATCCTGCCAAGTGCAGCTTAATTCTTCTTGAAAAAGCCCTTGGTTCCACTGGTGTCAACAGCATGGTCTAGACGGGGTCAGGTGTGACCAGCAATAGGAAGAATACATTAGACTACAAGTACCTCCCACAGACTTTACGGGGGAAACAAATCAAACCAAGTATTGCCACAATCATGATTTGAGTTCACCTTCCTGAACAAGTGCATAATTATTTGCTAGTTTACTAACCAGGAGATGTGACTTCTAATGGCAAGAGTAAATTAAAACGCTGCACAATTCTATGATACAACTAAACTCCCATAAGACCATACGACCGTGGATGAAGATTTGTGCGGAGACTAGTTTTGTGAATTGGTGCATTGTAATACAAACTTTAATATTCACACATGCCCCCTAAACACATTTCTTGTTCAATAAATTTAACTCGTGAATGATTAATCAAAGTAGGGCATCAAACACAAATACTTGTAATGAAATGAGGCTAACTCTTCAAATTCATCTCTAAACTTGCATGAACACATTGTTAAGGAGATACAATTTAATACCGGTAATGATGTTCTGCACCATTCATAAGTGTGACTTTGTTTTGTGAATTTACACAGTTTTAGTTTTGTCTGTGACATTTCTGTGCACAGTTGATGTATTGGCCATTTCAACAGATTGACTTGCCCTGCAGATATACATTAAGAAAAGCCAAACACCCATACACTCGGTTCATTCATTTGTAACTTTTAATACACATGGATTAGGAAGCCAACTAGACTGAAGATGCAAATTTTGTTGAACTAGACTAGCATGACTAGAGGGTCACCATAACGTGGAACAATATTCGTAGCATGCATGATTCATAACTGAATCAGACAGCTTTCTGACAGGCGTAAATACTGTGAGAACCGCAGTATTTTCTATGCATGTAAAACTCAATTCTTGTTGAGGTGTGCCCTCAAATAGAGGAAGTAAATTTAAACAGTGAGGTTTCTTGGATAACAACCCCCCGGTGGCTGTACTGCGGAATGACTGAATATAAAGTTTGACGTGATGGAATGCTGCACAATGAGTTTTAACACTCCTACACATGTACTTCTGCATGTTGATGTGATTACTCAGATATGGTTTTGGGGGGCCTTGGCTTCCTTATCTCCATAAACATTTAAAGTAGTCACGTTTGCATTTTTGTAAGCTCTCGTCAGGATTGTCAAACTAAAATTTTACTAAAAGCTTTAAAGAAAACTTTCGTAAATTCAAGCATAAATATCCTTTCTGGACTGTGGCTGTTTAGGCCTTGGACTGGGTTCACTGGATCCTAATTCTGAAGTCATCAGAATGTGGAGTGTGTGTCCTTCTTTTAAGAACTTGAGTTTGAAAAATTTCAAATTGAGATAAAAGCATCATTAAAAAATGATATAGTATTTGAATCATTTTAAGGAGAAAATGTATCTGTGAACCTGATACCTGATACCCCATCTGAATTAAAGCATACACACATTGCAAGTGGAAGTTATTGTTCAACCATTCGCAGTCACCGAGTCACCCCAACCACCAACAAACTGAAAGCTGCTACATAGGGTCGGAGGGAATGCTCAATCGAAAAAGAAAAAAAGTGTTCATTGATTGTCTCACGTTGGCCAATTCAAATGCAAATGTTTACCATCTTAATATGTCATTTTTAATTTCCTCCCTTCACAATGGGCTTGTCAGAGAATGACTTCCTCCCTGGGGAGTAGCATACTGCTTCACAAATTGTCTAAGTGTCTACTCAAGAATCATCATTTGCTACTCAATGTGAGCTCTCAGTGTGCACATAACATGTTCAGCCTAACTACTCTGTTATGCAAAATGGCCAGACGAAATCATTCCCTGCTTGTTATTAATCAAGGTTTTTTGTGAACTCCGGGCAATCAGTCAATCTAACCCAAAAGAATTTTTCTCTCATCATGATGGTACTGACAAGAAACAATGCCTTGTAATCAGTATGAATAATAGATGGCATGGAAAAGCCCTCCAAAACTATTTTGGTCCTTGTGTGAAAGCCTTGACTTAAAAAAAAACCTCACAAAAAAGAATTGACATATAACCATGAAACATTCGATTCTTAATTTCATAAATTAGTTCATAATTTTTCTCTATTGAGTTATTATTTCCCACCATGAAATAAGATATATTCAATGATAGTATGAGCGGAAAGATGACAATTTTATAAAATGTCAATTTACTGCAGGTGTCTTGCAAAGTGTACCTCTGACTTTTCAGCAGCTTCGGGCGGTGCCAGGGGCAAGATGGTTAAAAACCATCCAACAGAATATGCACCTAGAAGCACAGAAGCGTAGATTATGAACCCAGCAAAACATGGTCATGTTCTAAGAATTTATTAGTTATAGTTCATGTAGTTAGATGCTGAGTTATTATGATATTCACTAAGTCTGGGTATCTTTATTGCGGTGTTGGGTATTGTAGAAATTGGCACAAGTTGCAGCCCAGGAACCCAAACCTCAAATGATCCCACCGCAAACTCTTGAAATCTCAGAGACTGTGGCCCTTTTCCACATCTCCACCAAGGTTTTGGTTTTAGGATAGTCTTATATAGCACATAAAGTATTATGAGACCAACTTATGTAGCACCTTATGAGGGTTTACAAGATGCGGCGCAGCCACTGCCAGAAACATGGGCAAACCCCATCTGTCAGCGATAAGCGTAACTGGGTTCTTTTACGTGCTAAACCCTGCACACTGGACCTACAGCTCTACGTCCCATCTGAAGGACGTAGCAGTAATGGTTAAGAGTTTTGCTTAAGGACACAAGTGTCAATACTGGGACTCAAACCCACACTCTTCTGATCAGAAACATCAGAGTTTGACTCCCATGCTCTTAACCGTTCGGCTGCTCGACCATGACATGCCACTTTCAACAGTGTGCATTAGTCAAGCATTTGATATATTGGCATAAACTAATCAAGAAAATGGTTCATGTCCTAAAACTTACGCCTGTGTAACTGTAAAATTCAATGCCATTTTAAGGGAAAGGATCAGCTGATACTTCGAGACTAAGTAATAGATGTTTGTTAAGTTAATTACTGCCTGCAGCCTTTTATATGACTTCCTAATGATGACGCCAGTTATGTTCAGATCTTTCATCACCATGGAAATCCAAAGTCCTTTAAATTTTAATTATGAAAGAAAGCAAACTGGATGCGTCATTGCAGATACGTCATTGTAGACGATGAGAGTAGTCCTTGCATAGTCTAGATTGTTTGAGTTTACTCTCATCTCACTTTAACCCTGGGGGTGTGTACTCATCTTTATTCTGAAATAAATGTTCAAGAAGAAAGTTAGTGCAGATGCCTGGACACCTTCAGGGGAAAACATACTCAAACAGTTGTGTTACCACTGGTTTAGATTTTGTTTCCTCTTCTGCTAACTTGTGTTGGCGCCTTGATTGTTTTTTCTGGAGAAGTGCGCACTGTACATGATACTATAAATATTACTATTTATGCAGAAAGCACTTCTGCGTCCCACACAGAAGTTCTCTTTTTTCTTTCTCGCATTCCACTCAGACATGTGGGAAAACTATTAATAAGAGTCCTATTATGCCTCGCGGTTGGTGAAGAATGAAGGAGCATACTGTTTCTGATATGTCCGCCCGTGGGTGTGTGTGTACTTGTAGTGACATTCAAACCGAGGACTTATAACAGAAGAAACAATAGGTTCACGGTTGCTGTCACAAAGTAACGATAGGTTCCACGTTTTTCCGAGTTGGACAAAGAAGGATCACTGATTGGAGGGAATCACACACTTGTGTGCGTGTGTGGGTAGGTATGTCCAACTTGGGACCCACAGAGGGATCCTTTAGAAAAGGGATTAATAGAGCAACAATCGCAGACCCCACAAACCCGATCCGCAAGGTTGTGTATGTGTTGGTAGGTATACACATTCAAACCGGAGACCTATAACAAACAAAAGGACAATAGGGTCCCAGTTGGGTAAAGGTCCCCAGTTGGAAAGTGTGGGCCAAAAAGTTAATGTTCAAACAAAAGAGGGACAATAGGAGGTCCCTGATTGCCTGTGTTTTATACACTTGTCTTAACACTACGTAGGAAGTGTAGACCAGAGAACAAAAGAAGTCGTGATAATGCAGGGACTTGAAACACTATGTGGCCTTACACACGTCCACACAGTGTTTTTTACAATGTTGAAGAATAGGATTTTCTTCCTCCATTCTAATGTCAGAAAGTTGATTTCTATTCTATTTCTACCTCATGTGGCAAATACATGCTGCTTTTATTTTATCTTCTTCTCTTTTTCACATGTCAATTTTCTTTCTAAGGATTGCCATTTGTAATCCATCTTCCTCGTAACATAGATTATCTGGGTATAGAAAATATTAAAGATTAATACTAATAGTACAAAAACAGCAGCAACAATTATACCACACTTAATTGAATATGCAATTCATATTCCAAGTGATTGGGATGTTTTCATGATTGAAACGGGGTATAACTTAAGATAGGCATTTTGGGTCACTTCCGTCTTCCATCTACCATGTTTGGAGATGAGTAATGGAGGAACATTTGCATTACATGCTGCTGTAGCACCTCCGGATCTGAGGCTGTGAAGACCATGGAAATATCGGGAGCAATGGACCGGAGGGCGCCAAGTACAATCTCCAAGGTTGCTCCAAATGGCTGAAAAACAATGAAAAACATGGGCAAAGCAATTCGTTCATATTATAGCGAACAACAAGCGTGTAATCAACAAATTGTGTTAACGTTCAACAAGCACAAAAGGCTTTACGACGAGACACATTGTCTCTCAGTTGGCTATTATTATGATGCTTTAGCGTTACGAGGAGCACAGTATATTAAGGCCGTTTTTTTTGTTTAATGTATGTTATTTATTCAATGGCTTGGCCTTGAATGAGCTAGACAATCGATGTGGGCACATAGTCATTCGGTGTGGAGCACCAGTCTAATGTTGAGGATTAGCACCAAGTGGCCATGAAAAACCTCCTTGCCAATGCATTAGCACCCATTGTGCAAACCACAGATAGAAATTCTACTTTCCTTAAGTGTCCAGAACAAAAGAATGTCCAAAGAGTTAATGCAACACAGAACTGTGGGCTTAAGGAAAGGCCCTTGTGGGGTCTTTTATACAATGGAGCAATGGACCCCACAAGGGAACTCTTTGTTCAATTTGGACCCCGCAGAGGAATTCTTTAGAAAAGGGAATAATAGAACAACAATAACAGGGCGAATGTCAGTCAAGTCGCCCCACAGCAAAGTCGCCCACTACAAGTCACCCACTACAAAGTCACCCCCTAGCAAAGTTGCCCCCTCACATAAAAACTCACTCTCTCTCAAAGTCACCCCTCACAATGTTGCCCTTTATAGAGTCGCCCGTCAACAAAGGTGCCCTGTGTAAAAGTATGAGCTATTTAAAGCCATTTCACATAGTAAGGGCGCAAAATGTTTTGTTTGCGGCCTGACGTTTCAACCCTTGCCGAGTCTTTTACAAAGTCTTGGGCTTTGACCTTCGAGAGAGGCTCTAAATATGCTAGAGTAGTTTTAAAAAGTTGGTAAAAAAAAAAATTAAAAAATTAAAAACAAGTTAACTAAAATATTGAGCAAATGTTTTATAAGCGAATAAAAAAAAAATCAATAAAAGTACAACAATTTGTGAACAGTCAAACAGTTATTACTTAAATTTGCAAACAAGTACATAAAAACAAGTAAATAAAGTAAATAACCAACCTTTTACCCCAATAAAGTAGCGAATAAAGTAGTGGGGGACTCTGTTGGGGGATAACTTTGCTAGGGGGGAGGTGACTGGTTTCTAACAGGACCCCACAAACCTGATCCATAAGGTTGGGCTGTGTGTGTGTGTGTGGGTAGATATACTCATTCAAACCGGGGACCTATAACAAAAGAGGACAATAGGATCCCCGGTTGGGTGAATGTCCCCAGTTGGAAAGTGTGTACAAAACCAATGGGAGCTGTTGCCTAAAAGTTTAAGTACAAACAAAAGAGGGACAATAGGAGGTCCCCGATTGCATGTGTTTACACATGTGTACCCTTACACACGCCAACTTATGGGGTATTTTTAACAATGGAACAATGCTACCCCACAAGGTTTTCTTTGTTATAGTGCTACCCCACAGAGGATTTCTTCAGAAAAGGGAATAATAGAAGTACGATAGCAGGACCCCACATGATCTGTAAGGGTGTGTGTACATTGTATGTGTGTGTGTTTATTTATTATCTGAGTGATAACTGAAGAAGGACTTGGCATACCAAATCCAAACTTGGTGTTTGGATTGGTCTTGGTATCCTCCAGCAGCATTGCTTTTGGACCCCCTTGGTCAAGTGTCAAGATCATTATGGCTCAACAAAAGAAATGTTGTCTGAGCAATAACTCAAGAAGGACTTGGCATACCAACTTGGTGTGTCGATCGGTCTTGAGATCCCTCAGAAACCCACTGTTTGTGGACCCAATAAGCCTAAAGTCAGGAAGCGGACTAGGTTGCGGGGCATTTGTGTTTATCAAACACAACTTGTTATTATAATTGTTTCAATATTATTATATTACTCTTTTTTCATTCTTGAAGAATCATTTCCTGTACATACTATATTATGTCATGCGTTTGTGTCATGTAATCATTGCTTTTTCTCAGTGATGAATCAAAATGCTGTCCTTTAGACCAACTTAGGAAATATTCCCAGTGAACTTTCAGATTATAGTTTAAGAACTAATTGTTCAGCGGGTAGGGGGTATCTGAATGGCCATTGGAAATGAAAACGTGAAATGTAAAAAAATCCCTAAATTTAGTTTTGTTGCTCTTTGTGTTTATTCTTGAACTAGATTCTAGACAGACCAGGCAACTATGTGGAACCCACAATCATCAGTGGTCTTTCTCATGATGCTCCAGTCGTTCAGTCAGAGTCCTTTGCTCCTGTGCTCTACGTTCTCAAGACCAGCGTAAGTCCTTTTGTCCCATCTGATGGGATCTCAATGTTCATTTTCTTACTTTAAACAGTAAAGTTTTGTTTTTGTCTCAATAGGAGTTCTACAGCAAGGAAAATACACAAAAGTTAGTTGTAGAAAAGACATTTGGTCACCTTTCTTTCGAACAAAAAATAATATGATAAGCACTTGATATGTGCCCGTGTGTATCAAGTCTTGATGGTCATGGTTCGGTACAAAACGAGTAACATAACATTCCCAAACAACATATCAATTGTATAATTCAAACAATCAATACCTTAAGCTGAAACATTTCATAATCATAACCTATGCTACTAGCACAAGGTGTCACTAATCAGGAAGAGATGGGTTTTAAGAAAAACATTTAAGTCGGTACAGGCAGATAGATATAACGGTACATATTCTGAGTGGAAGCTTTTTTTAAAGGTAAGGGCCAGAATGGGAAAAAGATCTATATCCCAGGAACTGTTTCTGGGGGACGACTAACCTATGAGAAAAGGTGCTTACAGAAGGGACTTGTAAGCACATGAAAGTACCTGTAGAGAGACAGACAGAATGTCTGATAGAAAGAGGTTCTAGAGATGATGCCAGGTCTAGTTGTCAACTTAAGAGCTTGCTGTTGGATTCTGGATTCGATGCACAAATTTTGTTCAATGGGATAACATCAGTACATCAGAATTTGAATTGAACAGGATTCAAGTATGTCCATTTTTTAAAGAGTTTGTAGATAGCAAAAAAAAAATATGTACTAGCAATTCTTTAAGTGGTTTTAATATTGCACGTGGTTCTTGTGAGGGAGTGCCAGACTGCAGAATCAAGAAAAAAAGGACAAGATTTGAGAATGGCATTCCTTTACGCATCTTTTGAAAGTATCTGAAGTTCTTAGTTAGGATATGTGTGGGTTTGTTTGTATCATGGTTGGGTGTTCTCATGGGCTTCATTAATTGAAATCACACATGGCATTGATACTGTCCATGTCCCATAGTGGTTTAGAAGGAACCAAAAATAGAGTTGAAGGTGATACGCAGGTGAAGCCATTCAATGAAAGGTCGGATCAAGTACAACGACTCATCCTGCCCTTTGGGCATGTTCTTTGTTCTCAGAAGTCATTGCGATTGTCTATTTCAAAGACTCTCTACAGAAGCTTCTCTTTCTCAAATGCCTTGGGGTGTTTTGTAAGGTTGTAGTTCCCTGTCTACCTTGTTATGTTGTCAAGCAGAAAGCAGAGTGATAGACTTGTGGTGTCTTTCCTGCCATGTGAGAACGGGGCCCAACTTCATGGAACTGCTTACCTCAGAATTCTGTGCTTACAGCACCACTAAGAGCATGTGATTCTATGTAGTGTTGTGCGTATGTTTCTGTACATCTACAATGATCTACACACGTGTATTTTCCTTAACTTTTAATCGGAACTTGTCACTAATATTTAATTGATGAAATGTTTCTATCAAATCAATTGTTATTGAGAATCCGGAGCTACATTGCAAGGTACTCACGGTCCTCAGTGCAGACTTTCTCGCCAACCTGTAAAGTAGAAGCAAATGTCATCGTACTTTTCCAAGCTGTAAAAGAGAACACTATACCCAGTCTCGATCAATAACCCTCAGTATCGCGGCACATCCTGTGTGTTCAAGGTTTCTTAGTGTTTTTGGTGTATAAAGCAAAATATATGTTACAAATTATAGGGGATTAAGATAAGGCATATTCTTGTGTAAAGGACTTGAATGAAGCAATGTATATAATTGTACTTTTAATACACTAGGCCCTATACTTTTGTGTGTGAGTGTGCACACTCATGGTAGCTCACAAGTATTAATATCACCGCCACAAAACAAGACAGGAATAACTGTCTAAAGGCAAGCTAGAAAGGAAGGTCCTTTTTTCTTCTTTTATACTGTCGATTTCGTTTAAGCATTGAGGTAGTTTAGATATGGATTTTACCATTTTTTCCCCCGTTTAAATGTGTAAACATCCTGACCTTAATTCTATGGGTCTTTAGCATCACCAAATTGGCTCCAAGCAGCTCCTCTTTGTTACATCTCTGTGCTTATATTTCTGTCCTATAAACCGAGGCTCCGCATTGCTGTACTTTTGATTGTTTCGCGAATTGAATTATTTTTCCATACATTACCCACCGCCCTCTGGTAAATTGTATTTTGATGTTTTATCATGACTAAATCAATAGCTCAAATTACTGTGAGGAAGGTTATCACCGTTGGATAATGGCATTATTTTGTCTGGTATGGAGGACAATTTTAACGATTTTTTTTTTTGAAGGTGAGTGGGAAATATCATTCTGGTTAGGGGCTGTTATGCTTCACCTACTACTGTAAACACGTTCATACAGTACAGGATACCTTATGCTGACAACCTCATAGGCCTCTGCATGCAGTATACAAGTACAGCATAGTTAGAGGGTATTTGTCAATTTTCAATACCAAGGGGGAGCTACTATCGACTATCCACCGGAAGTGAACCGTGTTGTATTTGTACCTCATACTGTTCTTATTCAGTTATTCATCTTTATCAGGGACAATTTGCATTATTAAGCTCCTGAAAATGCAGATTGCCATGTTCATGTGCTGCCATGCACCTTGTGTGTGTACGTGTGTTGCTTGGGCAATTTTAGGGCACTGTGAGCTTGGGGGTAAGCTGGAGTTTGGGGCTTTATTATAGCTCTGGCCGTTGCACCTTAGTCACTGTTGGTTAGGATGAACTGTGGACCCACTTTATTAATGTACAGCGTCTGATGCATGTTCGACTGTGCGGGTGGCGACTGTATCTTGCATTAGTGTGTTTGTATAGAAGTTAAACGATCAAGCTTAAACAATTTGAAGAAATAAAGTGATGTTGTTGTAATTGTAACGCTATCTAAATTTCACAAGAAAACGTCCTTGTCTCCCAATGCAATCAGACTTGTACTATGGTAAATACACCACTCTAAAAAGTTTACCTTTATGATGTTATTTAACACTTGATGAGGTGATAAATTTAAAATAGATGTGTTGACTCTGTTAAAATAATTTTGTAAACCAATTTTTAAATGGTTACCGCAAACTGTGCCACAGACATCACCTAAAAATTCATTCCGAATTGTTGTAACTCTGCCGCTAGAGGGTGCTCGTATATTTCATGTCATTGGTAAACAAACATTAAAATATGACCCTTGCCGGACTATAACATCGTTGAAAGCATTTCAACAAAATTTATGTTACATGGCACTTCTGGCTCATACCAGAATTAAAAGTCCCTTCACTAAATAAAAATTGAAGACCCATTAAATCTCTATCAAAAACCGCAAAAAGCAAGATGTGGTTTCTCGTGGTTTATTTGTTACTGTTTTCAATGATTTAAATATCGACATTTAAAACCTTGTAATTTGACCACTTTTGAGTGCACACCTTCAGTATAATTGTTTTGTGTGTGCAAGCTTTTAATAGGATATTAGTCTTAAATTTACCCAAAGTGTCGACCAGAAAGAAAATGTGCACAAACTCTTTGGCATTAGAATTAGAAAAACTTGAAAGAAACCAAATAGAGGAAAAGAAATTTCTACACCAAAAATAGGTCTTTTCCGCTGTAGCGCAGAAAAGCTAAAAACAAATATATGTTTAAACTACAACAAAAAAGTTAGTTCTGAAAAACGGTGAAATTAAGACTGCATACATGAGCTTAAAATTCCAAGCGATCACCTGTGATTTTAATTTTTTCTCATCACCCATTAAAATTCATTTCCCCAAATCTTCACATTTGTTTTATCTCTGGTTTAGTGGCTGAAGTCAACCACCTCTTACTCGAGTTTTTTTGTCTGTCACACGCATTATCTGAACATTTCTGTTGCTCCTTTTTTAGTGTTAAAAAAACCAATGAAAATAACTAGAAGCGTTTTGTTTCAAAACAAGTCAATCACCCCAGGCGAAGTGCATTTTAGATTGGATAAGGTAATAATCCTCTCTATTCCTCCCTAAATTTAATAGTCCACAAAAGGTCTTACAGTTGCATCATTGAATTGATCTGCTCTAAAAATGACAATATTTGTTTTGATGAAATACGCATACTTTAAAAAAGTAAGTAATCAACAATGCCTTCCCAATCCCCCAAAGAAATCGGGTGAGTATCTTACTCTGTTTTTGCTGGATTGCTGTCAGGTCTTGATAACCCACATTTTGTTTGTGTGTGACGTCAACTTTTTGGGGGGCTTTTCATCCAGGGATGTCAAACTGACAGTGTACAGTCCCTGTAGTGATCTTTTGGGATGGTAACCATTTATTAAACTGATGGTTAAACTATAATGACATCTAAAATTTAGGTTTTTCATCCCCTAGTCCCATTGGTCTGCACATGTTATGATAGCTGTCTTTTCAGCCATCTTTTAAGTGAATAGCCATCTGTGGGGAATGATTCTCCGGTTTGTATCCATAGAAGATGCTTTTTGGATTGTCTTACATATTCCTTTCATTTGCTATGGTGGGTTTATCATTTCCTGTACTCTTGTGGGAAATCAGGGAACGGCTTCTGTGGGCAGTCCTCAGATTACAGTTATTGTACATTTCCTGGATACTATTCAGCCAGCGAAAAGGTTCTTTTCAAGTGTGTTTTTCAGTTTTGCTAAGGGCTTTCAACGTAAAGCTTCTTTGAGACTATCAGAAAGAAATCTCTCCACAATATTGTGTAGACAGCTATCTTTCCCAAACTGTATGTATAGCTTGATGAACAATTGTATACGACCAGTCTGTTATCTAAGACAGAAATTGCAATAAGTCATTTTCAGCCTTCGAGAAAGACTCTGCTTGGGTCGAAACGTCAGGCCACTAATAACTTATTGTTTGCAAAGCTGTTTTAGTGAACTTTATTTAAAACATTTTTTGCCAGTTAAAGTTGATATTTGATCAGTGAGATGAGTGTCGAATTCATTCAAAAAATCCCTAGGTGGTGTCCATCAGCAGTGAAACTTGGAGTTAGAGCTCCCTTTAAATTTTAAAAAATTTTTTCGTTCAAAATGTATCAGTATGTTGGAAGATTAAACATCAGATGTACCTATTTTCTTTTTTGTTTTGACAGAGTATATTCTTAAAGGGAGGGAATACCTTTTGTAATGACTAAAAAAACTTACTCGGTAAAGAGCACTGAAGACCTGTTGATATTATAAAACATTATGAGCATGAAACCTTTTTCAGGCATTTCAAAGCACACAATTTTATGCAACAAGTGTGTTTATTCTTTCATTTTTTTTTTTTGCAAAAAGGGACAACAGTAAGAAATCCAGAGTTTGTGAAATTGAGACAGTGTAAAAACAAACATACCTTAATAATTCCAAGAGTTTACATGTATTCCAGAACAAGTTGAAACTTGAGCAGAGTCCACCTCCTGTCACTTGATCAATAATCAATGTTTTGGTGGTAGCAAGGCATGAGCCTCCGGATTACATATACGTTCATGTCTATTTCCCAGTTGTCCCTCAACACCAAATTGATTTGATCAAGATCATACCCTCAAGATCATACCTGTCAAGCTTGTGGATATAGGCCCAGACTTGCACTTGGGGTATGGAACACAATAAAGTCGATAGACTGGACTATCAAGATCCACACCGTTGGACACAAAAAAGCACTTCTCACTCCATTCTTGGAAAGGAAGGTACATGTATATTACAAGAGCAAAGGACTTTCTGCTGATTAATCTTTTCTTAAAGACATACTTGAATACAAATGGCAACAAGTGGTCTTTGCTGAAATCCATTTAAAATGTGTTCAATCAATAAGGAAATTGAGTGCACATGAGATTAAACAGTTTTTATTTGTGTAAAAGACCAATTTTGAATACCCTTTTCCGGTGCTTTTGAGAAAGATTCGCAAAAAAGCCCTGTCAAGTAATTACTCATGTTACATTGGTAGTCATAATGTGGGAGCTCCAAACAAAGATATTTACACAGTGGGGAGACTGCCAACAAAGGGCTAGATAGCTCAGTTGGTAGTACACTGGCAATGTGGAGGTCGCAGGTTCAAGTCCGGCTCTAGTAATTTTTTTCTTTTTTCAA
This sequence comes from Pisaster ochraceus, assembly GCA_010994315.2. Taxonomy (NCBI): domain Eukaryota; kingdom Metazoa; phylum Echinodermata; class Asteroidea; order Forcipulatida; family Asteriidae; genus Pisaster; species Pisaster ochraceus. The sequence continues at coordinate 11,484,683 of CM021533.1, forward strand.
CCCAAAATAAATGT
>CM021533.1:11484902-11504922 GCA_010994315.2 Pisaster ochraceus
TTGATTGTAGCCCACACCTTGAAGTGGCCTTCAGGCCTTGTGTGTCTGGCGACTAAAAAAAAATTAAAAAAAGGTCAAATCTACATGTATACTGTGAAAGTGACAACCCCATTTTTCTGGTCCAGATTTACAATGATTTCTAAAGACCATCACCTTTGAGAGTGGATACCAATACTGACCTCTAATCTCTGTGCTTGTGAAATCAAGTCTCGGCCATTGTGAACACACATTTGTCCCAAATATTTCGGGGAACAAAATCCTTACCCAAATCTTGTGAGGAGCAATCCAATTACTGATGAATGTGAAGAGTTGTTTTTTTGCTTCCTAGTTGTGCACAGAATGTCTTTCGTATTGTTAAGGCTAATTTGCAGACCCTGATGACAAATGATGTGTTTTTTGTGTGTTTTGCCATGGTTAATTCCTTACATTGTTGTCTTTCAGTCAAGACATTTTTTAAGTTGCAGGCTTACTTACTTATAAAGTAAGACATTAACACATATGAAAACAGTATTAATATCCTGAAAAAAGAAAGTCCAAAAGTTGAAGACATTTCAAAGATCATGAAAATAAATAAAATGTTCCATTTCATCGCCGGTCCCACTGAGTGACCTGTCTGTCAAATATCACAAAATTTTACCCCAATCCTAGCCACGACCCCGATCCTTTTTGTAAATCGCAAGGTTTTTATTCGGGACATAGTGTTGTCAGAATATAAAGCAGTCACCGATTGTTCATACATTGTGTACTTGTATGTAAATGTAGTTGTTATTATGCAGGTGTTCTTAAAACTGAACATTTGGTTACCTTTGATGTTAGCAACAGTGGGACATGATCAAATGCGTTACAACATTTATGACTTACGTGTAATTTAACGTGCTCAAGACTTGTGTGATTAGTCAAGTCTTCATCAATCTTTATTACTGTAACCAAGTTTGGGAGTATGTGTATCAATTCGTGCTTGGAGGGGATGTTGAATGATTTCATCGATCTACAAGGGCTATCTTTAGGACATAGTACATAGTCACTTCTCAGATATCAACTCTAATTCTCCTTCGGGGGGTATTCATCTCCTAAAAAAAAAAAGACACAAAATTTGTTGTCATTCACCCTTGTGTTGATGTGTTCTTTTTATTATCTTAGAGCTTGGAGGAGGCAATTGCATGGAACAACGAAGTAAAACAAGGCCTTTCGAGTAGCTTGTTCACCAAGAATCCCGGCAACCTCTTCCGCTGGTTGGGGTGAGTTAATCTAATAAGTGTAAGAAACTGTAGAGCTGCATTAAAAATCAATTCAGGCCAGGCCGAGATGCAGTGTGTATCCACTCTGCATATATATTGTATTGATGCCTGCCGCAAAGCTGTGGTGAAACATAGAGTTTGGATTGTGCCTGGGCTGATTAAATGTATACATCTGTAGAGCACTTGGACGTGTCAAGTGTGTTTCTTAAGTGTGAGAAGTTATCTATGGATTACTCATGAATTTTTTCCTGTATCTCTTCATATCTATCCCGGTTGCACTACTTCAGGGAGGACAAGTCTACCCCTCGATCTGTAGGGACTGGCTAGATACTTGAAGAGGATTTGATTGCAGGAATGGGGGTATTGACTTGATTTAAACCAGTGGTGACAGTTAGATCGTTACTCCTGTCCTATACTTGGTGCCATTTTGGCATGTAGATCTCTTGTAGTCATCCCTTTTCTTGTTAATTTCCCTTGGCAAAGATCCAAGTGCGCGATTGCACTTCTTTTAAGGCGGATTGGAACTAAAGACGTAGATGCCAAAGTTTTATTGAAACCCATGCCTATACAGTGCGGGGGCCCAGAACTCCCTTACCACATTGCAGTCATCTTGTTTGTCCACCACACACACGCATACGCACACAATTCCCTAAAACCAGGCAATGTATGGACCACAAACACAAAAGCACAGTAAACTGTATGTCCAGGAGAATTTCACCTCAGGAGAAAGTGTGTTTTTGTTTTCACTCATACAGACCCTCAGGGTACATACAGAAACGTGCAGTAGGGCCCAAATTGCCAGTCAATGTGTGTATTTCAACTGGCTGATTTCAACAACCATAGTTCTTGAATCTGCCCATTAGGGACATATTCGTCTTGCTTAGGCCTTTATGTACTTCAGTAAGTTGTATTGTTGACTTTAACTACCCACTTACGGCCACATTCAGCATGTTGAAGCTTGCTGCACCTGCGGATGCATAACAATAATAATAATAACAACAATAATAAAGTTGTGCTTATAAAGCGCATGAATCGACCTAAAGGCGTTCTAAAAGCACGAAAAGAAAAGGGATAAAAGCATTAAAATATAATATAAAAAACATTAAAGGATGTGAGCCATACTGTCTTGAACACCATGCCTTGTCCAAATTTGTTTGTAATAAATAACAAGTCGACTAAAAAATAATAATAATGAAAACTTATAAAGCGCACAAATCCATCAAAGTGCTCATGGCGCTAAATACCGACAATAACGTACATAAATATGTACAATAACCAAAATTAAAACGTAAGCCTAAGCTAAGAAGAAATCCAGAACATGTGCTATAGAAATACAAATTACAATTACAAATGCAATATCTAAGAAACATCGAGGGGTAAAAAACAAATCCAACCATTTACTCAAATACCTGATTGAAAAGATGTGTGTTTTTTTTTTTTTTTAATTGGGTTAAAGAAACAGATGATTTTACTAATAATCCTGCTGTGACCCCTTAATGTTTTTTCTCAAATTTATTTCATTTCAAATAAACCTCTCGAGCATGGCTTGTGGTGTAACATGTGACATTACTGGTGGAATGAAACATGTGAAGAAATGCTTGTGCTACTATCCCCATTAAAAAAAAGTCCTGGGATCCCAGGATCCCCATCAGGATCCCCATCGGGATCCCAGCAGGATATGTGATGGTATCCCATTGGGATTTGTTGTTGGGATCCTGGTAGTCACTGGAATCCCAGCAAGAATTGAGAAATGGGATGGGATTCCATCGGGATATTGGATGGGACCCCACCTGGATTTGGGGTGAGATCCCACCTGACTGAGATCCCCGTGGGAATTCCACTGGGTTCTCGGTGGGAACCCAACCCGGATCCCGGTGGATCCCATATGGGGTGGGATTGTTGTTGGTATCATAGGGATTTTAAGTGTGGATCCCAGCGGGATCCCAGTTACCTCACTGATATCCCTACGGTATAGGAAATACAGCAGTGATTTGGGATTCCCGTTTTCAATCCAACTGGAATCCCGGTTCAGCCATGGCTAAATCCAACCGTGATCCCGGTAAATCCAACCGGGATCCTTGTAAATCGAACTGGGATCAAACTAAATCCAAATGGGATCCTATACCTGTAAATCCAACATACTTTAATGTACAACAAAATTATCATGATGTAAGAAAGGGGGACAGGGGTTTGATGATGATGAGCTTGAGAATAGGGTACGATTATGAGCTTTGTGCAGGAAATCGCAAACAGGTTCAAAGATGGATTCTTGTCTGAGCTTTTGAAAAATCTCAGATTAATGAGTTTTATTGATGACTTGATTGACAAACATGCACCTGTGGAATAAGGGCAGGCAGTGATACAAAAAAGGAATTATTTAGTTAAAGTTTTTCACTTTTGTATTTATGGCTCAGCATCTGTGTAAAAAAAAACTTGACAGAAACAAACCCTAAGTTGGGCAATTCTCGAGCACTGAAAATAAGCAATGCAGCAAATGCAACCCAAAAGCACAGATCTGCCTCAAAAAGTAAAACATATCTGCATAAATGCCAAGTATTCATATAAAATTACAGATATTTGTTATAAAAAAATAAAAATAAAACAAAAAGAGGAATTTAATATCTTCTGATGAGGCCTACATTAAGTTATCCAAAAATCCATTAAGCACATACTGCACATGGCCAATTAACATATGCCAGAAACAAACACACTTGTGCCTTCTCTAAATACCAAGTTCTGTATTTCATACCAATTTTTCTACCTAAAAAAATTGCACTCTTTTCATAGCCTTTAAAATTCAACATCTATCAAATAACATCTATAATAAATTGCTTTAGGAATGAGACAGGTCCCTTCGTCAGTCTCTAAGTATGAAGTTAAGAAATAAGTTCAAAATTGGATGAAATAACTGCAAACTTTACCTGTAGAAACAAGGCAGGCAGGTGCCTTTGAGCCTGCCGTTACAAGGCAAATCCATAGCAGAAGTGAACATATAGTTTGTGACAGCTTATTTTTTTAAGTATCTAATAAAAGCTTTATTGACAGTTAAACCATATACCAACAAGAATGTGTTATTGTTTGACATGAAATAAACTAGGTAATTAAACAAGTGTCTGGGTAATTAAACAAATTTAATCACTGTAACATAATGAACTACATGTTGGAACACAACCTTATGCCAATGAAATAGTTTTGTTTCAACTAGGATCTATGCAGATGAAGTATGAATTTAGTTTTATCTTGATGCTGTTGCATGATGATACACTGTAACATGTAAGGTATATAGTACCAATGGAAACGCTTATGTTTAGCTAAGGTAAGTGATGAAACGGCAAGTAGCTGTGTTTGGACTAAAGAAATATGGAATTGCAGTAGTGCTGTGAAACTTTAATTATCTTTAAACTTTAAAGACACCTCTATATGTACATTGGTCTTTGCGCTGACCAAAAACAAGTACTCCCTACGTGAGCAGTGGCTCTTTTTGCAATACCCCTTTTCAGTATGTATCCAAGGTTTGGAGCTTTCAGGATCTTATTTTATAAGAATTGATTTCTAGAAAAGTTGTCTCCAAACTTACATGCATACACACGGACTATATTTTGAGGTAGGTTTATCTGTATACATGTACATTACATCATAAAATGTTTGCATTACGCTTCGACCACCATGGTTGGCCCCTGCTGGTATCTGAGTCGGCTGAGTGGGATTTCATCTCTACTGGGATTCCACCTGCCTCAACTGGGATCTCACCTGGATTTGGGATCCCACCATGATCCAAATTATATCCTGCTTTGCACCCCACGGGGATAATGATATTCCAATGTGATAAACCTATCTGGCTGTATACATGGCTCAGCATCCCGCTTTGCACCCTGCGGGGATAATGATGTCCCAATGTGATAAACCTATCTGGCCAGGCTCCCAGTGGGATCCTGCTTTCATCTTTCATCCCAGTCACTTTTTCTATGGTGGAGTACATTACATGTACATGCCTGTATGGATGCAATGAAATTCTGATATATTTCCCCCCCCCCCACAATTGACGTCACTTCTTTTTGTTCATGTTCAGTTTTTTGTGGGCGTTCCAGGCATCATTTTGAATGAAATACAAAAAATAAAATAATAATTTGTTAAGGGATTGCAAAAAGTAGCTGATATATTATTTATTAATTACATTCAATCTTTTATACATAGCATGTGGATAAGGTACATGTACAGTAGTACAGCACACACCCTACACCTAAGCTTGGGCCAGCCATAAAAAAATACAACACCACAAAATTGTAAGAATTAAGAAAGCACGCCTCACTTTGAAACGATTTCTTACAGGAGTCCTTATGGGGGAAATACATACATCAACCAAACTTATACCACAACTCACTTGTGCTAGTACTGTCACCTTTGAGGAAACTTGTTGATACATCTTTTTGCGGTGTAATAAGAAATGTTTGTGTAAAACATGTACCATTTTAATGAAAGCCCAATTGATAGTTTATTGTTTTGAAAGCTACTGGAAAGTACTACTTAACTTAAACTGTGCATTAGTGCATAAAAAGCTTTGTGTGGATTTCTGTTGTTGTAAAGAATAAAGATCACCACAGTAAAGAATTTTCAATGTCAGAATATTGCTTGAAAGTGAGTCATCAACACGAGAAGCTTGGGTGGAGATTATGGACTGTCCAAATACTACTCCCCCTTTAAATGTACATGTACCTGCCGTGCCTGATGACAACTTGAGACTTTTCTGTTGATTGAGAACTACATATGCATGTGTGTCCTCTTGGTACACGATGAACTACATTTGTATTTGCTATGTTGAAAAATCAATATACGGTATCCTGTTTATAAGGTGTATGGTACATGTTGAAGGAAAACACTTAGATTGGTTCATTTGTACATGTTCTGTACATACACACAATACATGTGTGTATTTATGGTACACGTATTGATGTTAAGATATGGTTACCGTTTACTGGTAATTAGAAAGACAATTATAATTTATAAGTGGGTTGTGTACGTGTTACAGTACAAGTAAAGTTGTTTCTGGTTCAAATACGACTGAGACCAATTTCGGTATTGAAAACCTACTGTCTGACCAATCAATATCATCCACTGTGGCTTTAGAAGGACAAACTGTGCCAGCTGGCAATACGATATCATGTAGTGAATGCGTACTCAGTACACACATACTGGTGTACGCTTTTAGCTGTGAGCACATTTGAACCACCAACAACCTGTGGAGTTTTGTTATACTGAGGCCTAAACTACCAAAAGTAGGATTTTTTGGGATAGTTTTGAATAATTAAATCTTGGAGAAATTTGGTTAAACTGTTCATTCCATCTTTTAGCTGATGCCATGTGAAATAAGCACATGGACAAAACCACAGTACAAAGTAGCTGGAAATTATATCAGCCTGTATTAATTTAAAGCTTTTTTGATGGATTAGCTGCATGTACATGAACAGTGTTTGGGAAATTTTACTTGTTTTGAAATTGTTGTTTGCGATCACTTAACAGGGTTTATGCGCATCCTTAAAAAGTACTACAAACTCTTAAATTGAACTATCCAAATTTAAGGTCTTAAAAAGCATTAACAAGTATTAAATTCTGTTATTTGAGGTCATAGACAAGTTGGATGAATCATGTTTGAATTGCCTATCAGCTCAAAGAGAACCAAATAAAGCTGCATTTAAAAATGTGGGCCGTTATAGCTGTTTCTCCCCTGCTTTTTCCACTTATTTTTGGTCTTAAACCTCGTAAATTGTAGCATTAAATGGGTCTTAAAAAGTCTTAAATTTGACTTTTTAAAGGGTGGAGATACCATGTTTACATTGCTTGCCACATTTTGAGGAATCAATCTGTAAAATTTGAATAACTCATGTGTCACTTCTGAGATTTCTAAGCCCACTTCCAAATTTATACTGTCAGCTTTCTTCGTCCATAACCTTAATTTCGCTGTGATCTTTCCCAAAGATTGCAAGATATGGATACAAATTTATGGGTAAAGCACCTTTTTTTTCAAGGTTTACAGGGGCTCTTGAAATCAGTACATGTACCAAGGTTAGCCTTCAAAGTCACCATGGTGATGTTTTATGCATGGTGCTCCTGATACGATCTTGTCTTCATGCTGGCTTTTACAATTGTCTCCACAGCACTGTCAAGGTCATCAAAATCGTTTTTTTGTTATTTTTTGTTTTTTGGGGGGGAGGTTGATTGATCTGGATGTGTCACAGTGTCTCATCAAAGTCATTTTGATTGTCAACACCCCCCTACCTTAATGTCTAAATATGACCTCTCAAGTATGGCTGGAATCTTCAGCAAAACTTATCTCTTAATAACATTACAGTGTCCCATGCTGACCGCTCTGTATTTTCTTTTTACTAGCCGTCTCAAGTGATCAAAATGAGACTGTTTAATTCTATTAAACTTAATTACTTTTCGTGATCTCTTCAGCTTTCCTTGACAAGGTCTATCAAGATGCTGAGGTAGGCGGGGCATTGTCAATCAAAAGGTCTATATTATATTGTCCCTTTTCATAATATGGTCCTCATTGCTGTTGGGTGTAGATAATTTCCCAGTTGGTTTCAACTGCCTTGTCAAATTCTCCGCCAAGGCCTGCAGCTCCAAGGGGACAGCTATATCTGCAGTGGAGGAAACCAGCCTTCATCTGTGTCTGTATTAATCAAGGGGATATTGCCATCACACGGCAGCATCATGGTCCTCTATTCGCTTGGAGCATGGAGGAAGGAAATACATGCTTGGAGGTGTTGCCCACTCTAATTGGGGGTCTGTACGACAACTGCAGTGTCCACAGCTGGCAAATGGCCCGAATAACAAGCGTGTAATTTGTTTGGAAATGAAGCGGAAGGTGTCCAGGTTGTGATTGGGACACTCTGGAGTCTGCCTTCACCGATTTCAGGTTTCGATAACAAGTCAGCTAGTTGATCCCACGCCCACTCTTTATGCGCGTGAAAAAAACAACAACAATAGTTTGGCATGTGCTGTATGCTAGTGCCCCTTGGAGAATTAAGTTTCAAATTGATTTCGCATTCAGTTGGTTGTTGTTATTATTGAAATTGCATAAGGTCAAACTTCTCAAACTGGTGCATGGATTTCATTTCACTTCATAAATTTGTTGGGAGTATTTAGTGGGTCTGGTGCAACAGGTTGCGCATTTAAGTCACATTGCAAATATTTCTTGTTGTACGTTGTGTTTTGTTTGAGTAATGTGAGAATGGGTATTACGGTTGATTTGAGTGTAACATGTATTTGAAAAGCCTAAAAAAAGTCAAAGACATCAGCTTTTGCTTTAATATTTTCTGACTTAAAGGGTCTGAATACGTTTGGTAATCACTCTTAACATCAGTGGCAATAAAAAACTTATTTGGTTGGAAGTTCAATAGCTCTGGTAGTATAAAGCATTTTGAGAATCATTTCACTTCAAAGTAACGTGGTTATGGAAAAAGATTTCAGTTTTTATCCCCCAAAATGTGAATCTGAGAAGCAGATTGTGTATTCCAATTACAGATTTTTCTTCCTTTGTGGACGTAACCGCTCTGGTTTTTTGGCGATATCTCAAAAACGCTACCACCCTTTGAAATGAAATTTCCACAGTTTAGTTTTTTCGTATATATCTACATTTATATAGGGTTAAAACAACCGAACGGTTCCAAAAACCAAAGGTACACTTTCCCTTTAATATATATATGAGAAAACTTAGAGGCGCCTTGTTTAGAGTGACAACCAATTCATAGGGCCTACATGTTGTGTTAGAAGAAGTGTCTCTGATAAGACCTATACATGTGGTAAGTGTGAGTCTGGACGGATTGAACAGTGTGCTTCGCCTGTGCCATTATAAAATCTTTTGCATTGGAAGCAGGTAACTTTAACTTTGATCGTCAGAAATACAAATTTTCATTTGCAATGTGTCCTTGGTGATCTGACGCCCCCTGACTTGTCGCAATCACTTCAAATCTGTTATCTTTCCTTTTGTAAAGTATTATGACTTTTTCATCGGAAATGATATAAATCTGTAATTAATATCAAACAGAGCTAGTAGCTTCTTCTTTTCGACAGTGTGACATTTTATCAGTTATTGCAAGTAAAGTAATTTGTAAGAGAAGGCTGGTACGATGATCTTTCCCTTTGAAGTACTATCCATATCTGATTACTTTTTTAAGTGTGAAACAATAGTGTTCTTACATGTATATGTAGCTAATTTTGTGATGCTTAACCAAATATCCTCCATCAGAGTATTTTAAAGTTTGTTAAAAGTTTTTTGTATACATACACTTAATACACGCGTTGAAGATCAAGAGAAACACAACCCTCTTGTCATTCGGTTTCCAAAAGAAGGATATTAAACTTGAAATAACCTACGCATATATACACATTCACTGGAGATTGGCTGCCTTCTCTCTGTTGTAGTTTCATTTCTGTATTATGACACTAATACAGAAAAAGGTATGCACCTTTCTCAATGATCATCCAATTATAGACTGTAATTATCAAATTATAAACGTTAAATGAATGTTTTAAGCACTTGCTCTCAAAGATTACTTGGTATAAGAGATCTGAGTACATCTTTTGATGCAGTCTTTCACAAATCCATTTTAAAATTATTATTGTTATGTACAAACAATAAAATAACGCCCATTGCAGTCAATCGGATGAATTAAAAAACAGTTGACATTGAAAATGTAAGGAATACAAATATATTTTTTTTAAATGTAAACAGTATGAACCAAATGAAGAATGAATCTAACAAAGAAGCATTAAAAAAAATCAAGAAGCACGAAAGGCACACAAACAATGTTGCACACTCATCCAGGGGGGACATGAGAAACCACATTAAACTGTCTAAAACACACACAAGATTACAAAGGTGGAAGTGAGCTGAGAGAGTTGTTGACAAGAAGGTTGAAATATTAAGGTACTGCATTATTTTCTGAGATGAGCCGTATTTTATGTGGAACTTCATAAAGAGTCCTTTTTGATGTAAGATTAATAGAATGAGAGCTTTTGGATTTGGCAAACCTATTTATTAAATTTATTGGAGTCGTATATTTTTTTATGCAAAGAGTAGTACAGCGCGTACATAGTAAGCGTTTTTAAAGGTTCCAGATCCAAAGTAGTTGGTAATGCGTATATTTGATGCCCAAAATGATGCGAGACATTCTTTATTGGATGGATTCTAATTGGGTAGGAGAAATACCCGAATGCCATAAGAGAGCTGCATTTTCTACAATTAGTTTGATATGACCCTTTTTCACGGTCATTAGTTCATCATTAGTAAGAGTGATCTTTTTAAGTTTCCTCAACACGAAAAGTTTCCTTTTATTGGCTTTATTAACCATGTCTATAGCGTGCATATCCCATTTCAAATTATGTTGGAAGGTGACACCTAATAATTTATCACTATGAATCTGTTGAAGTTGGACATCTAGTAGAATAGAAAATTGAGCAACAGGGGGTTTCCTCCTGCCTATGTAGATTTGTCAACTCGAGGGGATTAATACAAGTTTTTTTTTTATTACAGCCCACTCATACAGATCATATTAAACCATACTGAATCTTGCTAACAGCATGGATGTGCCTATTTTCACTAAGTGTAAGATTGCCACATACTTCGGGCATTTATTGTGAACATGATCTGTATTAATGCAAGCAAGAATCTGTAGACTTATTAAAACAAGCAAGAAGAAGCACTGGTCCTAAATTGGTACCCTTGAGGGACGCCATCTTAGAGGGTTTGTCAGTCAGAAGAGGTCTGCTTATACTTGACCCTTTGTTGGCATCCTCTGATCATAGGTTTTATCATGTAGGCCCCTATCTCATTACTCTGTTTTAAAGTAAGCTTAACAAAACAAAATTGTACCTGAAGCACCACACATTTAATGAATTGAATGGTTTGCTGTTTGTTTATAACATGTATGTTCATGTATATTACAGTAATGACCTGATTTAACCTTGCCTTCTGTGCGAACTGGGAGGTCAAAAGAAAGAAAAACAGTTTTCTTTTCTTTTCTTCTGCAGAACCGATTATTGAGACAAAACTCTTTTTAATTTACAACATTTTCCATTTTTACAAATACACCTTCAGTCTTGTAAACCTGAACACCTTGTTTTTTGCTTAGTTGATGTTTGATGTTCTTGAAATTACATGTACAAATGTTGACCTGTGGCATCACTTAAAAACCGAGTGGTTATTGCAGAATGCCATCAACAAGGCATGTTGCTATGCATGTGGCCAGATTTCTTTACTGAGTAAGATGTAGCAGTCTGATGTGGTTGGTGTACATGTATCCTTCTCTTGAGACTGACAAATGAGAGCAAAAATAGTCACATTGATAGATTCGCCAGTGTTAGGTTCTGTAACTGTGGTGTTTTTGTGAGCTTCAAGAAATGATTTGAAGACTCCAGTGATTGAAATGAAGTAGGTGATGTTCACTTGAAATATGTCTCAGAGCTGACAACAAAACACCTGTGTAAACATTATCTTTTCAAAGTAAATATTTTCAAAGGCTCTTGATTTTTCATTGGATGTTGTTAGTGCGTTTGGTGCGGGGTTTGAGAGAAAGTTTGTTCCTTTGAATTGTTGAGTTTCCAGTTTTGTGAAATTCTTCCAAAAAACAAGCATTTGCATGAAAAAGTTATTCTGGAAGGTTTACAGCCGATTAAGGTTTTTTGTAGATTGTTCTGATGTGTTAGATTCAGGATGAACATTTAGCCTATTGTTACAGTAAAGCTTTGTGAAGGAAATGTTTCAGTAAAGTTTGCTCCACTGCGACTGGCTGCCATCATTGTTGTATTTCATGTAGATTTGGAAAAGGGTTTGAGTAATTAGATTTGTTGATGTCTTTATTGGGTACAATAACATTTGAAAAAGACTGCAAAACATATTCACAACTCCGTATGTATGAATTGTTTACAGATAAGTTACAGCATGCAATACTTGTCTCTGCAGGTAAACTAAAAGTCTAGGTGCATAGTAAAGTGTGCCTAGGGAGAAGCTTGATGCTACACAAACCTCCAGTGATTCTTTGAGCTGTATAAAAATGTTTCATCATCAAGCTAGCACGACTCATTCCACCCCAGGATATATATGTATAATTTACATGAGTAGGAAATGACCCTTATCTTGTGTGTTCCTACTCTTCCATTCCCCATCCATTACTGATCTGGTTCAGCCCTGAGCCAATTCACCCTGTTAATAAATTAACACTTCTGCATTTCACGCCATCTGCTGGAACACTGAGCCATCAAGCCATCTTTAAAATCAGTATACTCCCCTCTTTTTTCCCCTCTTTTACAGACCTAAGGGCTCTGATTGCGGTGTAGTGAATGTCAACATTCCTACGAGCGGTGCGGAAATCGGTGGTGCATTCGGTAAGGAGTCTTTAGATATTTTGCAATTATAATCTCTGTCCAAATTGAGTACAATATCCGCCAAGTGGAGGCAAATGGCTTCACCCCTTAGTGAGGGAAAGCGACAGAGTGGAACACGCCGCCAGCAACCATAACATGCTGTACGGCTGTGCCACTGTCTTCATACAGTGGCCAGGAATCTAGGATGCAAAACGGTAAATAGAAAATTTTAAGTGCCAGAAGTAAAATGTTATAATTAGGTCATAGAATGCAAAATCCGTTGAAAGTCCCCAATGAGAGTGGACTTAAAATGCTGCAGTACATAATGATTTAGCTCACTGATTATTTTGCAGTAATCTCTTGGCATTCAACTGATCATTAGAAAACATAGGATGAACCTTCTAGCAGTGGAACAGATTTCGTGCTTTTCTAATTGACAAGGGAGGGGAGAGGATATTTTCATTTGCACCCATCGAAACATTTTGTTAGCAGGTAATCGCAGCGTTTTATTATTGCAAACTTTGCAGGTGTACCAGGTGTTCAACCAGACCAGATTCAGTTAGTATGCCTTATGATACATGTATGCCTTTTTGTAAGAAAACATGTAGTTAAGAACACAAGAAAGTTTGCAGTGTAAATTAATTTAATTACTATCTCTGTGACAGAGGATAACACTGGATTTGTGCACAACTCAGACTCGTCAGTGGAGCATTGCTACCCAAGTATGGATATTAAGTTAGTTTCTGTCTTTTGTTCGGTTTTAATACAATCTGAAGCACTTCTTTGAAACCTGTGAGGTATTGTTGCTACATGTAAATGAAAAGCAATGCAATTTGCTTTGATGCGGAAGTACACTGTACTTCATCAGTGACCCAATTTGGTTTCTAGAACTCAACTGTGGTATTGTCTAAGGACAAAGAAATTTGTCTGCTTCTGCAATTTAAAACTGTGCTAATTTACCGGCTGTTTAGCCCTAATTATATGTAAACTTGTATTCTGCTCTGTTAATCGTGAGAGCGTCTACTGGTTTTCACTCATTTGGTGACTTTGTTGTCAATTGATTAATCCTAAGATCAGGGGTTGATTGAATTGACCCGATTCTTTGACTGTATATCGGTAGGAACGAAGAATGGTTAAATTTACCTTATTTGACTTATTTGAAGTCTTCTCTATTATGCAATTTCTAAAACTATATTTTTAACTCGTTCATTTTTTAGCTTATACTGTTGGCTGGTCCAGATATAGTTTTTGGAATCTTTTATTTTTCTTTGCTCAAGGTGTGACCAAAAACGTTTCGACAGTCAGCCTTGAACTTGAGTGTGTTTTGACTGCAGATTCTTTATGCAATTTAATTTAAACAAATACTAATCAGAAGTGTAAAGTGCAATTCCATTGCATTTTTCCATTTTGTTTGACAGTAATTATGATTGTAACTGTGATTTGACAATTGTTTCCAGATTTTAATCTTTTCATTTTTTATGATATTGTACATCATATTTTCAATAACAACGGTAAATACAGCTGACATCTTTGTCAAACTATTTGAGGCTCCTGCCTGACACTTTGGCAAACCTATTGGAGCAGATTTCAAGAAATTTGCCATTTAATTTGTTTTGTTTTTCCTCCCTGTGAATTTGACTAACTACAGTTTGGTCAAAACCTCTCATAAAAGACAGTGCTATGGAAGGGCAACAGTTACTGATACATCACCTGACATCACTAAACTGCTCAAATTTTACAATCCCAACATTTGACTGTCTTAGTTTTGTTAGAAAAGGTCTCGGTCATACAAACACCAACAACTGTTTCTGTTTGTTTGTTGTTTATAAGTTACAGCAGCTACATTTAAGGTTGATTCTGATTGTAGGGTCAATGCTATTATTGTTCCTGAAGCTAACAAGATGCTTATTTCTTATGGTGCATCAACAATTATTCAATTTTTTTGCTTTGGGTATCAAGAAAGGTGAGGATTAATGCTCTTGAAAGTCCACCGGGAACAACTGGCTTAACTAAAATCACTGGAACATTTCCATACTATTGTTCTGCTAGAGCCGGGTCTTTGTTTGTTTTTGTCTTACTTGGGGGGAAAAAGAAGAAAAGAATGAAAGCTTCCGCTATTTCAGCTGTGACAACAAAGTGAACTTCATATCGATGTAACATTATACCTAGGAATAACATGGTCAGGAATGGCAGTGACGAAGATAATACGCATGAGTTGGACTATATCCTGCACCAGCGGAAAATAGCCTGAATGATGATGGTTAAAAATGATAACAGTCATTGAGCAGATCAAGACTTGTTTTTCTTAATGGTTTTTGATTTATTTTAACCTACTTTCTCGATATGTCTGCTTTAATTTATACCATGCCCGATATGTGGCAAGGGTGTGTCCTCACCAAATTGTTCTCACCCTTTTAATACACTTTTTTCCCTCTTCAAAGAATTCCTGAGATTCCCTGGACACAATGAAGACACAGTAGGAAGGGGTACACCATTGCACAAATTCAACACCAAATGCTTTAATTGGTTGTACATATTTTACCTGTTTCCATGTATGTTCTAACTATCTTGGACACAGTTTTTTTTTCTTAAGTTCTTCATAAGTTGCCTGGTGAAATAAACAACGTAAAAAATATGTATATATTGTAATCTATGACAACAAATTTGACCTTTCATGCAAATATTTCATGAATTACTTCAAAACTGGTTTGGATTAAACGGTTGGTTTAAAATGATGTTCCGTTTAAAATGCAATTTTCTGACACATTTTCCACTGTCGATTCCATCATCTACCGACAATGACAAATTCTCTCTTTCTCATTATGTGCCTCCACTCAGGTGGTGAGAAACACACAGGCGGAGGTCGTGAATCTGGCAGCGATGCGTGGAAGCAGTACATGAGACGTTCAACGTGGTAAGTCATCAAGTATTATTCATCTCTGCTCTGCTGGTCATGATGGGGCCACTGATCTTCTGCTAAAGGGGGCGGACAAGGTTTATGACTCCGACAATCAGTGCATGACATGACCAACGACCCTGAGAATGCCATGGGCATGCATTAGGGTTTAGCGGGCTCAGGCTACAGATGTCTGAAAACTTTGTGTCTGGGGGTAGGAAGAACTATTGGCTGGGGGTCCTCTCCAGCAGGACACTTCAGCTGGTAAGTGCACACCAACCACCCATGGGTCAGTCGGTAAGCTGATCGAGAGAGTGCAGTGGGTCATCATATTTGAATAGCTGCTGATTGCAGGTTTGCACAGTGCTGCTGTCTGAGCTGTTTTAGAGTTGAAAAATTACTTCTGTCGGATGATTAGAGAGAAAAGTCAAAGACCAGTGATGATCACTCTACTTGACTTCATACTATATACACAGAAATCTTTGGAGATTAAATCACAATGTTTAGTCATGACATGTCATTGGAGACTAGATGTGTGATATTTACCAAGACTAAATGTTTGTTTGGTCGTCAATTTTTTACTGATCATTAGAGTTATAAGAGATGTTGTTTGTCATGCTTAAATTGATAATACTTGCAAAGTAATGACTTGTACGTTAATACTGCGAGTATGGCTGTCTGCTCTTAGTAACCTGATACCTCTTGTATGAGATTGTTTTTGGACAAGTTCATCGGTGACATGACATTAGAGGGCCTCTTCTGTAAAAACCTTGATTTCATTTCAAGTATCACATAGAACATTCAGACTGTTCTAACAAATAGAGAATGAGGTAGAGACTGGTCCGTTAGACAGAGTAGTAATCAAAGATAAGTATGTTTGTCTCCAATCAAAAGCTACATTTTTCAAGCAGTACTGAATAACTTGAGCCTTTTATCTGAATTCATAGTACGTTTGTAATGTCTGCCTGTTAAAAAAGCAGCTTATACTTTTAAACATTTATAAACATGCTTTTTGATGCTTCTTTTCCAAAAGCTCTTTTAAATCTATAACTCCAGGGGTAACCAAAAAGGTGGAAATGCCATTTAAATGTATACCTTCTAAAATTTGGAGCCTAATTTGAGACCTTCTTGTCAACCATGACTCTCACCCATGTTCGAAGTAGCCTTAAATTTTTAAAATTGTGTTTCTGAGAATCTGTTAAAATAGGCTTGCCTTTTTCTTTTACCGTGCAAACTAGTGTGGTGTCCTGGTAATGTGTGTCCAAGTGGACATCAATATATCAGCTTAATATAAAGGAAAAGTGTTTTTTTTTCTTTTTTCTTTTTTTCTGAAGATTGAAATATTTGCCATCTGCCGTTTTCTATATAAATACTCCCAGTGTACAGCCACTCTGTGTAATTTCGTCAAATTTGCTTGCCAATGAAAACAGTGGATTTTAGTTGAAAATTCACTGTATCAATTTGCATGTTTATATCAGGCTTATTTGGACTGCACCAATTAAAATATCACAGGGATTTGTGGGGTCTTCAAATAGATATTCTCAACTTTGACATTTACTGATTTAGACTCTAGGCTTCCATGTTTAAGCTAATCAAGTTTGTTTTAGATACCATTCCTGTAAGTTGGCTCGAAAGGGCACGCACAGAAAATAAAAGGGATGCAAATCAAAAAGTTTAAGAATAAGAAAAGACAAACCCCAAGTAAAACACAAACATGATGAAGTAAAAAGGGCTACGTCCGTATTGAGTTGCTGTCTATGGCCATGGCTGTCGGCTTCAGCATCATTGTTGAAGAAAGACAAACAAAGCGATGTATCCATTGGCTTAGCTGAGGCCATGACATTCAACTTTACAGGCTTCTCATCATGTGTATCGAATGCTACTTTATTTCTTGGACAGACCCATAGTTCATTTTCTGGCTTCAGGGGGCTTTTTATAAGTAATGGATGTCATGCACCAGACATTCACTCATGTAGCAGTGGACATTGAACACCCATACTTAACTATCATAAAGGTTGCCGAGATTGACTTCATGTTGATGCATCGTTGTTTTTATTTAGTCTGTAAACTGCGTACAGCTCGAGTTCTGGTATGCCTTTAGCATGGCTGTCTGTCTGTCAGTATTTTTTTTGGTATATGTGTGAGGGTGTGTGTGTGTATGTGACCTGGATTTAAGCGCAGAACTATTATTGGACTTCATGTACTGTAAGTGGAGTGTATGAGGAATCACAAAATTTGCTTCGGGAGTCTTCAAACAAAACATGACGTGACATTTATCTCTTGCCTTTATGATATATTAGGTATTTGGGTGAAGCTTGTATAATCCAGCAGGCAAGTTCAATTAGTTTGCAGTTTCAGCACTTTGTGGTAAAAGCATGAAACTTGGAACACGTGTATTCTCTACCAACATTTGAACAATGATAAAGTGCCATCTCTGAGTGGCATTTGCAGCCATTTTGAAAAATAACCACAATATCGCCTACTTAATAATATAGTACTACTTCATACTAAGTAAATAAGCAAGGTTTGCAGTGACACCTTGTAAGAAATCTCTTTGTGAGCAGTGGTGGGTCCGAGAAGAGCCGGCTTCTGCTCGACGATTCGATCAGTGATCAAAACGTCGAATGCTGAAGGGTGCAGTTCATAATTAGACGAACAAGACAGATGCATTTCTGTGAACAACACATAAATCATTCTACATTAATCATGTTCAGGGAATCAAGTTGGCTCACAGGTTTCTTTCCCTGCCTTTCACCTCTGTATAACCCGTTCAAATCCCACCTCGGACCTGTGGCTTACTTGCGAGCTGAGTTTTCAGTCTCTACCTGATTACATGGATTTTCCCGATAGTGATTTACTTCCCACATCTAAAAGCTGAACAGATTTTCTTTATCTCCTTTCCATCCAGTTGTTTTTGCTTGCGCTATTGGATAGTAATGCAGTGAGAAATGTTCGCATATGATGTTCTGCATGTTTGCTTGACATAAAAAGATAGATATACCATGGAACATTAGTTTATTGCTCCATGGCTATATGTAGCAATCCTTGGTTAGCAACGAGGAATATCGTTGAACTGTTTGTTTTTCTTGGGGCACGATGGTTCAAAGGGTCTGTTGCATGACATGTTTGTAATGACAGGGATAGACCTACATGTAAGAGTGCCAATTGTTAAAGGGGCATGTTGCCTTCGTCTTTGGTCGCTTTGGGCTATACAAAGTTTTTGTTTTGAAATTAATGGGTGAAAAGATATTTTAAAAGTATAATTTAATGATTCACAAAAATATCCCTTGAACGTTTTTGTGTGTGCAATTTCAAGACAAAGCATGGTCTGTTATTTTGTAGAACCAAATGTTTGACTCCACAAATGGCGGACCGTATAACCCGTGGTTGTATTCCAAGAGGCAAATAGGCCTGTTTTTTAATCACTATTCACCAATTCCAAAAAAACAAAAAAACAACCCAAAAACCTGAAGGTTTTTTGTGCAGTAACAATTGTTGAAAAAGATAACAAGCAATCCCTAGCAAAATTTTGAGAGATTTGAAGGCAATGTGACTCTTTAAGAACTATACTTCTCTAACTAAGAGCCACATACTTTAAAAGAGGCGCGTTCTCACCCACACACACCCACACATGTAGGCTACACACACAGCTCTGTGTTACAGCCACTCTGTGGATATTCCTTATTTCTGTACACTTAAGGAAAATACAATTCTTCAACACTGTAAAAAAAAAACACACACTGTGTGGACGTGTTTAAGTCCACAAAGTGTTTCAAGTCCCTACACTATGTGGACCTGTATTGTTCTCAGGGTCCCCACTTCGTACATGTATGTAGCGTTTAAACACAGGAAAAACCTTGACTGCCTTTTGAACGGTTGTAGTTGGTGTGAGGTACTCGAATGAAACTTGTTGGAATAGAGTAAAACGAATTCTTAACAAATTATTCTTCTCCTGAAAGGAAATTCCCCTGGAACTGCTAACTTCTCAACAACAGGTATTTAGTGTCCATTATTTGTACGTCGGTTGTGTAAGAGTAAAGTGTAGCCTTCTCCATAGTTTTGGGAGATATCAGGTAATTATCCCTGCTTAGTGCTATTCGAAATTGATCGTGTTCATCTTTGATACCGTCTGATACGATGATCCTACTCATTTCCGAGATTACTGCCAGGGTTCGTATCGGTGTGACTGAGTTGGCATTTGTAGGTTCGCAGACATTGGATCCATTAGGACGGCCAATGTCTGTAGGGAGAAACCTGAATTTTAAACTCCCCAATCGGCTGGGGACTCTTGGCGACGTGACTATGAGAGTGTCTCATGAAACATACTCGGGCAATATTGTACAGTTTGTGAGTAGGGGTTTGATCAACTCTCTCACACCTTTAAATCATAAAAGACTATTTCGGTCACTAATGTTGTATATTTTTGACAAACTGTTTCTAGTTTTTCTTTTTTGTGTCGTTTTGTTCCCCCTGGTTATTGACTTGTTGTTTTAGGGAGTGTGGGTGAGGAAGGTTGATA
>CM021533.1:11522954-11534676 GCA_010994315.2 Pisaster ochraceus
ATTTCTGCAAAGAAAGCGTAAAGGCTTCGATAAAACATTAAGAAGAACATAGGAAATACAACAGTCGAGACATTATGGTTTCACCTACAATTTTGTTTTCGTGCACTTTTCATCTGTCATGGTGTCGCAATACAAATTGCTTTGAAGATATATTTAGCTCAAAATTGAATGAAGGAAATCTAGTTCGTGTACCAGTTAAATTTGAAATGAAGAAAGCTGGTCATGTACCGGTACAAATCAGTGAAGAACGGAGTGCCCGCGAGAGTGGCTTTTTACCGGTTCAACTATATGCCACGCTGAGATCACACTTAAAAAACGTGTTTCCAGACACGCGTGTCAGAGCAGGAACATTTGTTGTTCACCATAATGTACTTTTTTGCCCCCTGCCACTTTTTACGCTTAAAGGACAGTACCCCTTAAAGGCACTGTACACCACACGTGAATAGCTCTTAAGACACCTCTAAGAGGTAGTATTATGTTTACAGCGGGCTCTCTTCTCTGTCAGTTGCTCCCGAATTGATTAATTACCGTCCGAAATCCAACACCGCTAACTTCAATGGCTATTTTCAATACAGCACTGAGACCCATCTGTTGGCCTACTGATTCGTGTAATTTGGCGTTATTTTCTAACTTTTCGTTGGGTCTCGTTTGTACATAAGTTTTATGTTTTTCAATTATGTAGTTATAGTAAACATCAGATGAACACAGAGCTTCAGGTTACAAACTCTTTTGTTTATTTCGTTTTCCTGTAACATGTAAGCATTTTTTAGGTTCCGATACTTCATTGAATGAACATATAAAAACGACAATACGCTTCTTCAATCAAATTCAATGAGTGTATTATCGCCGCAGCCCAAGGGCTGAGTTGAAAATGAGTTACAATAAGTACAAATATGAACCATTAGAAGTACATTGAAACAGTGATTTTTGCGCACGTGAAGATACATTTTCAAACGCAATTTTCTATTGATACACAAGAACGCTCCACTCCAGTTTGCACAACCAAAGGAGGTACCGGTTTGGTATCTGTTCACAGCTGAAACTGTACCATGTGTACTTTGGTTGTAGTCTGTTATCTACGTGCGCTATGCAACTCGCAGTCGAGCGCAAAGGTGAACCCAGACTTATTATGTTTATTTATTTTTATTAAATTTTATAATATTGTTATTTTGTATTGTTATTTACTTATTGATTAATTAATTAATTAATTAATTAATTAAATAACTAAATAAAGAGTTAATTTATTTATTCATATACAAGTAAAGTAAATAAGTTCCTTCGAAATATTATGTTTCCTTTAAAATACATTTTGTTCCGCTTCCCAGGTTGTATCGTAAACTTGGGTGTGATCCCTACACACGGCAGGTAACGGTTGAATGGCTTCTGACTGGCACCCCGAACAAAGATATTGACTAATAGGGAGACCGCTAACATAGGGCTGGATAATATTTTGAAGGAACAAAGTGCTTTCGAGGAAACGAAACGATTTTGAGTGAACAGGATGACTTCGAGGAAATAAAGTAGCATTTCGAGGGAGTAACATTTTATATAGTGTGAACGTATTTTTTATATTTTGAGGTAACGAAATAATATTTCGAAGGAAGGAGAACATTTTACTTCCCCCCTTTTTTTCATCTTATTTTTTACCTGTTCCTTTAGGGGCTCCGTACGTATTTTTTATATACACACAACAAAACTAATCTCTACAGGAATTGTTCTTATTGAAAAAAAAATAATTTTGTTTAACGGCAGCCATTTTTATAAAAATTGCCTGACAAACTATGTAGTTAACATAACGATGTACGAAAACAGTTATTCTGGTTCTTTATATACGATTGCAACATTTTTAAAGAAGACATGTGGTGGGAAATATTTACACTTTCCCTCCTCCCTTTTCACACTTTAATAATACTTTGCAATTTCACAACTTATAAATGACGATATTTGTTTTTGGTGACAGTAACTTATCGAGCTGAGATACGTTCTGTAATTCCTCGCTCTTCCAATAGTAGCGCCGCCACCTGTTGTAGATCTACCCCAGCAGTTGTGCCTATTTAATCTAAATGTTTCTCTAGTGCCTTGTGCCAATTGCTCCAATCAGCATAGCTTCACCTCCACTTGCCACAGGTTACGAAGTTCTCGTGACAAGTGCTGCTTCTGTATCTTACCTTATCAACCGGCACAGCTTAAAAGGTCAATAAGATGATACATCTACTTCTCCGTTTTATCCAATACGATAACATCCGGATTTTTGTAATTTATAACATTTACAGTCTGAATTTTGAAGTCCAAGAAGATCTTGACTTAGTGTTTCTCTGTAACCTTCTCCAGTTCATGGTCGTATAGTATATCATTTTGCATGGAACTGAACGTCAATATAACTCTTACACATGTTCCAGTACATGTATATCACTCTGGCCAACCTGTCATGTCTACCTGTACGCCGTCATTATACTGCATTCACTGACCTTGAACTTCAGCTTCTTCGGCCGCGTTACATAACCACAACAAATAGGGAAGACGTTCAATTTTCGATTCGTTCCTTCATCACATTTGTTTTACAGACTGACCTTGCGCCATGATTAATCAAGCCTCATTATCCTACCTCAACTCTCTGCTCTTTAACCAATTCCAGGACTTTCAGGTCGCCACTTCTTCTGTTTATCTCGGGAATCGACAATGAAGTGGTGGCCGGAAATCTCGCCGCCCGTACTCTTTTCTTTCACTCATTTACTCCTTTTACGGACAAAGTACTTTTGCGTAATGTTCAACTTTCCACGGTGCTCCTGACATGCAGTTTGCATACACTTAGTAAGGCCTCTCCCGCCCTCTGACCTCGGTAGTGAAGAGCCTGCTGAAATTCTTCCTTCGGTGTAACATGCCGAGCATAACCATGTCTTGTCCCCTATAGTGTCACCTAGATAATCCTTCGTCCACTAACGACAGTAGCTGCACTGTATCTCATCAAAGACGAAATCGAAATCATTTCGTGCTAAATTATCTCACTAAAAAATATTGCAAACACTCATTGACAAATTAATTTGTTATGTGCGCTCGAAATGAATTATTGCAATTGCTCGAAAAAAATTATTGCAAAAGTTCAAAATGAGTTTTTGTGAAATAATTTTGTGCTCCCGAAAATCAAATTGTTTCAGAAGCTCAAATAAAGTATTGCGAAAGCTAAATATATATATGTAGGCCTATATATTGCTGAATCGTTTTGTGCTTTCGAATCATTTTGCTCGAAATAATTTATTTCGTACGCTCCCCCCAAAAACCCCCCAAAACAAAAACACTTTTGCGAAAACTCAAAATAAATTATTGCAATAAGTGAACAAAACAATTTCGTGAGCAAAAAATCAAATTATTTTTGTAGGCTAGTTATTATTTTTTCTCTCACCTGTTCATAAAAACGTATCGCGACATAATCATATACAGAAATAACAACATTGGACACCAACAAATCACCTGTTTCTATGCTAAATAATCAGTGAAACTTAGGTATGAAGGATTTTTAACCAAAGCATCACGTTACAATTACGTGTTTTTTATTAGGGGAACCATTTGTTCTCGTTCTCTCAAACGTAAATGTCGCCTATTAATCACGTGAATGAAATAAAGTGATTTCAGGAAATTGAGTTTTCTTATTCTCCAGAGCAATTATCGTGATTTAACTTGCGTTGTTTCTTTGTCGAGGAAGAGACATTATTTCGTTGTTCGAACACCATCGAATCTTGTTCTACAGTCACCACCAATCCACTGGTGAGCTTTACGAAATTATCGCTAAATGCACACCTACAACATATTACGAACCTAAAACGCGCGATCATTATTAAGTTAACACAATACAACAACAATTTCGTTGTTGGACCACCAACAAATCTCGTTATACAGTCACTGTCTATCCACTGGTGAACTTTTTGTAATTATCACTAAATGTACACCTACAAATCTTTCTTATGGACCTAAAACACGTGATCGTTTGGTTATTACATTATACGAACATTTTGCTGTTGAAACGCAAATTTTCACGTGCTAAATCGTTTTGATCCTCTTATGACGCTAATTAGCACAAGGACAACTTTACCATTTAGATTTGCCCTTTTTTATATTGAAGTACATAGCGCTGGCACGGTACTCTGCGTTTCGAGAAGAAGAAATTTGTGTGACCTAGATAAATTTTAGTTTTCACGACCGTACACTCGTCGTTTACGCGCTGCACGCAGACCACGTTCGCGCAATTTTCACGAAGAGAAACTCGTAGGCCTAATATACAGTTAATTACTCATTAATTAAACTTACCGTGATTAAAATATTAACATATTGACATGATTTTGGATCACCACTTTCATGCTTGGAAAAATGTCTACTTGTAAAATGTCAAACAGTGTCTGAAACAATTGTTTCAAAAATAGTTTAACTTCAAACGCGATTTTCTCCAAACCTGACAGTTTCGCTGGGTGCAAAACTGCCTCTTCGTTTAGAAGTTCTAAAATATCTACAAACTATTTCAAGAAATTACAAAAATGTATGTACTAGATGTACTCATTTCTTCATTAATTTTGTCCAAACTATCATAGGAGTTAGTGGGAAATTAAATGTACTAGCTAAGTATAAAGTTTTAATTTCAAAAATATTATTAAAATGGAAAAACGTTTAACACAGTATACACCAAAATTACCGCCAAAGTCGATAAATTCAGGTCTGAATATAGTACACGTGTAAGTTGTTTACAGGTGCAGTAAAGTCAGGCAACGGCATGTTGAAGGTAATTCAGTGATCATATCATTAACCCATCAACTAAAAGTATTCATGAAGCTATTCGTATTCGTGACTTTTAGGTGGTCAAAAATTTGAAGGACGGCCGGAAAACGTGTGCAAAACGTAATACAAAGAACGGCATAATAACCTGGCTATTATGTTTTAAGAGCACGATTGAAGGACGGTTCTGAAACGTGACTGTTAGGTGTGCCAAACACGTGATTTCAAAATAGGTCTATAACACGACTAATTCAGTGTGCAAAACCCGTAATTTAAAAATGGACCGATAACGTTATTTTAATATAATACTGTTATTTTAACGTGAAGAATTCACGTGACTTTTTTTGGAGAAAAAGTATTAGTACCTATCACTTCATTAACCCGTGTGTAAAATGATTGACCCACACCAAACGTTTTTTAGTTAACTGACTTTTCAAATCAAATAATTCACCGGTGATGCAAAGTCAGTCTAAAAAAATACATGGGGCTCATTCTCCAAAAGACATCAGGTTTTCTGACTGGATAAAATACCGTATCAGGAGATTTGCTTCTGCTGTCATTTGTGCTATTCGGTGTGGCTCAGCTCCGCGAACGTCGGCATGCCCCTCCGAGTTTCGTCCTATCCCTTTTCTGGAGAACTCCCCTGGACAATTGAGCTGATATCACCCCCATCAGAAGAGCTTGACGGAAAACCTCTTCTTCATCAGCACTGTAATTTACCCACCACGAACGCTGCTTTCCGACATTTTGGGTTAACAAAAACCGAGTCAGCAGTATGACATCACTGTGCTGTTTTAATTCGTAGGCGTTAAAGTGCTTTTCGTGAAACTCGGCATTTTTGCCCAGCGTAAACACTGATCAAAATGTTTGTTTATTTTGTACATTATTACACCATTTCTACTTATGTTGTCATTCCGCAATCGTTTACGTTACTACAACAAACAAATGATGTTAATTTCGTTCAAGTTGACCTTTAAGTACACTAAATCGGGCTGAAAAACAACTAAGCCAAAAGTAGTAATAGACTAAAATTATCCCAAGTGATCGGCTGAACGGTGTTTTGCAGTGCCATGTCCGCACCTAAGGTAAAAGAAAGATGAGGTTAGTTTTCTCCATAGACAAGTGCAAGGAGGTTGGCGTTGGTTTCCACAAAGAAAATAAACAAATGAAAAGGAGAAAAAGAAATGAAGAGAGAAAGGAGGAGAAAGAGGGGAGAGAGTGAAAACAAAAAACAAACAAACAAACACACACCCCAACACCCCCCCCCCCAACAACGTACAAACAAACTTCCTGTTTAATAAGCTCATGTTGTCAATTACTCTTCCTGTATGGATTCAAAATAGCAGGCTTGTTTATTCTTTCAGTTTTCTTCCGAAGGGGAGAAAAATTCAACAAAATAACCAAGGCCTCTCTTTTTTCTCTGATTCCCTAATCGAAATGGATACGTTACTTTGTCAGAAGTCAACCAAAGCTGCTTTAATTTTTTTTTGACGAAGTTTTGATTTATTATTTATTTGCATGAGCAGGTCTGTTGGGTTTTGAAGCTGGGGAGACAGTTATCTTCGAGCCATGGTTTATAATTGAGTTCACCAGCTAGAACATGAAACATAAGCCCCGATGCTCAATGTATCAGTAGCTGAAAGCATCGCCTAAAGCCTCCACTATTTTCATGTTCCATATCGCATTGCATGTTATGTTCTTCCCAATTGACGCTTGAGTGTCAATGTGCGCTCTAAACCTTCAACATGAACCATGAATTATTCACAACGGGTGTGGGGGGGGGGTGGTTGACAAACTGCGTTATTTGTTACACACTCAAGCAGAATTTAAGATTCCCAACAGACACTAGAAAGTAATCCTTTACTCAAATTGGTTGGAAACTAGTGTATCCCAAGCTCAACTTGTAAATTTAATTTCCACGTTACCATGGTAACAGTCGCAGTATCTTGTTATCCCGAGACGTACCAAACCCCTGTTCAACATGCAACCTCAAATTTTCTGCACTCGCCTCCTGAGGAATATCGACGAATAATGTCGTTGCTTAAACATAGCGCCAAAACTAGGGTTTACTTTTAGGGAGGTGGTCACAGGGGTTGCACCTTTCTTTCCGGGTGGGGGGGGGGGAATTCTTGTCAAATAAAACTGTAGTTTTCGTTTGAAAAAACACCGTCTTTCAGCAGTGTTGAGATTACTGTCTTTGTAAAGATGATATGACTTGAGTGTAACAACAAATACACTATATGTGTGCGAATTGAAAAATAGTTTTAACATAATAGAAATGATCACATTAACACTTTTCAAATGCAGCATTTTGTTCTGGTATTGTTTAATCTCAAATATCCAGACGGGGGGGTGGGGGGGGGGTGGGGGAGAGGATGTGCCCCCTTTTCCCAAGTTCCCCTCCCTTAATACGTCACTGCTTTAATAATCTAACTACATAAAAGCCTACTGTGTATACCTGCGAAGCATCAAACGAAAGCTGCATAAAAATGCTGTTAGTGAAAAATACAAAAACCGTCCAACTAGACAAACCAAAAGAATTTCTTTTGATAATCGTAACATGTGGAATTCTTTCTGTTTATTAAAAAAAAGTTATAAGGCAACATTTTACGTCTGCTGTTTGTACTAACATTCATCCTGAGAAGTTTTATGCTAAGTTAAAAGTAATAAATAAATAAACTTTGTATTGTGGCTTTGGCATCAGTTTTCCCAAAATGGTTTCGTTGTGTACACATCCAGTTTCAGAAGCACAAACTCGTAAATTTAAGGTGTACTGTTTGCTCATTAACTTATCATGTTCATTTAACGCTGTCAATAACTGATTGTTATGACAACGTTGTAGGTTAAGGTGTTTTTGTTGTTGTTATTTTGTTTTGTTATGCCGAACGTATCGAAAAAAAAAAAAAAATTGGGAGCAGTGTTGTTAAATAAAAAACTAAAAAAACTAAACGTGATGAACCATTCCAACTTAAGAAAGACACACAAAGTACACATGTGTTATTCTGAAACAAACGTCTTGGTTCTATAATACACTGATGTTTCACAATCAGTTAGCCAGAGTGGTTTGATAATCTTTAATGGCTCTCTCTAAACACACCCGCCCACACAAACAACAGCAGCCGAGATATTTAATTGCATTGCACTCGTTGTTGTTTAATTAAGTGTAGTGTAGAGTCCCTCTATGGTATTGCAACCATACAAGTTCCGTACTTGTTACCGGACGGTGTCTATACTATCCATGTCCAATTGTACAGATAAGGATAATTTGCGTAATGGCACAACGGTTGGGACAGGGGACATTGCCAAGTAAGAAGCCAGGTGGCCCTTTGTACTATCCCAGGAAAACAATATGTACATTGTGCATTAAAGTGTATAATACCTTTTAGCTATTGCACGGAGGCCCTAAAGGGACGGGTATAAAGAATAGTGTTTCATTACTCTGAAATATTTGTTTCCACGAGGGAACACAGTATATTTATATTTTTTAGGAAATATAAAATTCGTATAAAGTTGCAAAAATGAAGAAGAAAGAGTGTGTTATACGGCGATCTTCGGATGATAGTTTTGGCTGTGTAGCCGCTCAACTATTTCAACGGGAATGATATATTATTTCATTTCCATTTTGCATTGTACGGAGCTCGTAAACACGAGCATTTTGCCTG
Source organism: Pisaster ochraceus (assembly GCA_010994315.2). NCBI lineage: Eukaryota > Metazoa > Echinodermata > Asteroidea > Forcipulatida > Asteriidae > Pisaster > Pisaster ochraceus. The sequence continues at coordinate 11,531,378 of CM021533.1, forward strand.
CATTGCTAAACATGTAACTATATTTTACCCGTGGACACAGATTTTACAGCGCATGAAGGTTAATCAATCCCTTATATTTGTATCAACATCCTTCTAGGTCAAAGCATGGCAGGAATAAAAGCCTTGATGAAACCTCCGTCTTAAGTTCTGTTCGGAGATGGGAGGACAAAAAAAAAGCCGATTGCGTTTTCTTTGTCAATGAAGGGGAAGCAAGGCCCTGGTATAACCAACGAGAAGAAAAGCAATTTCATCGGTGAAGGCAGGGTGCCCACTTCCCTAATCATGTGACAGCTGAACACGCTCCCTTCTAAAACCCGTAGAATACTCGACAATAGTTTGTGTGTTCATATTATAAAGGCGACAGTCAATATTGTCTGTTTCTATCCGAAAATCGTTTCATTTACAATCAAAACTGTTGGCTGCGTTTCAAGAGTTTCTCTTATCGAGGTTTAATTGTTTCTCAGGTTTAGACATAATCACCGAACCCGTGATGCAAAACTGACTAATAAACGAGTGCACCAATCTTACAGTGAGAATAAATGAAATTAGTTTAACCTCAAGTTGCTGTTTGATTATTCTTTGTGAACTTAGTAGCGACGTGGGCCTACTTATTAAAAAGAAACCTTTGCGGACTGTGTCTAGTTTTTCTGTCCGTGCTAGTATGAATTCTTCTTCCTTAGGCCTACTAACTTGTCTTTTGTTGCTGTTTGTATTTCCTGTGCAATTCATGTTTGTGTGTGGAATAATTTGAGCTAGACGTATTTAATGCACTGCCCGTTACCGTGTCATAAGGTTTCACTTTCTCTGTTGTTGCTAATATGGTGGTGATTGCTATTATTTTATTCATTAGGTGTTATTTTGTATATGTATTATAATTTAATCGTACATTTCGAGCAGGCTTACCTCGTGTTATAAACACCACCCTTCGTTTAATCTTTTGTTTCATCTTTAATCTTTTGTTTGTCTCTAAAGGCTTACCATGTAGTATATAAACAATCGTTTAATTTTCAAGGATTAAACGAAGATTTCAAATTGGTAGATTTTTTTCATCTATTTTTTATTTTCGTTTAAGTGGTGTGATATAACCCCCCAAAACCCCATGACCCCAAAAGAACCAAACATGGCACATCAAACGTATACACAGCAACCAAGGAACCAGAAAAAAAAGAAAAAAAAAAGAATAACGTTAACGAAAATATACAGTTTCAGGAGGTCGTGTACAAAAAGCAAAGATGTAAAACAGTGTGTTCAGTTTATAATAGCGGTGCTATGGGATGTTGAATCCGCATTTAAAAAATGGGCCATCTAGACAATTATAGGTCATTTATAGGTCATAGACTAAAACCAATTGCTCTTTCGGTTGATGTAAATGGTACATGTAAATGAAATCTGACAGAACCGTAATGGTAAGGGTACTGCCCTCTTTAAATGCAGAGGTGAGGAATACACTTGAGACATTCTGTGTTTTTTGGTAGTCTTTAGACCGATTGGTTAGGGTATTTGGTGAAGACTCGACGCAGTTTACTTATAATGCAACATCTAGATTTCAATAAGATCAAACATTATTATTACTGTTATTATTATTACATTAATGTTGACTGGAGAAAATCTATCAAAGGAAGAATTCTTGGAAGAGTAAATTTTTTTCAATCTCATCATTTTTCCTCCTATGGTTTTCAAAACACACATCAAACAACCAACCCTTGAAATTCATAGAATTTGACGGTCAATTTTTAGTTTAACAAGAAAACTGCGTTTAAAAAAAAAAAAGTTTTCTCGGGAATATTTGTGCTCGTTTATAAATAAGGTTAATTATTTCCTTGTTTGTAAACAAAACAACCAACGCCGATTTTCGAGATCTTCAAGTGCTTTGTCTCTCATTTGATTCAACTTTAGACAAACATTTCTTTGGAGTTTCTTGGTACCGTTACATAAGTGAATTGTCTATCAGCTCTCAGACTGAAACTCACTTATTTGTCAACGATGATCACCAATTCTGAAGTTTGTCTTTAATCCATTTAGCTTGTATTTATTACAAATTTGTATCGGTAATTGACACTTGAAATGTTTCAAAAGTGTTATTCCCCCAGAGCAAAACTTTTATCATCAGATTTTGTTGTGTTTAAATTTCCGCCAAGAAGTCGTCGCTTCTATAGGAGGCATTGATGCGAACATACACTACCCTTTTTAAATACTTCATGTCGATATTTGTCTTCTTACGCACCTTGATAGTAAAGGACCTCAAGCTCCATGGGCAAATAGGGTAATCCGATTATTTGCCGCCCTTTTGTAAACAAGCGGCGATTGATTCAAACTGCGTGGGTAACTACCTACCATCTTTACAGAATGCTTTCATGGTTACAAGGTAGAACATATTTCTCTTTCATGGCTTAACTTGAAATGATGCGGAAGCGAGGCCGAGAACTATTGCTCTACTTGCCGAGGCCACAATTGTGCAATTGTGCTCTACCTATTCTTTGGAGTAACACTAATATTATTGGTTTATTGCTAGTTTGAGCTGTATGCACGTTTGATGCTACAAACAACGTATTCGATAATGTTAGGCCAATTAAAAACAGCTTGAGAAGAACTAATTGCTTTTCTAATTTTGAATCAGTCTCTGGAAACACAGTAGATGTCCGACAAGCGCATTGCTGTCATGTAGGCTCGAATAAGATTTGGCTTTTACCGCAGACGTGACGAGTCAACGAATGGCCTGATTTTCAGCGGTGATTTTTTGTTCGCGCTGCTATTGTTGTATTTAGTCCTTATGCTTTAGAGTGCCTGTGTCAATTGCCTTGCACAAAGTTGCTGTTTTTGTTTATTGTATTGCATTATGCAAATTAGATAGAAGTGTTCGAATCGTTGTAGGCTCTGCATGGTTAGAAGATATAGTATATATGTATTTTTGTATCGAAGTCCAAAAACCCAAAACATTTTGCTTCAATACATTGTGTCGAAAGAGATGACAACTTTTCAATTACTACAGAACGTGCAAGTCCCATGAGTATTCGAACATTGTTTTCGGACTATATCGCAGCCCACGTCCATTGAAAAACAAACTTGCACACTTTTACGCGTGAGACATGCACAGTCCATTACACACAACGCTGACGAAATGTAAGCCTACACGACTAAAGTGATTTGAGAATTCAAAGTGGGTTTCATGATAATTAAAATAATTTTTCTGCATACTGGCCTAAAACTAGTGAGCGATTTTATACGCCCGTCGTATAGGTTCAACTAGTTTTAACTGAAAATGCATCTCGCAAATTGCTCTTTGGAAAAAGGAATTGCTC
>CM021533.1:11544523-11559247 GCA_010994315.2 Pisaster ochraceus
ATTTGAAGGTGATTTTATTGGTTTTCCCATTACATTTTTGTAATACCTTTAGATGACAACGATGAAAAAAGATCACACATTCCATACTTCTTTAATAGTTTTAACACTTCCTCATAATTTGAAAAAAAGTTCCACCGATAACCTTGTCTTGAGTGTGTCACATGGTATTGCAATAAATGATGAGCTCTTGAAGTGCCATGAAGAAAACCATTTAAATTGTACAGGTAGAATACTTATCACTTAGAAAGATGCGTAAAAACCGTGTTGCCAAAGCAGTGACCGTAAAGTTAGTTTCTTTTAAGGGCCAATGCAGACTTGTCCTTAAAAAAAATGTAGTGAGAACAACACGCAACTACAGCTATTTTGAAACATTTTAAAATAGCTGGTTGTTCTACCTAGGCCTATATTATTTTCAATGGACAAATCTGCAGTGGCCCTATATTCAGCCAAATATCTTTCTTATAACAGAGTCTGGCAGTGTGCCAAATTCCATGCTTGACTATATCGTCGAGGGTAGAACTTCCGAACCGTATGCCTATAACATACCTCGTTATAGGAACGCTTTGTTTGAACATGGATCCTCTTGTGGTATACCTTTCTTTGACGGAGTGTATGTGGCTACCTTTGGTGTCCAAATATTCATGTTATGCTTGAAATAGGTGCCTATACCAAAACGTAAGACATGCTGTGACAACAGTTGAGGCACCCGCTTGCCTGGACGGAATAGTATGAGATCGAACGCAATACTGAATGAATGTATGTTGCAATTGCTACAATCTTGAGTTGATATAACGTGACTCATGTGTGCTAAGTTGTTTTTGCATAGCTGCACAATTTCGAAGTTTTGAACTTGTCGCTTTTTGAATGGTCATCATCATGGTGGGGCACATTACTCATTCCATGTAGAAAAAATGTAGTCTTTAGCAATGTAACAGATTAAAAAAAAAATTTGTGCTTTTATGTCGGCATAATTAATGAACCTCGAACGAGGGTAACCAGTGGCGTATCCCCCCCCCCCGCCACATAAATTTTCTGGTGTTAATGGGGACGGCAACGAACTTTATTAGTATGTAACATGATTTGCCTGATATCTTGGGTGGGCGGGGATCGAACATTACATTTTCATGACAATTCCTGCAGCGTAACCGAAGAGTAGGGCCTACACGTGACTTCATGAAAGGTCACATCGGTAAAAGTTTAACTTAATACTCTGAACCTTGAAGTGGAGATCGAAAATTGAATTTGCCCCCTCCATCCATCCCCCCCACCACCAGAAACGCCTTTTAATCCAATGCCTTGGTAGAGCAAATGCTCATTAGTAGTCAAGTATAGTGTAAAACATACCCTCCTTACGGTGTCACTATAAACCATAATATCCTGTTTCCACCATTTATTAAATAAATTGTAAAAAAGCAAGTTCATTATGTAAAGACGAGTGTGTCCCTGTAGGTGCATGTTGTACAAATAATGAAAAAAGTGTCATAAATAATGGGAATGTTTTGAAATTACCTCACAGCTAAGTATTGATTTCATATTGAAAAGAGCTGTTTAATGTGTAGGTTTTGTTTTCGACAGACTTTCTCTGTCAAGATGTACCAAAGAGAGTTGCTTATATAGTGCATATAAATGACCCCAGAATGTATTGACTCTTTAATTTGGTCCGACAGCCTGTCATCAAGTGATGAAGATTTATACATCCAATGTCTCATTTGAAAGCAAATAGCTCTACTAAGCCAAGAAAAAATTGCACTTCGGCGAAAAGTGTCAATTAAGTCCGGCACGCAACATGGTCATACAAGCTTTAGGATCATCGTTATTAAAAGTTTCCATCGGGAGATATGCACGCCATCAGTAAACAATCTGTTTAATTGAAGATCCTAAGTACTTGGCTCCAAAACAAAAAGGGTAAATATTGTGACAGATGCTAACGTTCCTGATGATTACTCGGTGTTTTTCATAGGGTTAGTTGGTAATGATTTCGCAAATCTTAGGGGACTTTCAGAAAACAGCTCAGCTAAAATGTTTTTGAGGTTGTAACCGTATTTTAAAACACGTTGAACTTGGTTCATTTATAACTTCATCCCAACACCATTAACATAATTATAAACTACGCAAGAGACGTGTAAGTTGTATAAATTGTGACCGCTACTTGCATAATCGGAAATTACATGTAACACCTGAACAATGCACTAGGAAACGGTACTGAGCTAAACGCTGTGAATGTCTCAACTTGAATCACACATTCACTGCCTTGTTCGAGCACAAGTGTGCACATTGAAGGTGAACTCTAATTACAAGTAAACAGAAAACTCATCTACAAAATAAATCAAAATGTAATTGCACCAAGCTGATTTTTTAAAAGCAAGCTGATCAACACATTTCATTTAAGTCCTATACCTATTTTCGAGCTTTCTTTATCCAGTTGCAACCTCAGACTAACGTTATCAGGTTGTTGGTGACGGTAAACTTTTCTCTTTGATTATGAGCCCGTTTTTCTTGCCAATATTTAAAGTTACGGAGATCGTTGTTTCGTTTCCGGTATATACGTGTAACGTATGGGTGGAGACGGAATTGTAGACACCTCGAATAATATACGAGATGTGTCAGCGGGAATTTTCAGGACTAAGTTCCCACGTTGGTCGCTTTCAAGTGCATAATGGTTCACTGACGTGTTTACTAAGCAAATAAATTACTAGCGAACAGCACCTAGAGTAACCAAACCACTGATTGTTGAGACAAGGAGCGTGTTATTATTCACTCGTTCAGAGAGTCTTGATTTGATAAGTGTTTCAAACTTCACGACCAAATTCCGAGCTTGAAGAAGTTCTTTACTATTAGCCAAAAATGGGCTGCACGGTTTGGCTCACTGATAAGCCTCTCAACATAGGGACATGTGGTTGAGCTCTTCAGCAGTGTCTTTAAAGTGGTTGTTTCTTGTTCCTTTCCAATTAATGAAACCAAAATTCCCCTTTCAAAAGACAAACAGCTAAATATCTTGGCGTCTCAGTACAACGCCAGGTAACAATATAAAGACTAGTATTCTCACGACCAACCCCCAATCCGCTCGTCAAGCAAGGTGATATTTGAATTGGGGCCCCTCGGGTGAAACAGTGCGTCAGTTCCAAGTATCTTTCCAATTTACGTTTCCCTTTTTTTCCCACTTATGAAAAGTCGAAAGAAGAAGAAAGAACCAAATTCAATTTCGTATTTTGCTTTCTTCCCTCTTAGTTCCTGCGATATACAATTTCGTTCCCCTCAAAGTTTTTTTTTGTGTCCCCTGGAAATCATTTTGTGGGACGAAATAATTTTTCGAAGGAACAAAACAATTTTGTTGGGGGGGGGGTGGTGGTTATAAATCATTCTGAGTGAACGAACTATTATTTCGAGGGAACAAAATGTTATTTTAAGGGAACGAAATTATTTACTTCTTGGGAACGACGTTATTTTACAAGGAAACGAAATAAATCAGCTGATACGTAGCCCATTTTGTAAATTTTAAATTTTATTTTACAAAAACTGCTTTGTCAGTGTATCTTTTCCAGTTTCATTGATTTCATTGACTCTCCTTATTGAGTGAAACGATATAATACGAATGCTCAGCTGAATAACTGACAGTTTTGTTGTTGTCAAGATAAGCCTCTCATTTTATTAATTTAAGATGGTACTAGGTATGCCTACAGTGTTTACTTTGTATCCCAGAAACTCAAGACTTTGACAAAATTCCGTAAGTAACGCTTCCTTTCTCCCCACTACACATTTTGAAGCTTGATTGACATTTTTATGAAATAAAAACAGGCGATCTTGGTCAGATACTCGGAAATAGAAAATGGCATATTAGAACCTCCCGTACCAGAGGGAGCTTAATACTATTTCGCAGAAACAAAATTATGCTTTTAACCTGTTCATTTGTTTCTTTTTATACCTATCCGTAGAAAGCAGATGGGTTTAAGTATATGCAAAAGAAACCACAAATACGGAAAGCGTATGTTCGGGAAATGCCGAAATCTCTTCGTTCAAACCCTCGAACGCTCCCTTTGGTGTTTATTTTCTGTTATCTTGTTAACAACAAAACATTTTAGGTATTTAACTTGCACTTATATTTGCAGTAGAAGAATTTCTTTGAATTTGTTTTAAGGTTCAATGCTCTGTGAAAGTGCTATTTGGTTTGTAATCAGTATGTTCAAGTTCCAAAGCTTCGTGATTGGAATATCGCTCCCTCGGTTGAATATTTTAGGTGCAGCCCATGAGCGGTGTATGTTTCGGAATCGTTGGTAACGCACTTCCTAATTGCACGATAATGTCCCACATTTAAGGAAAAAGCATGATCAAATACCAATATTGACGAACACTTTCGAACAAACAACAACTTCACACACAGCCACATTCACTAAAAATTCAATACGTATTAAGGAATAGCCGACTGACCTAATCAAGGTAAATATGATAACGGAACAAGTAAATACGTTAGGAGTTTCATGTTCAACCTCGTGAGTGTGGGTATTTTGAACCACTAATGTGGTTTGATTTTGGATAACATCATTTCCTATTACACTGATACTCTCAATTCCGTTAATGTAATAACATTGATCCGATCAGGGCACTAAAGTAGCTTCGTGAGGAGAATTGCCTTCAAGTACCGGCATCGTTTTACTTGGAGCCCGGGTAATATCAATAATTTCAGCATATGTTTCCAATTAGGACAACCAAAATTCGGAACAGTAAGTCGATTGAAGGTTTTTAGTTTTCATCTCGAGCCCATGATACCCTCATTTTGTTTTGTAAGACCGTTCAAAAACACTAGCGCGGGTTTTTGTAAAGAGTGAGTTTTCATGGACTTCCCCCCCGCCCCCCCCCCCCCCCCCCCCCCCCACACACAAACACGAGGCTGATGTATCTTCGTCGCAAACGCAAAACTGTCTCGGAATGGCCCAACCTGACAGATTCATTCGGGTTGGAAAGCAGGGGGCAAAAGCATAATTTTTGTATGTATCGAACCATACGTTTGTGCATTTTTTGATCTAATTTGTGGTTTGGGCAAGTACGGGGGGGGGGAGGGTTCTCAGCCAAGGGGCTCCAGTCCCTGCCCTTCTCTCTCGTTACGACACTGCTGTAAGATAAATGTTGATCAGACTTGAAGCAAATAATAAACTCATTCGGATAATAGGATAAATGTATTACAGTTTAGCTTCTAAGCACTTGCTATTCTCATTGGGAGTTAATGCTTTTCTATGGATTAATGCGACACTCTTCAGGATCAGAAGACCATCAGACCTGGGGCAAAGGGGGCGGGGCAAGCTTAAATTTTAGGAAGAAAAACATAATTGTTAATGTAATTTCATAGCTTTGAACAAGAATTGAACTCCCACTGACTTACAACATTGTTATTTTTGAGCTTGGGTAACGTGAACAAAAATGCGTTGATGTTGATGTTGATCTGGGAAAAACCGAGCTGGAAAATTGGAAGGGGTGGGGTTTGGGCGAGCTATGGGGAAGGATGGACAAAGAAAGTAAGTGGAGGATGGAAACGCACCCTTGCCCCTTGCAACCATGCCGCTTTTCAGGCTAATCACAAGACGGTTTGTCAAGCCATGCGTTCTGTTACCAAATTTTGAACAACTTACCTTGTTATTGCTTGGGCGGAATAAAATGTAATACTTAGCATCATTCATATGCATTCAAGTGATACCCAGTTTAAAATACGGCTGATATCAACACTAGTATTTTTCACCAAGATATAAAGCAGGCTGGTATTCTCACAAGTGAAGAAAACGGTTCGAGCAAAGAAAATTACCTGAAGTTCCATATTGGGTTTCTTGCTATAGAAGGTTCAAATAATACTGGATGAACAATGTGTCATTTGATTTAGGGAAATTGTATACCCTACTTTTGTAAGAATTCACCCAAGTTGTAACAATGGAGACTGAACTTAATCAAGTTACTATTTATGTTAGTTCACGTTGAATTGTAGAGGTATGGGTTAAAATCCATCTACTGCTCGGCAAGGGATATGAGCCGTTGCTGTTCATGTATATACGTTTTTACCAGGGGCTCCCACAGAGATTTGTCGAAGATGAGACTGGCAATTTATAATGCTTTTAATACAAAGCAATCCAAGTATTGATCGTAGGTGCTTTTTTTTTTAGGGGATTTGGCTTACGTCGGTGCTCGTTACCGAAATACTTGCGTTAGACGCCACTTTTCATTTTCTTCTGAAGTTTCAGGTTTCGGCGCCATGCAAATCGACGGAGTAGCAATGGGGGAAAACTAACAAATCTGGCTAGCAGCCCTCCCCCCGGGGGGAAGAGGAGAGGGATAAAAAACAGAAGAGAAGTATTTCTCAGGCAATGGGAAGTTGGCGATATAAATTATTCAACAGCAGACAAAAATACAAACGTAAAGGAAAATAGAGGAACTGCATTTTCAGCTTAGAATTCGGTGCACTGTAAATGCATCATAATGTTTTTATGTGCTGGTTACACTTTGTATAGCTAAATCTTAATTAGAATGGAGATTTAATTTGTATTAATTAATTTATTAATTAATTTAATTTAATATTTTTTTCCTGTTTGACAGGATTTCAGAAGGGAAGGTTACAAGTTGATAGCATGTACTTGCTTGCTACAATCTGTGCACCAAACAGCGCCCCGCTGTCGGCGAGGTCAACTGGGCACTAGACTGTTTCCTGCACTGGCCCAGCGATTTCATTGGATACAATGATTTCATTGCATAAACGTGCAGAGACGTAAGCGAATAGTCGCGACGTGTGAATGGAGGGAGGTCAAAGGTACATCTGCCAACATCCGGTCTGGCAGGTATCTGGAAGTGTGACGTCAGATGTTCGGGCTAACTGGGCACCAACAACTTTGTGACTTTGCGGTATTAGGCTATGGATATTAATGCAGTCGTACACTGGATTTACATTCTACAGTTCAGTGGGCGTTATTACAGCATCGTTAAATGTACACACTCGGGCGTTTCCAATCTGTCACGCTGATAAATCCTTTTTAGTCATTTCTCTATTTTGATGTTTGCATCAAAATGCATCTGAAAATAAATGAAACCAGAATAATATAAACTAAATAACTAGAAATGGTATCTATGATCAACACCCACCCACAGGTTTGTCAACTCGGTAAATCTTAACCTTTTTGTTCTCTTTTGTTTGGACTCAAGCAGCTCTCGACGATGGCCTATACTTCAGTGTCTGGAAACTATACAATCCAGATACCCCCCCTCCCCATCACAAGTGTTACTTGGGTACTATATTATTTGATTTGACGACGACTTTAAAACTTCATTTAGCCAACATCATTCGGGATACGTCAATCCATATCAGACGTATCATCCGTATAGGCAAATACTTGGATCGAAGTGCCGCTGAACAAATTGTGCACGCGCTTGTCACATCACGGCAAAACACAACAGCTTGTGTTGTAACTTTGCCCAGAAAGTCATGCCACAACAGCCTTATCCCAAAAGAACTGCACTGACTAATTGTTCCACACAGCAGTGTTTTCAAACTTATGCTAATTGTTTACTTAGTTAACATTGCTGCAATTTACATTTCTGATCTGCTTAAATTATACACTCCATCACGCACTCACCGCTCCTGCAAAATTTCATTCCTGATAGAAACAACTTTAAAACGTACCTGTGGTAAAAGGTGTTTACTGTTGCGGCTCCGAGACTCCGGAATCATCTCCGTACTAAACTCAAATTGCAAGATTAAAAGTGCTGCTTAAAGCTCATCGTATGTCAAGTTTCTTTAAAGTTGATTTAATTGTAGTTCCATTGTTCATTCGATTATAATATTATCCCTGTATTCTAGGAAATATCTTGCCACAATGTTGAAACGTCTAAAGAAAAAGAAAAAAAGATGAAGAATGAACACGTAAGGAATACGGAACTAAACAGTTCGACCATCATTTTAGTTTTTTTTATCTGGAGGTAATTTTGCAAAAATGGAATTGTCACCTTCGTATCATCCATTACGGAGATAATTGTTTCGAAGGATATCAAAATAACATTCGAGTCACTACGAACCACGTGTGGGAAGCTTGGAGGTTTCATAACAGTGCCAATGCCATTCTATTATTTTTACTTTCAGTATCCGCTCACGTAAGACTTCAGTTAATCTCTTTGTCAAGGGTGGTTTCAGAGACCTTCCTGATAGGACGTGCAAGCTTTCACATGCCATATTTGTTCTCATTCTGAACACGTAAGTTCTGACATTTGATGCATACATTGAACATATCTCTGCTTATTTTTTTATTATCAAAGTGAGTTGAAGCACGTTTTGTTTGAGCAGGCATGTTATTCGAATGTCGACAATTCATGAAAGATGGAAAGCTGAGGCTAACGCAACAACCCGAACGCAACAACCCGAACGCGCGACCAGCACATTTGAATCAAAGTCATGTCATATTTATAATTGATCCAACAATTTAGCGACAGTACTGGAGAGATAAACTGCAAAACCTTTGAGTTTAACTCAATTAGTTTCAGCTCAGATTGACATTTTGTTTACAGTTCGAAAGTAAAAATTCCTGGCTATCGCTTCCTAAATGAAAGATGACGCTATCGCAACAACCTGAACGTGCAACCATTACATTTGATTCTAAGTCATGTTAAATTTAAAACTGTGGTGATACTAAAACACCAGCATTTTTTGTTTTACCAGCACGACTGGAGAGTACCAATGTGTTTCACTCAATTAGTTTCAACTCGACTCTACAACTTTACAGCTCAAAAGGTAAAACTCCCAGCTATCGCTTCCTTACTGAGAATGTATCCATCCATCTCGATAGCTGTTAAGATTTGCACTTATTGGTGATGCAGTTTAAAGACATCTAGCCTAATGTTTTCCCAATTGTATTCGCACACAAAACGAACAGAAACAAAATTATCGAAATTATACTTTCAAAAAAGTCACGGGCCGTGATGCACAACACCGTTGCCAACAGTCTGGATCGCAACGCTCTGATTCAACACTCAGAAAGTAGCGCCGCTGTAGGCCTACATCTCGGTTTTAGAGTGTTGAAATCTTAAGGGTGGAACAGGTTTCCATTTATCAAAAGTAAATCCCAATGGGTAACAAACCCGTGGGATTCCTGTCCCATAAATTGCATACATTTTCACAGGTTTGACTTTAAAATGTAAAAATAATAAGTTGCACTTGAGGGAGAAAATGCTAGCTTATCGAAATAGTCTAAAAAAACGCAATCCTCAAATTTCACAAAATACCTCCCGATACGCCCTTCTGAAGACTTTCCTCAAAGTAAATACTTACCCAAACATTACTCCCGAAAGAAGAACCGAACTCAAGCTGTGATCCGAAGTTTGTGCCCTCCCGTAGCCTAGCCCGAAGGTCGGTAATTTGCTAGGAGTGACATCTTCGGTACATCTTCTTATTATTTCGTAAATGATTCTCCACTAGGGTCGAGCTAATTTCTTCGCGACCCTCATGTTGCTATTTGACTGTCGTTGTCATTAACCAGGGGGAAAGAAAAGTCACTTCGCAGTGTTTGGGTTTCATCATTTTTATTCATAGGGGTTAGGTTCGGAAAAACGAAATTATTGCTGATATCTTCTCAACAAATTGAAAATGATGGGTGGTGGATCCGCGAACCTAGATTTGTAAGTCCCTATGGAATTGCGAAGCTTTATCAACAATTTGCACTCCCTCAACCTCCTCTTCACAATAACATCGGATGAGTGAGATTTTGAAAGCAATGGAAACGTGCAAATTGAAAACTGATTGAAAAGTACGTTGGCTCACATTCGCAGATTTCTAGAGAACTCATTTTTTTTTACGGCGTAACATTGCTGTTGTATTGTGTTATAACGCTGTATATATTTCTGTTAGGCCTTTATCGTCGTAATTTATTGCGACATATCGCTGTGTTTATTTGGTAATATCGCCTCACCATTGCGATATATCATCGTATTTTATTGCGTTACATCGCTGTATTTTAAGCAATAGTACAGTGAAATAATGCGATAAAATCAGGTGATATGTTGCTAACTCAATATAACGGCGATGTAACGTAATAAATTACGGCGATATAACGTCGTAAATAATCAGGAGTCTTGCAGGAATTGCCGAATATGGGCCAACGTAGAAAATTGTGTCACACACTTTTCGTGCAATGGTAGTTCAGCTGCTTCTCCGCGTTGCGCGGGTTGAGGCAATAGTCACCGATATTATCTCGAGCTGGCGAGGGTAGCTCCAGCGTATACTAACCTAAGCCAATTTCGAGGGTCGCATATTATCCAACATAAAAAATTCAAATGTCTACAGAAAGCTGTCCAAATCCTGATTTCCTGTAAGGTCTATTATTGGGATCGTGTAGCCTTGGCCATGATTGACGATGAGGTAATCAGGGACTATGCCAGTAAACCTTTACTTTGTCTGTCGTTATTCTAGCTACTCGGTAGCTGTTGCAACTGTGTGTAAAAATGAACTGTATAGACAAAAAAGGCATTTGGATTTTCATAATCATTAAATTTAAGAATAAGTTACAAACATACTCTTGTATGACGTCGCATTTCAACCCCAGCAGGGTCTTTCTCAAAGACCTTTGAGGAAGACTCTGAAAGGCCTTTGAAGATGGCTAGGTTCAAAGTGGAGCGTAATTCACACTTGCTGCATTTATACCACAGGTCATTTGGGTTTGTAAGAGCAACAATTTGAAACCACCAATTCTTTTTTTTATGAAATTCAATAATTTTTAGCAAGGCCAAAAATACCAAAAATACAGCACAATAAGGAATTTTACCAACACGCCCGTTGTGTATTACTAATTGCATGCAAATCAACCTCTTGTTTTTTATTTTACAGTGTGCGGCATAAAGCTGCTCATGACTTTTCTCACTCCTAGGCCTATACACTTCACCCAAAAGTCTCAGATTCAGCTGCAATGTGCAATATGCGGGATCGCTCGATGGGCGCAGTATATTATATTATTAACAAACATAAACAAGAAAAACAATGTAGCAACAGCATAGCGTAAGCGATGCAGACTTTGAAATAAGTGAACCTTAATACAATTATGTTGATTGTGCATTATGTTTATCGTTACAGGAGTAAAACCTAAAACGTTGGTTACTTGCGCCTGTGGAACAAACGGACGGTAGTCAGGAACTGTAACGAGAAAGCAATTATTTCAAATGATAATTCAATTGAAACGCTGTCATGTTATTCTGTCAAGTGAAGTTATTAATAATGTGCTTACAAACAATTGACTTCCGTGCAAAACCCTTATAGCACGGTGTGCTAAAACTTAACAAACAAACAAACAAACAAACAAACAAACAAACAAGCCGGATGAAAGTTTGACTTGTTGTCAACAGCTCAATATCACGCTAAACTAGAATAAATTTCGATGGCAAAAAGAATCAGCAAATGTTTTCAGTGTAGGGACACAACTCAACTTCAAATAAGTGCCGTAAAGTAATTACAGTTTTAATCTAGTCAGTCGACATGGTCCTATGACAGATTTAATTACGGTCAACAGAGTTAAATCTCGTGCAAACCGTCCTTATTTTGTTTCTGCGCTGCTCATACATATCACGTACTACATCGGCAGAAACTTCCGCCAATACAAGGCTGAAACGCGTCTCCGACACTGAGCTTGAAATGGCCGAGGTTACCAAAAAAATTGTCTCTTCTCAACATACTGCACTGCAGAATGTTTCATTGAACCGTCATCATCGGTAGTCAAGACAGCCAACAGATAAAAAACAATTCCAATTGGAGGGAAATCCATAAAACTCCCGGGCCAAATTCCCGAGTTTGAAGTTGACAGCTGCATCGATCTACCAGTAAAGAAAATACAGGCTGCCAGTGCTGGAGACGTAGAGTCGTATCTGTAACAAAATTACGTTACATGTGGCTGTAGGGAACGCATATACGAGCTAGTGCGGGGGTAAATTTGATGTGGGACCAAATTCGATAACTGGTTTTGTAAAAAATGATTAAGAAGCATGGATTAACAAGAAGGTAGCTTCAGGAATATACTGTTAACACGAAGTCTGGTTCACTGTTATGTGAGTGAGAGTGCCCCCCCCCCCCGCATCTTCCACGCGTACGTGCAAGCATAACGAACAAGGTTGAATGTGATATTTGACTGCCCGATATTGCACATTCACGTGTAGGCATATCGTCCTTCTGACTCCACTTTATGATTAATAAAAAGTAATTTGTATTCGTGATTAATAAGCAGTAATAGGTAAACCGTATGTACTCGTCACAACAAAATGGTACAACCGCTTGTTGTTCTTTTTTCGCTTTAAGCTGTCCTCTAAATGTGGATTTTGGAATGAATAGCCAACCTTGAATTTTTAGTCATGGTGAATTATAATTTATAATCAAGTTAAAATGTAATTATAGTACCGAACATAAAAGTACATGATATGTTCCGCTTCAATTGTTATCAATTAAAACAAAAATAGCTGGTACTTAAGGGAGTCTCCGATTGGTAATCCGTTTTAATTCCTGAACAAGTGCAAACCAAAGTTGAAAACCGTTAACCCAAAGTGGAAAACATCACAATTATTTCTTCTTGCTTTTAACTTGAAAAAGACATAGGCCTAGGCCTAAGCCTATAGGCTCAGATGACTTTTAACGGAAATATTTTAATAAAAACTGCCCGATCCTTATCAGAGGTTGGATTTCCTCTTACGCATAGTTGGCTCTGTTGTGCACGCATTAACGAACAGTCATACCTTAAATATACCCAATGACACGGTTCACAGAGCATAGAGGGCCATAAACTGCAAAAGAACGTGTACTTTCCATGTTGTTTTGGTAGTTTTTATTTGAAACACACAGATGTAATCTCAGTTTAAAGAGCTGTGCGACGTACGAATTATTTTAAAACTTGACTTTGTCGAGAGGAATTAAATTGATACAATAACAGCCGCATGTGGTTTAATAAATCACAATGAAACGTTTTTCTATAAAAACATGCTTTAACACAACAACACATGTGCTGACAATTTGTTTATTTTGAAGTAGCACCTGTTTGAAGAGTACAATCAATGTGGCCATGTTCACCCATATGATTAACAATTAGAAAAAAGCTTCGATGCATTACCTACTCTTGGAAAATATTGAGATAAAGTGCATGCACACTTATGTGAGCTTTTGTGATCGTGTTAATCTTTTATAGTTCAATTCAAATACAATTTATTGATTCTAAACCAACTTGTACCTTTGAGAAGATCGTCTCGATCCATTCAAACAAGAACCCAATTTACATAACATAATCCGATAACAATTTTTACGGACATGCTTTTTTCAAAAGTTTTTAATATTAATTTCCTGTTTGCTTTTTGCACAATAACCCAGTTCTTATCTGTACAATTTGTGTATCAACGGTAGAGCTGCATAGATAGACTTATAGTACCTGACACACGTAGCACATTTATGGTATACTTGTCAATTCTGGTGCAGAGATTAGTCACATCGTATTTCAGTGCCGATGAGCAAAGGGCTCGTTGCATTGAACAATATATAATGGGCATGCACACAAAACAGCGGATGTGCTGTGTAGCCCCCCTAGGGCTCAGTGTTCCATATTATTTGTATTCGAGGTTTTGCTGTTAAGTCAAGTCTGAGCAATCTAAGTCTAATTGCATTGGACATTTGTTATACTTTATATATCCTTATCTTCCCGTTGGAATGGTCACTTTATTAATTAAGAGCATGAAGTAATAACAAATTATGAAAATTACGTTTTCGCATCCCCATAAACAACCCCCATATTGGTCAGCCTTTACATTCAGTGTTCAAAATTACTTTTAAAAAACGTTCAACCTGTTGCGGTTATATGGTGTGGAAAACCAAATTAAAAAGCATGTCTTTGTCATTTTTCCCCTTACAGTCAACACAGTCCACCAATCATTTTTGGCATTTTCCTGATGTTTGATGTGCAAGGCGTTCGGGGTGTGATGGGAGTTTCAGCTATTGATCTCATGGCATCTAGGGGTTCGAAGATGATCGAATTGCCGAGTAAATACATTGAGGAGTTTGACCCCAAGAAATGGTTACTGCTAAATGGTCTAAATGAAGGAAGAAAACAAAAATAAGAAAGACTAAAGAAGGGAGTGGAAGTTAAACTAAGAGGGGACAGAGTAATGAAATGTATACATAATTAAATATTATTGCAATGTGATTTTTAATCTCTCATAACCATCTCAAACGACAATCCGACCGGCAAGAGAGAAGGTTGCGCCGGGCTAATGAATGCTGTGTGCACATGGGGGTGTCATGTTTCGATGCAAGTATGTGAAGTTTTTGTCTTAGAAGGGCATACTTGTTGCTTACATTTTCGTATTTACTGGTGTTAAAGCTGCAGCAGGAATGGGCAACACCAAACATGAACATCATTTACGGCTTAAGTTCTGATTGTTTGCGATTCCTCATGATGCACGGCATGCGGCACGGCAGTTGAACCGGTAGGCCGGTTCATCTTTGGTTGCATGACTGAACTTTATTTTGCCCCTTAATTTATTTAGTTATTGCCACATTGACTGACATTAAGTTTCATGCGACAAGATACAATACATTGCAATAATAAAAAAAATCTGCATTTAAGTAATAGTTTTCACCACGATTAAATAACAAAATACTTCCAGGGGATTGCCCATATTTCTTTACCTCACACATGTACTATGCAGAGTTCACAGAATATAAGAGAGAGAGAGAGAGAGAGAGAGAGA
>CM021533.1:11560521-11578088 GCA_010994315.2 Pisaster ochraceus
AAAAATACCCCCAAACAACAAAACGGTATGGCATGATGGGATGTATACAAATATAAAACAAAATGAAAAATGAAAAATAAATAAATACATAAATAAATACATAATTATAAAATAATAACAAATAAGGTATGGAGTCTTAAGTAATTTGTCACATTTCATGTCATTTGTACCAAGTGTACAAATGACATGAAATGTGACAAATTACATGAAATAAAGTGTTGCTCATGGACTCAACAGGCACCATGGCCGATCATTAATTTAAACACGAGCGGGCATTCACACGGTGCATCTCCAAGACCCAAATGTCATAGATTAGACATTTAAGTGCGCTGTCTCAAAAAACAATCACGAGGTGAAATTCGGACTGTTCCAGTTCACAAGCCGAAACCAAGTGAATTAGTAAAGCCAAACTTCTCAGAGTGTTTACAATGTTTATTACATAAAATTACTACTATCACATAAGTCGTTTGTCATTGTCAATATTGTAAACATTCCTGCTAAACAACGTAAATATTTATATGAAGACACCAGCCTTTAACGCCGTGACATGACCGTGCCTCCTTCAAACGGGCGGGAACAATTTTTGGGGTACCACATTGCAAAACGTCCAATAATTATTCATACTAGACTCCAATATTACATTTTGAATGGTCATCGCTGCAGTATATAGGTGGCAACATAAAGAATTACACGTGACGCGTTTTCCACCATTCAGTTTACAAGGATCTGTGAGTGTATAGTAGTATCTGCGAAATGTGTAATCCTGTTTGCCTTGATACCTCATTAGACATATATTTTCATCCGATCTGTGGATCAACTCCTTAGGCTACTTGTTTTAAGTCAATTTAAGGAGTGTGCCCATCAAGGTGTTGTCTGTAAAGGTACACCATTGTATTTATTTTTTTGTTTGAAGAATGATTTACTGACTCGTACTCCTTGTTTACAATAATATATCAACATACCTCAGAACCTTTGCCGTTTCATCAAAACAGCTTTAGTTTTTTAAAAACATTGGATCCAATAGGCTTGGGTTTTACAGTTTTGTCAAGTAATGTTTTGCGCATAATATTATGTATATAATGACAAAGCTGTACTACAGTTGACGTATTTTTGAAAAATTTATTGTCACACCTGCAGACGGCAAACACACAAGCTTAAAATGTTTTTTTTTTGTGGAGAATTGAAATTCGCACATTTTAATCGCAAAGTGCTACTTGGGCAGGCATGTACGTGCTTGTACAGGTGCAATGCATGGAGTTAAGGGCGGAGGTTTTGTGGCGCAATGCTCTCATTTCTTGTCTCAATCATCTGCTGTCGTTTTGTTTACAAAACCATTTTATTATTGACCTCTTTTTGTTTGCTTGTTGAGGTGTCTGTTTTTTCTTAACCGTTTTTGGTCAACCTTAACAAAATGTTCAAAATACTGTAAATGTATTTTATATGCTTTTTTCCAATCTTGAAATTAAAAAAAAAAATTGAGTTTTGCAATTAAAAACAAATCGAAGTTTGAATGTTTGGATTCTCCAAAGCAACTAAGACAATACATATTTGTGTTTGTTCGTTGACGACGATCTCTTGTTCACGTGTTCCAGTTCCTGTTCATGTTTCATATCGATTTCCAATACAATATGGGGGAAATATAAAAAGTAAATAACTTCGACTTTAGGTTAATCTTGGATCGGTTGTTAAACAAGGGCAAAGACGAAACCCTCGATGTTAATGTCAACCAAGCAGAGGGCAAACTGACGGGCACTTCACACGTTTGGTGCTGTCATTTGATAGCCGCGAACTTGAGCCCACAGCCCGGCGAATATGTTTTAGACTTACCCCTTGGGGGTAAAGCTGACTACGCGAGCTTGTAGTCGATAAGTTCTTCATCTTGAGTGATCAATACAAAATATAGACCAAGGTAGCTTGGTTTTCTAACAAGTGGAGCCAGCGCAACAGCTAGCGGGCATATTATAGCGACATGTGATGTGTTTTAGACGTTTTGTCCGAATGTCTATCTAACACAGCGTTGATCCAAGTTGATATTTACATAAATAATGCTGCAATGATCCAACAATTAATCATTTATGGATATAATGAACTCAATTTGAAATTCAGAATAATTCCGGATGGTCTGAAGCACCGCTTCTTTTGAATAATGTGTGGGCGTATCCGGGTTGTCACTAGTTGATCTCAAGGCTCACAAGGAGGTCCCGTGGGTGCCGAAAAATTGGAGGAAGAGGCCAGGTAGGAAAGATTTTTCCTACGTGAGGTGCTAAAGCAAGACGCTGAAGTTTAGGCGGTCGACAAGCTTATGGCGGACCGGGGAAAACCGAGCAGTCACACGGAGCTCGGCTGTGGCCGAGTTGCTGCTGCTGCTGCTGATGAGTTGAATCTAAGGATTCACGATAGAGACGCTTTCATGGCTCATTCGCGGCTACCCTGCGGTGTCCAGACAATGTAATTCTCTGAGGCCCAGTGTAATTATTTTGCTAGGGAGCTTGTCCTCTCCCAGCCCTTTGGATCCACCAATGATTCCAAATAAGATAACGGAGACACTAGGGAAATTTTTCGTTTTAGTGGCTAAGTCTTGAACAGGTGCTGGTTCCGAGAAGACCCGTCACTACGATTTAATCTAAGGCAGAATGGTTTCACCACCCAAATTGAATCTTAAAACACGCTTCGAGTGATAACATGACATTCATCCAGTTGCATTTCATTCCACACGTTCTTCTGGAAGCTTTTTAGATCATTAAAAAGAAACCAATATTTCAATGCATCAGATATTTCATTTCGAGCCGTAAAGCTGTAATGTTTGAAAAAAAGAGAGAGTATTTCCCGGGAGCTAGAAACTATCACAATAGATTTCTTCTTTAAATGCAGGAACCGAAAGTATGACCGATCCCTTGGCAGACGAGAGCTACGAATCTAAACCGACTAAAATTAATTTAATTGTACCCTCCGAGAGCTCTTTTCCAATCGTGTTATCGCCCGCTATTTTCAATTCTCGACATTATCTTGGGACATCAACTTACTGAGGGACCTAGTATACTATTTATAACACTATTTTTGTGTCACATAGAGAAGGTGTGTGGTTTAAGTCTACATTGCACTTTTAGCGTTTCTAACCTATTGATTATTCATGCAGCTTACGCCCCGAAATGCCGATTAAAACAGACAACGTATGTGACTGATAAAACAAAACCAACAAAACAGCTCACTGATTCAATTTGTGAAACCTAATTTTAAAGTCTAGTCTTCCGGAATGTTTCTAGTTATACAGAGGGTTTCAGTCTGAGAGCTCACTAGTTTTAAAGTTCATATACCATTCCTACGGAAATGTTGTTTAACTTAACGTGAGTCGAATGAAATCATTTTTAAATGACAATCTTAGTATCACTGGAAACATAAATTTACAAATCTGTTCTATGCCCTTTTCATTTGTTTTCGTTTGCTCAGACACATCATTAGCCTTTACTGTAATCTCATGGTGTGTTATCTGCTTTTAAATTGCTCACAACTTAAAGGAAGGATTTACCCCCCAAATGCCACGTGATTTGAACAGTTCATGTTGGGGAATATGGCGTCCATAATATATTTTGTTCTGTCCCTGCTGAGAGTTGGTGACAAAAAGCGCTATCAATGATGGTGTCCTTAGAATTTCAACATGATGTTAGCGTTATTTTCTAATCTTTACAGGCTGAATACTTTACACAGAAGCAAAAACCCAACATTTCACTCGTTCCCATTGTCAGTACAGCTCGCCAAGTCGAAATTAACAGATCTACGAACGAAGTCACTGAAACTAGTTTAACTCTTTATAATTGTTAAATATGTGTTTAGTAATATTTTTCATAAGTTTGAAGTTTTTTACCTTGCAATTCTGCTGAAGTTTGATCAGAGAAAACTAGTCCCCCGTTTTTAAAATTTTTGAACTATTGTTGTTGTTTTTTTGGCCGTAAAACTAGTTTTTGAACTTAATAATCCACTGGTGACACAAATTCAGACTTGAAAAAACCACAAAGGTCTCAAAAAGGCATAATTTACCGCTGACTGGAATAATACTGTTATGAGATTTGCTTGTGCTGCCAGTTGTTCGATCCGGTGTGGCGCAGCTCCGTTAACCTCGGCATGCCCTTACGAGTTTGGTCCTCTCCCTACCCTCCATAGGATAACTCCCCTGGTCAACTGAGCTAATATCGATCACATCAGAAGTGCTTGATGGGCAAACAATTCTTCTTCATCAACACTATGAAGTTCCCACACGAACCACTGCTTTCTGACATTTTCACCGGCTTCTCGTTTCAGAGTTGCACTTTTGTTGCATAATACACAATAAACGATTGTGTGTTTATGGTGGGCAAAGCGCGACTGTTCTTCCCAAGATGACACTAGTCAAAATGTTGTCATACTTTAATTTATTGATTTTTTTTACATTATGCAGCCTTTTGTTTTTTTGAGTTTCAGGTAAAAATTTGTCAGTATTTCGTACTCGTTTACCTTTCTATAACAAAATAACATAAATGTTAATTTCGTTCAAGGTGATCTTTTATGTCCTCATATAGAGGTGCCTTGCCTTAATACAAAGAACGAAGTATCACGCCAATCCCAAGCTCATTATAATGTGAATCAGTGGTTGATATAGGGATATTAGTCAAAATCAATACAATTTTAACTAAATTTAACTAAATTTCTCTCTCTCAAAAAAGGAAATAAAACAACTCAATATAACAATTTTAATTACAATCGATTGTAGCCTGGTTATGATCAACTCTGCCTACATACATTATGTTTGTCTTGAATACTGTATAGGTCTATAATAAACACAATTTGATTGAAACAATTGAAAAAGCACGTACATCAAAGTGCACATGAGAACCCCTAGCATAAACTAAAGTTACTTATGCCTTTCCCCACCTTTGCCCCCAAAACGTATCGAGATAACTTGAAGTTAATTTGTTCCGGTTGTTTCGTGGGCTTTCTGAAAATTAAAGAATCTGAATAGTTGCTATGCACTCTTCCCAAGACCGTTGATAGTATCTCTTTAAAGATCGATTGTAAACACAGTTTTCGCCATACTTGTTCCTCATAAATATTTCCCGTGCGGAATCCACCTTAGTTAAATCTGATGACAGGGCTTTTTTTCTCAGCGCAACGAATACTATGATTTTATGACCCGTATAAAAATATTGCGCCACACACTGCAAAAAAAAACCGGTCTAATAGTGCAAAACGTACCACGCCTTATTGCCGTATAGATCACTCTTTTGCCCAATGTGTCTAACCACACTGATTTGAAGTGACAGTACCTCATTGTTTTTCTACAGCGCATATAAATGAATCTCCTCTTCTTCAAACAACACTCATGTACCATTTAAACTGTAACAATTTCATCGAATTTTTTTTCATCGAATTTGCCTGCCATGTTTGTTTTGTGAAAATTGAAGAAACACTGGGTTTTGTTCACATTCATAACAATAAAGTCTATGTTGACGGCGACTTACGAAAAAGTGATGGTGATATAGTTTTCACTTGCTCTTTTGTTGGACTTCGACAGTAGTTCAGTCTAAAATATGTCTCTGATGGGAGGCTTGGTACTCGCAAGAACTTGTAATCAACCTGGTTTCAGATTTCAGCTAATTATTTTGCCTTTGTTTATGTTTACTGATAATGTACTCTACTGGCTTTGTGGGTATCGTGATTAAAAAAAAACCCATAAGTAATGCATCATTTTGAACTTGAGCTTGGTTTGGTTACATAGTATAGAGCCACACTTCATAAATCAATGTCGTTCAATTATTGATTTATTGCATTTCATTGACTGATCTAAGCCGTTTCTCCAACGTATCTTGACTCATTTTTTATACAGACAATTTGAAGGGGCAACACGTGGTTACCAAAAATAGAACTGATCTACCCAGTTAGAAAACAATATATATATTTATATACAAATAAATCTCTGCATTATGAAGTGGAATCCTTGATACCGAAATTCCTCATCAACATGGCAACACTTTAAAATGTTCTCGCAAACGAATTAACAATACAAGCTGAAAGCCGTACCACGTTCGACAGCATTAGTTCTGTCAACAAGGTACCCGTACCTTTAAAAGAGAGACCTAATACCACCGTTAGAAGTGTACACACTGCATTAATGTCTCACGTGGGCATTTCACTTTGACAGTGGCCTTTATCAGCATGCAGGTCCGACGACTCCACGGTCACTTACGAAGCTTCAGTCGATGGTCTTACCATTGGACAGTCTAGCCAACGCGGTCCCACTAGTCTGTTTTTTAACGTTTACGATCGACAATGAGCGGATGCAGAGACAATTTTCTTTCCAATAATTTTTAAGAGGAGTGTTTACATCCTTGTTCTTTGTTGTTGACCTAAATATTTCCGGGAAAATAAGGATAAACAATCAACCCTCACTTGTACGAGTGTCACCCAGGGATATCTGCGTTGTATTAGAAAGTGTTAAACATGTTGTAAGAACACCCGCTCAATTAAACAAGCGAAATGTCTAATCGGAAATACCCCATATTTACCAATATGTAACTAGTGACCAGTTCGGCGAGCGAGCATATAACGTGTTGGTCAATTGCTAATAAGATTGTCTTTGTGACGTCTGACTGCTCGTGCGCATGTGTCTCAGAAAGGATCACCGTACATCAACCGTGCGGTGCGTGCGGCATTTTTAATGCCAGCCGAACTCGGAATAGAAGTATTTGTCTGTTGAGTCTTCACCGTAGCCGAATCCCAACATGTGATTTGCAGTTATTGGAGCAAGAGTCAGAAAATCTTTCTACTTAATCTGCACTGGGTTGGAAATTGGAACGAAGGCTTTTCGGACAGATTTCGCTTTACTGAGAAGTCCTCGTTAAATACCGGTTGGGCTTTGTCTACTTGGAGAAATCAAACAGTTACATGGAAGACGTTCGTAATAACAATTAAGACACCCATCCTACTGGAGGAAAAGCAGAGCTTGGAACGAGTAAGTCATTTATGTTTGTTTTTTTAATGATTACATAACTTTGCACTTTCAAGATGCTGCTAAGATTGGGTTACGTACTTCCAATTCCCATGCGATTGTCCACGGTTGATGCAATTCCAACGTAGTTCATTAAGGAAACAACCCCCGAAACGAATCCCACAAAATCGGTCTTGTTGAGCGTTCACAGGAAACATTGTTTGCCTCCTTAATACTTGGGTTACTCCTTTGTGTTTATTGGAAGGCGTTTGCATTTGTCGAATTCCGTAAGGTATTATGACTAGCGTGATAGAATCATGTGGCTTACGGAACAGGGCTACAGGCCCCGTGTTCTTTTGCGGGGAGAACACTTAGTGTCTGTCAATGTTAATATAGGCGAGAAACCGGAGACTGGGTAGGACATATTTAACTTGAAAGAGGGCCCCGTATCCACTCACCGAGACCATAAGAGAAAGGGACCATCGATTGAAGACATATTACGTGAGTACTAGTATTAGGACCGGGTTCCACAAGGCACCTTCGTAGAAAATCACGAGAATTTATTGCACGTGAGATGTGTCTCAGCAGATGCAGTTATTTAACCGAATAACAGTTCAATATTGATATTCTTACCCGAATTGTTTGCCTTACATTATCTTCCTGGTAGAAGTGATTGTTAAGTTAAGGACAATAAAAGCGGAGAATCCGCATTGTCTGGGTGGATCTCCACGTACATGTTAATTCTTTAACTTATTAACTCATTATCCCAAACCAATTATTTCATCTGTTCAGTTTTGACCGTTTGATTTTTGTTTAAATGATGTTCTTAGAAACCAATTCTTTATCTTAAAAAATCTAGTTTCGCATTTTGTGTGTGAAAGTGCTGCAGCTTCTCAGTCGAAAAAAAACCCACATATTTCAGCTACATCAGTATTCTCTGATTGAAACATTTCTATTCACAAAATCTACTTTTGTGTAGACGTATTAATTTACACTTTCCTCAAGAGCGTTATGAGATAGAAAGTTTAATTGTCTTGATTCATGAACTATGTTTTAGTATTGTTGGGTTTGCATCCCTAATCGGAGCAGTATGATAAGTAGTCTCAATAGTTTACTCTTGCACAAAGTCATATTATGTGCATTTTTTATGGGAAAATCCTCACCGCTTTTACTTTTACCCATCCATGAAGTCCCCTACAGCCAAATCTGCTGCCCGTGGCTGAGTGAATTCTAAAAAATCAGGTGCCCTGACGTTTTCGACGATTTAACCTATTGATCCAGTTCCCCAGCCAATTTTGATATCACGGCACCCGCCACAGTTCCTCCAAATTTCATTTCAAGTAAAAAAAGACGTGCAACGGCAACACGGAGAGGGAAGAACATGATACAAAATAACTTGGGGTGCTGTCTAGAATATTCTCCGTGACGAACAGAGCTTGAGGGGGCCTTTCTGAAAGTCTGCGCGCCAAATAATGTTCGGTTGGAGTCGTAATGTGACGGTTCTGCGGCAAGAAAGGTGGAAACAATCACGAGAAATATACCCATGGGAATTGCTGGCATTTTCTTTTCCTGTTCACCCTCAAAATGAGATAATTTGAGAAAATGAGAAACATGGTAAGGATGTACTTTTTGCTAAAGTTGCTGCTTTTTGAAAAATGTAAAAACGTAAGATTCCTAAAGCCACACTTTATGACAACTTAGGCCTGCTTAAGATTTTGACAGATGAGCAAAGGTTGATCGGAAGAACAAATGTACAGTAAAAACCTTCCTGTCTGAATCTCTAAAATCATATTACAACTGCATAATCAACAGCTTTTTAGGGCACTTTTCACAATAATTACATCCTTTATTAAGACAACAGGTGAAGTTTTATCAAATAGATTATGCAAAGTAGGCGTTATCAGTAAAACCAGCCCTTCAGAAATTGCATGACGAACTATACTAGCATTGACATGTTTTCATTTACGAGATCAGCGAGACGAAGTAATTTAAAAATTTAATATGACAGCTGAGAGCCTGGAAAATAAAATCGCGGTTGGTGATGGCGAGATAATCGAAGTCGATGTATAGCTTGTTATTAAAGGATGGATGATCATTGCAGAACTTCAGACTCGCTAAACAGCTGAAAGTATTGTTAATGGTTCACTGGGGGGACTATTTGATAATCTCAGAGAGCAAACCAATGGTGTTTATGACTTGGTCCATATCTGAAGAGTAAACTGCTTTTTGCTAAGCAGAGAGAAAAAATTAAAGG
Organism: Pisaster ochraceus; assembly: GCA_010994315.2. Lineage (NCBI taxonomy): Eukaryota > Metazoa > Echinodermata > Asteroidea > Forcipulatida > Asteriidae > Pisaster > Pisaster ochraceus. The sequence continues at coordinate 11,569,734 of CM021533.1, forward strand.
GGGAAAGAACTAGGAGAAGAACAAGAAAAGGAACAGAAGAAGAAGAAAAAAAGAAGAAAAAAAAGAAGGAAGATTTTGGCGGATGGCCAAAACCCATTCCATACAAACCAAAAACAATTTCCCCTTGAAAAATAGTGACCAGCGATTTTGAATACTCCATTGGTAACGATTTGTTGAGTTTGTTTCCTCTCGCCGCAGGAATCGGAAAGAAGTAGACATACATACTAAACCAAAATGATATCCTTTATTCCAGATCTGCAAGTGACCGTTGGGCTGTGTTCCTTGCGATAATTAATTCCATTTTTGTTTTTCTTTTTACTTGTAATGTTCGGGAGATGTCAACTGTTAAATGGCAACATTGATGGTGACTGTTTTGTAAACGGTTTTCCCCTGCTGGTTCCGTGTCCTTATTGCGTAACAATAATTGTCCCCGTCAAGGTGAAGAGCATAGTTTTGGGGCAATAACTTTGTTTAAGATGTACATTTACAATGGGGGCGTTGGGATGAACAAGATCATGGCAAAGCGTTCCACATGTGTTGTTACTTTGAGTTCTAGTTAAGGGACAATCAAAGTCCTACTACTTTGAAATAAAGTTAGAGTACCGGTTCTTCGAATTCAGGACTTGAATCATTCAATTAATAATTATTCTGAATCTAATATACTACTATTATTATTGCTGAATGGTTACATTAGAATCCTTTAAAACACGTTTGTGGTTGCGACTTGTTGTTTTCATCACTGGGTTTGAAAATTAGAGAGTGTTAGTGTCCTAATTGGGAACAAAACGATCCAATCAATGTAAACATCTCTCCCCGAATAGATACTTTGTATTTTTTTTAAATGAAAAACGTGTTCATTATGCAAAGTTTACTAAGGCTGAAATGTCAGAATACTGGTTGAAGTTTTGAGAGTATTGTTACCCGAGGATTTCACGACTTTAATGGAAACCCTCGGTGTCACCAGAGGGAAACTGCTGTCCTAGTCAAGAAACAACTAACCGTCCACCGGGGTGGTTTGGTTGACATATCTGTTCAGGATGCATGGTCGGTATTTGTTGAGTATTGTTGTCATTGTATGGTTCCCCCAAGAAGGACCTGGAATGTCCTATTTGGGAAATGAATAAAAATCAAATGCAGGTACAGTCCCCTTTGGACAGTTTGGGTCTAAACTAACGATGCAACTTTCATGAGGGATTATAATGGCGTTTCACGATCATCGTTGTCTAGATTTGTGTTGTCACTTGAAGGTTTCCCGAGTGGGGATTGGTAATTTCCTCATCGGGGAAGGTTTGGTCCAACAAAGATATGTCCCCGTAGGTATATTATGTAAACTATTTTCGAGCTGTTTTTATCTTGACAATGATGGTTAATAAATATTCAGATCGCGGCGTTCGAGATATGACGTATTACGTTAACAGTTGGATCGATCATGGTGGTGCGACACCTTTTAAACACTTTTTTAACACTTACTTGACGACGAAGAGATCAGCGTCATCTAAACTATCTGCTAGTGAATTTCAGTGTCATCTCTTTATTATTCTCAATTAATTAAGAAAAATTTGAAGGGAATCTTAGCAACTAACTGCCATTGTGCTATTCACGTTACGTCACGTTACGTCACATTACGTCATTACTCACCATAATTACTCACCATAATTATTGGCTCCGTAATGCCCTTCCAGGAATAATTTCTACATGCATTTTGACTTTCGAAGTGGCAGATTATTGACAGTGTGTGGCGTGTGTTTATTACAAGGGGTCCAGAGCAACCATTAAAGAGTCTTTGATAATTCTTGTTATTATTCATAATTCCATGTTCCATGGCCTCTCCTTATGGTTCTTCACACATACAAAAACTCACATCATTAATTAAAGTTTTTTTTTTTTTTTACCTGAACGTGTCAAGTTTATGGCGGTGCTAATAACTTGGTTTGATGCGTCGGTGTAGACGAACCAAGACCATGGCACCGAAAGACGTGAAGTCCTGCTGCAATCTGTAGGAAATTCTCAATCTGACCGTAAACAACATGTAAATGATACATTGATTTACAAGTCTTGAATGAAGAAGGAAAAAGGGAACATATTCTTTTATACACCGCAGTGTTTTTCGTATATACATAAAAGAAAAAGTTTTCCCTAACCAATAATATTTAAGTATATTAAAACACAGTGTAGTGGTAATTTAATTTGTGTGCATATCAATGGAAGCAATCACTTTAAGTTTGAATGATTCAGATGGGACAGTTTGTCAGAGACGAATGACAAGACTGATAGCTGTCTTTTAATCATCTAAATAGGTAAAATGGTCCCACAAGACAAAGTGGGCCAAAGTCCACAGTCTCCTAGAGGCTGTGTAAAGTCTAGGTTATTACATAATCAAATTCAAGCTCTCTTGGATGAAAGATGATGCATTATCAAACACCAAGGGATTGCTTTTCAGAACGAAAAATTGTCGCTTTTCGATAAAACGCTAAATGCATGCAGACATTGATTTGGGGGCGGTTCCCGAAGAGTCGTAGAACCTGGACCGAAACGATGTCTCTGCTTGGGTAAGAGAAATTGACATTATAAGGGTATACAGCCATATCACGATGATTTCAATAGGTGTAATTGAAGTGGTTGTTCGGAAAAGAACTGCAGTGGATATAAATATTAAGAGAAAAAGCTTCACTTTTTAATTTTTTTTATATCGAAACAACCAGACCTACCTAGAAATAGCCCCTTTTTTTTCCTTTTCTTAAAAACCAACATAATTTGTTTAGGTATATAAAGCTCCTTTTGGGTGCTCCGTTCTAGTTGCTTAATGAGTTCAATGACTTTCAACAGATGAATAACTTTATTCGAAGGCATGAAATATTGTTGTACGGGAGCAAAATAATATTTCAATTGAATAAAACAATACACTATTTCATAATTATTTCATTTAATAGGCCTACTTCATTTTGAGGAAATAAAACACTTTACTGAAAAAAAAAAAAAACGATACTGGATCGTTTTTTTTTATTTCTTTCGTGTTTTTTTAAACCGGTGTCGATGACCCGATCTGGTCCAAAGACGGATCCAAAATCGCCTAATCCAAAGAAAGTGTATACTTTGAGAGTAAACCAAGTCAATGTGGGTCAATGTTCTTACATTATTAACTTTAATGTTCAGTAAACCGTGACTGGCGAATGGTTACGTACGGGTAATTGCGCGCCTGTTTAATACTGCTTTTGTCACTGCGCATTGTTGTCGCTCTTCTCGGATTCAAACAGAGGCTCGAAGAAAAAAAAACATAACAGTCTGCACCTTTTTGTGAAATACGTATAATAAGTACATTCGTCTCGGATCTAGTCGATGTGGTGAATTATGCAGGAAGAGCATGCTGAATTGCTCGTTTTAACCTTGCGAGCTCTGATATCAAATTTCACTACTCACTTCAGAGTAGATCTGTAGCTTTGGCTGGCAGTCAAAAAAGAAAACGCGCCTTTGCACTACTTTTAGAAATATTTTGTTATTATTTCAAACATCTTCTGGAAGTTATTTTTTCTTCAAGGGGTCTGCATATAACAATCGTAAAAAAAATTACATAACATTGTATCTGGATTTACACAGCTAAAGAGGCTGTAACTCTGTGCCCCACGTTTTTTGGACCTTTTTGTTCTTAGGTCCACACGTGATATGTAAAACACGAAAAAAAACAAAAAAAAAAACACAACCCACATATGTTGACAAGGAATTGATGAATGACAATTCAGTCGAGGTTTACAGCTTGGTGCTTAAGCAAGGTTTCAGATTTGTGCATTTTACGTAAGTCGATGAAAAAGAGATCTGATGCTAAAACTTGTTTTAATCAACCAGACAATGTTTTCTCAGTATAACTAAAAAAGGACTTGTCAAATCAGTTCAATGGAAATCAAATCTTAATTTTTGAAAAGTAATCTTAAATACTGTCATATTTCCCCCTTAAACACACCTGCAACCACATATTATCAAATAATATGTTTTATGATAGTTAGCTTTCAAAAAATTGGATGAAACCGAACAATTATTTTATGATTACCGGTCTTCACTTTGCCCTTTAGTTGGGTGAGCTCCGACTTCGCTAATGGGATGGAAAACGGCCGTTACCTTGAAATAGAGACCGTTGCAAATTCCCAAACACCCTCGCCCGACAAACATCCACGTAAATATTCATACCGTGATAACTGCAGAATGTGGGAGTTAGTCTACTCCAGAAATATTGAGTGTTAGTGGATGTGGTCAACTTTAAAAAACGGCTTGAACCAACATATCGTAGCCAAGGGAGATATCACTGTCAGAGTAAGTCTTATGACATTGAACTGACATCGCTGAAGTGTGCAATACGAGCAAATTATTTACATCACGGATGCTAGTTCTCCCAGATATGACAAACATCGCCATGTGTATTACGGATAAGTTTCACTTTAATTTATTTTGTGACTTTTTCTTCAGCATCCTGCGTCCTTGGAACGCCTCCGTCATGTGCATTTTAAATTGAGTCTGAATAGGTTTATGCTTTAGTACACAGGCTAGGTAGCGTTTAATTCGTCCTTAGGTGTTATGTTGTAAGCATCATTTTCGGACAGGGTACTTTCGTAAGCATATAATGATTTAAAATTAGTGCATCTTAAAAAAAGAAAACTCTTCATACATGCGTGGTAATTGTTTTATTAGATCGAATGATTTGAACTAAATTACCGGTAAGCATTAGGGAAGTAGAGTGCAAACAAAATGTCCGACACTTGCTACATGCTGCTTTCCCTCGCAAACAGTACACCAGTGCTTAGTAAATGCCACGTTTATGCACATTGACCCATTAAAAATCTTACCCACTTACATGAAATAAGACTGAGAATACAATTTCTTAAGGTCTGAAAAATGCATGTTTGAAACACAATACTCTTCTCGGTCCTTTGTTAACCACATTTTCTTTTGAAGGTAAAATAAAACTAAAAAGGTAAGAAGACGAAAAAAAAAAATGAAAAAACAGATAGGATGACTTTCCTGTGAGATCGATATTTCTATGTTTTGTCAAAAGTGCAATTCCAGGCGATGACCGGCTCCTACGCGCACCGTTTTCAAAGGCTACTCTTTCAGCATTTCCCCCAGTCTCATTTGCAGGTTCACGGATCCTCCATTCCGTAATTGAATTGTCAAAGTAGCTATTTAATTCATTGGTGTTGTAACGGTACATAATAAACTGAACTGGACAGGTGTATCTCTGGAGCCAATGGGACCCCTGCAAGGTGTAATGCCGTAGAGTCCGGCATAAATTGACCATAGTTGCGTAAACGGCAACACCATTTTGTGATTAGACAGGGAATATGCTGATCTTAGAGGACGGACATTCGTAACACACTGCAACGGCAGGTTGGCGTGTAAATCAGCAGTTTGGGCAAAGCTTGAAACGTCAACTATCATGGACCGAGGTGACGGCTGAAGGAAAGGAGATGGACGATAGGTGACGTTTTGTCGACCTCTGTTTTGCATAAATAATATACGCACGAACGGTTTATGTGGCGTGACTCTTGGGTACTGGGAATTACATTAATTTTTTGTTTATGATAGCGGTATCATTACTCTATTTTTTGTTTTGTTTTTAGCGTATTAGTAAAATATTGTTCAATCAATTTCCATATGAAAAAAAAACAACAAAACCCGGCTTGGATGCAGATTCCAGGAATCTATGAAATGCTCCACCACCAATATCAAAATTCAATACCAGGGGAGAATTCATATGCCACAAGTCATAACACGAAATGGTTCCCTGTTTTTCACAGTTTTCTTTTATTGTGTGGTTTAGTATCAGTACACAATTGTTTCACACTAAACGATGAAAGAACATTTAAAATAGTATGGTGAAAACTAAAGAGTTAAAGACTCACCTGTTCTCCAACTTGTAGCTGGTTGAGCCACTCACTTTGGTCATTCTTTCTCCTTAAGCGCCTTGCAGCCTTTGGTAATTTGGCGCTATCTAAATCCAGTAATTTGTTTTATTATTTCAATCAGCAATCGATGGATCGTAAAAGGTTGCGTGAAATATCCGTGATACATTCCTAACCATTCTTGATGTTGTGGCATCGTGAAAAAGATTCACTTACACACTGAGGTTAAAGATGGTCAAGGCCAAGTTTCTCAATTGTTCCATACTTTGGAACTTGAGAATATCCAAGAGAGAGAATATTACATAGAAGAGAGAAGCAACTGTGATAAAATGCCTTGCTCAAGGACACAAGTCTTCTGACTGACCAGGCCAGGGTTCAGAACCACATTATGTAAATTACAGAACTTAACTCCACCAAGCTAGACCGCTGGGCCATGACACCCCACCAAAATTATGGGGAATACAAAATTTTATGAACACCAATCCATCCCCCCCCAAAAAAAAATAAATAAAAACAAATAAATAAATACAAAATGTCAAGCAATGAACCCCCTTAGTTCCAACAGAAAGAGAGAGAGAGAGAGAGAGAGAGAGAGAGAGAGAGAGAGAGAGAGAGAGAGAGGGAAAAATAGAAAGATAACCTGACAAAACAAATCCCGTTAATGCTCTGATGACAGTCCACTCATCCATCACCACGTAAAAAACACCAGCCTAATGCTGTAATAGCTCTCACGGCGATGCGCAACCAAAACATGATTGCCTTCACCCGAATTTACATTCCACAAGCAAGAGCTATAGGCAGTGTGGATGTCCTCCATTCAAATGAAAGGTTAGGCCCGTTTCCAACGTCTTGCTCCATCAGTTTTTAACTATGTAAGAAACGGGGGGGGGGAGACAGAAGAAGAATAAGCAAACAAAAAGGGATAAAAAGAAGGAGAAGAAGAAACAGAAAAAGACACAAATCAGCAAGAGTTTGACACTGCCTACAGTCGGTTGAAACGTCACACTTAAATCAATTTCCCAGTGGTTAAAATACATTTAAAATGGCCGAGTTGGGTTTCATTTGTTCCACGTGGGCGCGAGATGACGGCTGATTTTGAATAACTTGAGTCATTTTCTCCAAGCCGATCAAAAAGATGCAAAGGGGATGTTCTTACGACATAGGCCTAATTCAAACCATCGTGTTCGTTTTTTCGTAGAGCTATACCATATTAAAAATATGACTTTCTTTTTATGAGCGGTGTGTACATTCATCGTCATTCATTTGAAAACTCATTTGGTTTTCTAAACAAATTTGAAATAACGACCCATTTGCATGATTATAAGTTCCTTAGTCTTCTCAGGAGTGCGATGCTAATTAACTTTTTATTACAAGACTTTAAACATTTTGGGTAAATTTAGAATATCCCCTCATACAGAAAGCATAATACCATCGCTTCTTTTTACTTTATGCAAGTAGAGGATTTGACATCCTGGCTTTGTGTACGAGATAAGAACACCCTTTCGTGTTATCGTCACCTCATCAGGCACGTGCTGTGCGTGTGTTTAGATCCCGTGTGACATTTGAACTCCCATTGCCTCGCTGGGCTTCCAGTTGAAAAGTTACATTAATAGCGACAGTGATGACAGAAAAGTCGGTAATGATTGAATGTAGATCTGCATTCACATTAAAGGAAATCACCGGCTACCTTGGGCTAATTTTCGAGCATTTTTTTTCTCTTCAAAATCACCTGATCTTACGAGTTAGGTCTTCCAGTCAAAGTTAATTACTAAACCAAATTCAACTTTGTTTTTATTATTCACGAGTATATAAAAAGAGACTATGTAATCAAATTATGGATAACAGTTATAAATAATAATGAACACTCGAACATACGATTGTAATCCGTGCAACGGATGCTTGCTCCATAAACCTAGCGGCAACATCCCATCAAACCGGTGCCGCAGCTCCTGGGGCCAGCAAGGTATAAACCCTCAAGCAAAGTTACCAGCTGGGGAGCTTATGAACATGCGGGCGGGGTTGGTAACCGGACCACCATCGAGTACGTTTTGTCATTAAGGATTTTAGTCAGTACGCCTAGCTCTTCAAACCAGCTATGGCTGAACCAGTGACGTTTCAATGCTCAATAATCCGCTTTCGTACCCCCCCTCTGTTTACACTTTACTAAACCTTTAATAATTTATCCAATTAAGATTATTGCCACGACAAATTAAGACCACTTTCGTGGTGATCAATGCTCAATTGTGTATCATTGTAAAAAAAACAAAAAAAACAATAAAACATTCCAAAAGTATACCCGTGAATCGTCGTAACCCAGGAGTCTACGACCGTCGGAAGATGGAGGGTTACAATTATCGCAACTTATGTTAGTGTAGTAGTAGTAGTAGTAGTAGTAGTAGAAGCAGTGGCAGTAGCAGTAGCAGTAGCAGTAGTAGCAGCAGCAGCAGGAGCAGGAGCAGGAGCAGGA
>CM021533.1:11579088-11622244 GCA_010994315.2 Pisaster ochraceus
AGTAGTAGTAGTAGTAGTACATGTACTAATTTATCGCCTTTGTACTCAACGTGCTTGTTGGACTTCCTTTTAAACCATCTTTTGGGTGTGTCTCTTTGTGATGTTTTCGGGGGCGATCTTTGGTTGTCGATGGAACGTTGTCCATAGCATCAGACTTTCGTCCGGCCCACCTTGCTGGGCTATTTTTGGCTCTCTTCTAACGCTACTTTAATTCAAGACCAATGTTAAAAAACCCTCGTCTGGCGAAGGGAATTAATTTTTGTGTAGATTGGACTGACGTGTGTTTATGTCGGTTGTTTACACACGACTTTCTGCTGGATGGATAGACACACTGGATCCTCATACCTCGCCGTAGTACATAAACAGAGTACCTGTCTACATTGTGCAACGATGTCACGTTAATGTGCAACTTGCAACGGCTTGTAAAGCGTATACGCTGACCTTTGACCGATTTTGTATTTTCAAACATTTCTCGATAAATACATGACGTTTTGATGATTTCTTTTTTTCAAAAAAGCATCTGAAAATGTATATATTTAACGGTTAACTTGGCTGCAAGTATTATCACATGACCACATAACTCAATGAGCTGCACTGGCTCCCCGTTCAACAACGAATCAAGTTCAAAATCCTCCTGACCATCTGGAAATTCATCAACTCCCATGCTACATAATATCATCTTTTCTCCGTTACAGTAGACTAAGATCAATTCGTGATCCACTCACCTTGAACACTCCTTCCTGCTCCTAATCTGTTTGCCGAGGTGCCTATGGTTTTATTTGCCTCCGCCTGTGGAACAATCTTCCCACACATCCATTCTTCTACTTCAGCTACTACATTTAAGAAATTCCTCAAAACTGAACTGAACGATTCTTACTCATGTTCCATCTTCAAACATCGCCTTGATCCGGAACCTAGGATTTGTGCGCTATATAAAACATTTCTTTGTGAAACCATGCAGTATGCTCCTTTTCCACGTAAAGACCATAGTCTGTGCCCAAAAGAAGCATTTCTTTCTTCTCGATTTTGGTTCAAGTATGAGCCTTTAAGACCAATTAAATGTCATGCATTGGATTATTGTTTTCATGTGATCATAAGGATACTTGGGAACACGAGGAAATCTGTGGGTAAGTGGAAGCGTGGTTGCATGAGAAAACGTTTTGGCATTTTGGAATGTGTGGGCATGACGGAACTTGTTTGGCATTGAGGGAAACTTTAGACATGCTGAGAACATCTGGGAATCAGGAACATGTTGGCATGAGGAAGCCTGCACGTGGAAAACATTTGGACATGACGGAACCGGTCGACATGGGGAAACCGTTAAATAATATACAACCATTGGGGCATCATGTTGGCGTGGGGAACTTTTTGGTATTTGGACATTTTTCGAGTATGAACAAACCTGTTGGCGTGAGCAAACGTGGGGACATATTTAGGCAATGGGAATTCTGGAACAGGACATGTTGGCATGAGGAAGCCTTCGTTTGGAAAACATTTGGACACGACAAAACCGGTCGACATGAAGAAACTGCTAGATATTAGGAAACTCTTTGGGCATCATGAGGCATGGTGGCACCGGAAACTTTTTGGTATGTGGACAAGTTTTGGGCATCGTGGAACCTGTTGGCATGAGGAAACGTGATGAAATGTTTAGGTATGACGAAACCAGTTGGCATGAGGGAAACTTTAAGTATTGATAGCATCTGGCAGTCATGATCATATTGGCACGAGGAAGCCTGCATGTGGAACACATTTGGACATGACGATAACCTTTTTGACCTGATGGGGAAACCGTTAGCTACAGGGAACCATTTAAGAAATGATGAAACTTGTTGGCATGAGCAAACGGGAGGAAATGTTTTAGCTCGAGGACTTCTGCTGCCATACAAAAAAGAAGAAGAAGTTAGCATGAAGGAATCTTTGATTATTAGGAAGTATGCATGTGGAACACATTTGGACATGACGATTTTCTTTTGACATGGGGAAACCGTTAGATAACAGGGAACCATTTAGGCATCATGAAACATGTTGGCATGAGGAAGCGTGAGGAAATATTTTGGCTCGAGGACTTCTGCTGCCATTAAACAAAAACAAAAGTGAGCATGAAGGAATCTTTGATTATTAGGAATTATGTTGCCATTGGAAAACATGTTGGTTTGAGGAAACCTTTAGGCATGAAGAAAAGTAATGGCACGTCGGCACAAAGAAACCTGGTAGCATGAATAAACAACTAGTGTTAGGGAAACTGTTGGCCTATGAGGAAACCTGTTAGCATGAAAAAGCATTTTAAGTTGAAAACTGTTGGTTATGGAATACCTGTGAGCTTGAGGTAAAACATCCCCGAGACTTGAAGACACCTCTCGTCGTAAGGAAACTTTGGGGGAAATGGAACCATTATTAGGCTTGGTGAAACCCAACGATTGAGGAACCTGTAAGCATAGGGAAATCTGTGGGCAAGAGGAAACATATGAACATATTTTTCCGACCTGTTAACATAAATAGCTACTTGCAAATGAATTGGAATTCAGGAAAGCTATGAGAAAGAAGATGCACAGTTTGAGATGCAGGGGCAAACAGTTAAAGGAGTAAAACTTACTTGTGCGAGAGTGAAGTCACAAACTGGGTTTGTATGTTGGTCAATGGAGGTGAAAAAGCAAGGGAGTGTACTATTTCAAGACAATCTGATTCTTTGATTTGTTTCTAACATTAGCATGCAATCGAAAAGTGGACCCGCGGTTAAACTCATTATTAAAAGTGCTTTTGAGTTAGTCAAGTCAAAACTCTTGATAATTTTTCTTTTGAAACTGGGTCAGTTGCTTCGAGGCTTTTCTTAAGCAAACTGTACGCGATTTACAGGCAGATAATTATTCTGGTATGAAAACATTTGGCAGGGGCGAGATGTCGGTTCATTAGAAATTTGTGCTAATAATGCCCCAAATAACCCCCGGTGTTATTTAAACTCCGGTTATCAAGTTGAGGAGGCGGTGTATTGTTGAATTTATACGGTAGTACGCTCACCTATAAAGCACCGTGTAAACACAATGAGTTGTCCCTGGATGTTGCACCGAGAGAGCTTTTCATCTTAGAGCTTAATTAACCTTTGATAGGTGCAATTGTGCATGCATCTTGAACGTTTCCCCAGAAAAAAAGAATAACAAAAAATGAAATTTAACAGAAATATTTAATCATAATAATGGCTATTTTTGTATTAATGGGAAAAAAGTTCTCAAAGTGGCTTTAGCATTCCAGTCTAAAAGGAAACAGCAATTGCCGTCCGTTTGATGGCATATTAGTTTGCCTTATTTACCCGTTGTCTCTCACGTCTTAAGGTGGAGCCGTTGGGCCTATTGCCTCAGGCAGCAGTCTTCTTTTAGCCCCAATCCCTCTTTTTTTTATGAGCAGAAATATAGAGGACACGAACAAAAAAATCCAACCTTCGAATTGGGAAAAAAACCTAAACAGTCACAATTTGCAAGTAAAGTTCAAACCTTATGCAATGGCTATGCTGCACTACGTCTTTTAATGAATTTGTTGTTAGATGTGGCTCAATGACTGGGCTCATACACTAATACAGACGATTGTTGTCACCTTTTTGAGCGGATTGCACAGTTTTTACATCATCAAATTGCTCTATGTGAACATAATTCTCACACCTTGCGTCCTTTTCCAAAGCAGAGGTTCTTATTTAATCGTTTACGGTTTATGGAGATTTTTTTCAATTGTAAAGAAGTAGGCTAATAACAGTGTGTTTTTGTATGTGGGTGTAAGGCTATCCCCCCCCAAAAAAAAAAAAAAAAAAAAAAAAAAAATAGTAATAATCCTAAGTTCTAAAAACAGGGTGCTCCATAAAACATGATGTGTGCAGAGTATATGGGTAGATGTCAAGTACTGGGACAAAGAAAAACAAAACACACACATACAGGACTTATTTTTGTTGAATGTGCGTGCGTGTGGACACACGAAAGGGCATTTGTGGGGTCCTGACAACAATCGAACAAAGAAAGGGAATAATATAACAACAATAGCAGTACCCCAAAAACCGAATCCGTACGGCTGCGTGAACGTGTGCTGTTATTTTTTCTTTTCTTGTTGGTGTTGTCTTCGTCTTCGTCGTCGTCGTTGTTGTTGTTGTTATTGCTGCTGCAGCCAATGTTGTTGCTGTTTGAAAAGTACACCTTACTTACCACTGCTTAACAACACCAATCCCACCAATACCATCGTCGTTATTGCTGATGTTGCCATTGTTGTTGCTTTTTGAAAAGTCAAATTCTACTTACAAAACAAAAGTACACCTTACTTACCATCACTTACCATCACTTACCTTTAACAATACAAATCCCACCAATAGCATCGTCGTTTGAATAGTCAAACTTTACTTACAAAACAAAAGTAAACCATTGCTTAACTTTAACAACACCATTCCCACTAATAGCAGCTCCCTGCAAGCTTCGAGTAGCTCTATTTCCCTTTTATTGGGACATCGGTAAATGGCACTCACGTTATCAATTCAAGCAAGTTTCACCGTCGGGCGTTACATTAGTGCACAACTAAATATAATTACGCTGCGAATGCCCGAAAGGTGTAATGCGGCAAGGCTGTGAAATAGCGCAGAAATAAATCAGCGCAGGCTTTAAAGGAATGATCAAGAAAATTGAGAGCTTACTGGTAATCTCCCCCAAGAAATGTGGCTAAGACCTTTATTTTTTCAATTTTGCCAACAAGTAAACACAAATTTGAAGAAAAAAAAGAAATGAAAAGAAGATAGTTTATTGTTGCCTTTCATTTTGAACGTGGCAGAAGGGCAACATTGGCGAGTTATGATCATGCTCACCAATTGAACGCAAGTAGGAGTGGAACATTCATTTAAAATTGAACTAGATGTTTCTTAATTTATTCTTTGGAGAAAAGAAACTTGTTCACACAAGATGGATACATCAGTTTACAGACATGATTCTTTATTACGTGTAATAATGATTACTTCCATCACAAAATTTATATTTAAAAGTTGTGAAATATTTGCTTTAATTATACATATTGTTTCCGAAAGTTCAGTTTTCGACAGAGAATAAGCATTAATTTTACAAAGCTCGATTCTGTTGTAAAATCCTCTGCTCGTGCAATTTGTACGACTACCTTCATCTTACAAAATCGTTACTCAGATCACATTGATTTAACAATACTTGGATCTGGAAAATGTGATGGCGTGGAATAATAGTAATGTCAAGGACTGCAAAGCTTGAGACTATTTTTGTCGTAGTACTGACCTTGTTGGCTATAACGCTAAACCTCTTTAGAAAAATAAACCGGTTCCCAAAAGGTCAGCAGAAAACAGTTGGGAACTCGAGTATGGCGGGTCACTTGTCATACTGTAGTTACTCACACTATAGCAAGACGGAGGAAATTGTATTTCCTGGTTCTCAGTTCGCCCGGAAGAATTTCAGCTCGACCCGCGGTGGTTGTAGTTCGTCAAGAGTCCTTTACTCAATCCACCTCCCTAGAGGACCACATTCATTGTGGTGCAGTCGCTTAAAGATATCGTTGACATTATCAATGTTTGGCAAACCCGTCTGCATTGGACGCTGGCATGGTTGATGTCAGCAAAGCAACATACGCCAAAAAGCCCTAATTGTTGACAACAGACTTGAATGTTGGCCTGCAATAACCAAATCCATAATAGGGCTCAATCAGTAATTTATTTGCTAATGGTCTACAGCAAGTGTCAGATTAGCTGCTTTTCAGTTCATGCTTTTAATATGGTAAGGTTCACCCTGGATCGGGACAACTATATTTTATCGAGTCACTTTGAATAACGTGACAGATTTGTGAATCATTGTATTTGGTACTGTATTGCACTGTCAACATTTCTGCCAGTTAAATGTGTTCCATGTCGTTAAAATGAGTAACATACTTATACTCCGTTTATGTCAATTGCTGGCAAAACTGCTTTGAACGCAAGCTTACTAACGATTAAAACTACACATACCTTGTTAAAAAAAAAAAAAAAAAAAAAAAAAAAAAAAAAAAAGTGTAGTTCTGTAATCTAAAAAGAGCATTAAAAAAATAATATAAATGAAACCCAAACTAATATATTTAAATATTAGCATTTTTCCCCTTTGCCCTGGCCTATACTGGTAATTTTGATCGTGATATAAAACTATAGGCTGCTATTTTTCTAACATAAAAAGGAGTCGTGTTGGAACTCATTGTGTCTCGATTCTAATCTTTACTTGATGGATACTTTAATCTCACAGACGCAGCAGCGGCACAGTGAATCGGCGGGTGGTTTGCTCAGGAGAGTTGGAAATGAAGCGAACGGGGGTGGGAGGGGAGTGTGCAATAATAATCCTTGCGGATGCCATAAACGAGTGAATTATTATAAACACGCACGTCCCCTACGACCACCAAGGCATAACTGTTTCGCATGTTGCATAGAGAACGCCTGAAAGTTCAGTTCTAAAAATAATACAACGTTTAACACAATATTTACGATAACAAACTCCGAATTCTCAATGTCAACATTAACATTTTAATCACCCTGATTTTTTTTCTCACAACTCTAAAATAATAGTTTCAATATCCCGAAAGTTCAGTTGGCATAGCAATGATTCCGTACCAGCTAAACGTTCCCTCGAAATATTATTTCATACCCACAAAATGTTATTATTTTCTTCCGTCGAAATAATATTTGCACAGAATAAACAACAAATTTTGTTCCTTCGAAGGGAACGGATGGCATAATAATATTTCAAGGAAACGACATTTTTGTTTTGCGTTTACGAAACTTATAACTTGTCTCTTTTGGGGCTCCGTACCAACTTGGCTGCCGGTGCTGCATTCTACAAATACATTTGTGTTTCTGTTTTATTGTTACTTCGTTTTTATGTTTGACGGCTCCTGTAAGAAAGTAATTTGATTAGCTTTTGGGCAATCCATAGGCTGCTGTTTTTTTCTTCTTTATCTTCTTTTTTTGAATTTTCATAGGGCCTATATTCTTTTGTTTTCGAGAGTTACTTTTCCCCCTTTTTTTCTGACTCGGTTTATTATTACTGCTTTGGTCAAAGTTTGACAATCAGTTTGCCATTCAGTCGGGCGAACAGGGATCGTTTGATGTCTAACTGAAACGTGCTTTTACTTGAAAGTCATGGCATTTCTTGGACTCAAATCAAATTAAGCACAATTGGTCCATTTAACCGCAAGTCAGCAAAGTGACCAAGGAAGTCCTTATCTTAAACTATTTCTGAATTTTTAGAAACCATGAAGGTAAACTGAGGGTTGATTGGTTACTGCATTGTCACTCCAGCGAGTTGGAAAAACTTTAAAGGTATGTGTCATTGTGCAGCGATTTGTTTTACAGCAGTTAGGCCTACCTCTGAAGATAAAGAGGCATGCCTGCCACGGTGTCTGTCGAGTTTGAGCATGTCGTTTCCTCCGCTCTGCGACCTTCAAGGATCAATACCGTCATATCGAATGTCCCCGTTTTAGATGAAGGAGAGGAACTTATTTTGATCGATTTCATGTCAACAGTTGACCAGACATCCACGTTGGTTAACCGCATTTGCTGGAACTAAATTCCCCAGTAAAGATGTAAATGACCATGGGAATCAGGAATTAATGCCCGTTGAGGTTTATACTTAAACCTTTGCTGATGTATGTAAGTAGGCAATGAGGTTACTATCAACATTTTAAAGTGGTCGTTCTTTTCGAGTTTTTTTTTCCTACAAAAAGAAAACCTTCCAAAACAAACAAACACAGAGTCCCGTCTCCCAAGAGTTGTACGTTTCCTCAGCAATTAACCAAGGGGAATTTCGGTAATGAGGCATACCAGAGTGTTTGCCAATGTATTAACGAGCGTCTTGAAGGTAATGCTCTTGAATATAATTAGTATTGATTTTAAAAGCACGGTAGTGTATGTCGATAATAATAATGTGTAATAAGCGAGAACAAGGGTAATTTCCTTTGACATTATGCAAGCCATGAAGGCCGTTTTTTGTTACGCTATGCGAAAACAATCCCAGTAAATTAACATAAAACACGATACAATATTAACATTTTCCGGGAGTATGTCTGGCACAAAGGCGTACGTTGGAAAAAATGCCTTTAATGTAAAAACTGTTACGAGAAACAAAATCAAAACATATAATCCATTTATCTATCGGTTGGTATTTTTGCATTAATACTTTTGAGAACAACAGAACATTGGTTAACTTTTCATATTCATACGAACGGATAGTGCTTCCAGCAATACTGCACGTTTACCACTAGCCTGTTTGCACACGTACACTTAGGCATATTGACAATTATTTAAACAAACATAACAACACGTATAAACAACTTAGTTTTTTTCGTTTGAGCATTTGCAATGTGGCTTGATTGTGTTTAAAATAAGCAATATCCTTGTTTTCTCGCATTCTGTGTACAGAGACTATGCTGTATCTACGAGAACGACTGAATTTTATAAGTACTAAAGATTTACTGGAAAGTTTAATTTAAAGTTGATTCACCAATACCTCGGAGAAGTATTTCTGATTTGTGTCAATTGACGATTGCTATAAAGTATATTGTTGTCGTTGTGTAGTTGATTATAGTTATATACTAATTTAAGCAATCTTTTGAAGTTGTGTACTTGCAAGAAATATGTAATATTTATAACAACGTAACAATTAGTATATACGTGTAGTACTTATACTGATCCAAAGCCGATGAGACAGTTAGTGTTATGGTTAAATTACCTTTTACATCTGTCGTAAACTATTGTGGCCTACAAAAAACAACAACAAAAACTCATTCCACGGGTATGCGATTCCCAGGAAGGGTCAGTGGTATGAACAGAAACTCCAAAGGCCTATATAGGCTAATCGTTCACAGATTGGAACCCCTTCAACGGTTTAGCGATCCTTTCGAATGGTTTAGTAATCTGTTCGCACAGTCGAGCCCTCCGCTTGCACGGCTCAGTAATTCGTTCACATTGTTAAGTGATCCATTCGAACTTATTAGTTACGTGGTACATAGAGGGCGCCGGGCACAGGCGATCAACCTAGCGCAAGGCATTTTGTTGATTCAAAATAAAGAAGGGTTGCGCGTTCGCTCTGCGCTTTTTATTAGTACTAGGCCAATTTGTTCGAACAAACCGTGCGCACTGGTTACTGAACTGTTCGAACAGATTGCTAAACCACGCGAACGGAGCGATTTATTACTCCGTGAACGAATTAGCCCATGGGTAATTGTCTTCACTGCATTTGCCCTTCCCCGGGCTTCGTACATGATACAATTTTGCTAGTTAAAATTCACCATGAAAAAGCCCTCGATAAAATATTCACTGTGTTGTGACATCGTTCAATGACTCCCCCAATTTACTTTTCTTGTTTTGTGCTCACACGTAACAAAACACAGTCTATTGATTTCGTGTTCAGCGGAGTTCGTTATGAGTCAGGGCTAAAGTCTTTCATTTTCCTATGGATTTCACATTGTTCATCGACGTAGTCAAGGCACTTACTCCTGTATAATCATTGTGCTCTAAAATAGTTTGTCCTCGCAATCTCCTGGTAAAAAAATTTGGAGTGGTGTAAGCCTGATTGAATATGAGCTCGATTTCATCCTGAGCAGCAAAGATTTTTCGTAAATTGTTCCTCAAGAGTTGTGTAACCACAACATGTGGTATGCAAGAAGTAAAATTCTCGTCCGTACCGCTAACGAGCACGTTGAGAAAAATGTTGCGGCTATTCAAGGTTTGGGGGTGAAATAAACCTACCGTTTGTTACAATGGAAGTTTTTTCAAAACAATCATGGAAGTAGCTACGAGTTATTGCCCGCAACGAAGAACAGTACGACACCCACGCGCCGATTCAAGTATCTTTACCGCTTCCTGCATAAGTCATGTTGCAGTCCTAGTTCAAATGTCTTGTTTCAAACCGTTACTAGACCTAATACAAAACTCAAAATGGCCATCCATGCAAATAGTATAAATATATTCAAACAGTTTTACCTCTAGATCAATACAATGGCATTTGTCGATTATTCGTACGACCGCGACAGCTTGAATTTTTATAAATACTACTCTAGTGCCAATATATCTGCGACAGTAATGTCCACAAAATATACAAACCGGAACCTCAACCCTTTCAATGTCCTGAATAATTTTGTTTCAAGAGCAACAATACAACCCATCAACAAACAAAACACTTGTTGCATTGAATTATGTGAACCCTTTCTCAGATTCAAATGTTTAGGTAAAAAAATACCCCTTTCTTTAAAACTACATTACTTCGAAGGCTGTCGCTTCTAACAATGTTTAATTATATCGACAGCTCGCCCGTGCTCTTTACCAAATAAATTGTTATGGTCATTAACTTGTGGAGTAATTACCAAAAGTACACCCTGCCTTTTAACTAAAAACTCAAGCTTTTATTTTTCCGACTAAAACAGCTTCAATGGAAAATTACAAAGCCCGTGTAATGTTCAGAATATGTATAATACTCAAGAAGTGAACAACAATATAGTAAGAGTCCTGTCTGTTTTGCGTCGTATAACCCTTACACTCCTCGACCGATCTCCATCCGCTCTCCCTATACTGTTTCAAACAAATCCTTAGGGTACCCACCAGGTTAAGGTAGCCCGTATAAGAGAAAGCTGATATCATGGCGGCAGTTTGATTTACAAAGGTCATATTGATCTTCCTAATGGCAAAGATAAATGCAACGCACTGCATGGTTGTTTTTCCAACAACTTTCCAAATGAAGTGAAGTTTTGTGACTGCATGCCTACAATGCGTGGTGGGTAATCGAAAGTCCCCCCTCGTACAAATTCATGAGAATAATGTATTTCGTATTGTTGACATGCTGTATAGCTGCAATTTGTTGCGCTGCCCTTTTATAATATCAACCAGAAGGAGGTCGAGCAATACACTTAATGACTAAGAGACGCACATGGTCTCTTTTATCAATCAGGTCTCTTTTATCAATCAGTAGTTCACATGGAACTGTAACCAATGTTTTTACACAAGCCATGGTAATCGTGTTTATACCTGCATTATTATGTTACAGATTAAGTAGACTTCGTGACAAACTTGTTTTAGGTAGGGACCATCGTTGTTGTTGTTGTTGTTGTTGTTGTTGTTGTTTTTCTTTTTTCTCCAACGTAATGCTGATTTATAGGCAAAATTATAAAAATGAAAGGTTACCTGTGAACGTTTCAGCTGATGACAATGTCTACATGCTGAGAAAACATCAAAAACAATACACTGTCGCGGTATTTTCACATAATTGTCAAATCCATCTACGTTTGTTAGCGAGGTGACATCAGGTACAAATCTGTGGCCTCCGCATTTGTGAACGAATACCACCTCTCAGAAATTTGATAAACGACTCTGGCATGAATCGTTTATCTCTCAGATTTCTAATCAACAAGGGCACTTCAGAATAAATTATTTCGTAGGATGCTTACTACCATTACAATCTTTGTTACAAGTAAGCTTTCGGATAGAAATTACACCTTTTGGGGAGGTCATAACCAAAAGATGACCCTACATGTAAGAGATGAATTTTAGTCCTTTTACCTGTAACAATTTCTCTATGTCGGGCTACGATCTGCGGACGATGTCACATCACAATCCAGGCGCTGTTTCCTCCAAGGAATGCACGTTTGTTTGGGTGGTTGTCCAGCTTCTTATTCTCAAACATGTACCCAGGCTTCTAAAATAAAATTGCATGAGGGCATGTCAACGAAGACGAATGTGCCTTGCTAAACAATTACATTACCCGTTCAGTTGACAACAAATAGTCAATCCTGTGTTATTATTCGTAATGTGTTCCATCGAGTTTGACGGGGAAATCATATCATGCATTCATATTAAAAAAACCTGTGATCAACATTCCTGCTTTCATTTTGCACAGACCAGTAAATTGGACGGCTCTTGAGCTTCTCCGAAATCGAAGTTTATGTTAATTTATATATGTTCAAGGCGGTCGTAGATAATCCTTCCTGCTGTACATTTTGTTCACTTGATTCTGACAATCCTATTGTTGCTATCCCACACAGACTACTTAATCAGGTCGGCCTTTGAAAGTCTCTGATTTTCAACGTAATTGTATGCCTCTTGAGTGTATTGTTTGTGGCATGTCTACGGTGCAAAAATGATAATGTCCAATCTATTCCGACTCTTGATTGAAAGTGAATCTAACGGCTGTGTTTTAAAAATACATATATACTGTTTGCTCTGACGAGTCAAATTCTCTGTCGCACGGGGCAGTGTATTTGTACAAGTGTAATTGACGCTTGCGCCTGATGATGGGGTATATAGGCTTGAGTTTGATCAGCGGAACGACCATCTTACAAAGTGTTGGATTGCCTGGCTTACACATAGTGAGCAGATTCCTGAGTATCAGGAATCGCCAGCAGCCAAGCGATATAACTAATGAAAAGCAACGCTAACCATTCATGACAGAGCTAGATACTTTAATTTTCTTATATTGAATAGTAGATAGTGATTTGTTTAGATAACTACCATTGAAAGATAAACTTGGCACTGAAACTCCCCCCCACAAAAAAAAACCCCAAACAAAACACAATGAAAAAAAACCTAAAACTTTCGAATCAAACGGCGACATTTCTAAATCTTGTATGCGCTTTTTCAACATTGCGTGACAACCAGAGGCAGAATGGTGGGTGTGTGCCCTTACACACGCCAACTTACGGGGTATTTTTAACAATAGAACAATGCTCCCCCACAAGGTATTTTTGTCCAAGTGGTACCCCATAGAGGATTTCTTTAGAAAAAGGGAATAATAGAACAACAATGGAAGTACCCCGTAACTGCCATGTTAGGATGGGTGTGTGTGTAAGTGGGGGGGGGGGGGCTTAAATTAAAGTGGCAGACAATATTTTCTTTAAAGAAATTTGTAAAGCTTAAAAAGCACTGACACACCACAATGAAACACCGTTAAACCAGCATTATTCTTGAGCTTGGGTCACGCGAACATTGCATTGGGGGAGTGGGTGCAGTATTTGGGGTTAATTTAAATTTTGGCCATCGGCGAAAAACGTGGCTGGGGACTTTTTTTCTTGGGGATTGTTAATTTGGGAAAAAAAAAGTAGCATAACTAATGTTTTACTACTTGTATAAGATGAATTCCAGTGTGTAAGCTCTTTTGTTGTGTGATAATAAATGATCAACACATGAGCATCCGTCCACGAGGAAAAAAACAAACAACAACCAGCATTAATCTATTATTTAAGCCGTTTTACAAGCCTGGCGTTCTGGTACAGTGATGCACAAACGAACAGGTGGTGACAAAATACGTTGTAATTAGATAAATAATTCGGCGCAAAGCAACTTTAATGATCCACGCCAACGCTATATTTCCCCGTTTTACAATTCTATCCGCCGGTGGACATTGAATTGGAGGCTTCGCCAGAAGCCTCGTTTCTTTTTCTGAAAATAGAAAAATTGATTGATTCCGTCCACGGCACAAAGAAGTCGTTTGCAGTCACCAAGGCTCGATTAATCAAAAACGCTTGCACACTGAACAAAAAAGATGGTTTTACACTCAAGGACTACCACGCTCTGTTTTGATAAAAAAAAAAATAAAAAAAAAGTAAACCGAGCACGGCGTCAAGACCTGTTTAGACTTCCCTTCGAAAGGTATTTTTATTCGGACTGGCATTATACTACACCATGTTTTGTATCATTTAACCAATAACCGCTTCCTTTTTGCGTGTTGTTGCAAGGGCATTGAAACAACTTAAAATATTTCGAAATATACGGAGACTTTAAAGGGACGAAGGGAAAAATGGGGGGGGGGTGAGACTTCATTCGAACGAAAACAATCTTCGTTTGAACGATGTCCCTGCAAAAGGGATAGGACTGTATGTAAATGTTCCAACTCAGTCGAACAGTGATTAGAATACTTGTGTCAAACATATTGGTTGTTGATATTGCAGTAATCAAGCAAATGAATTTTATACCCGTAACCAAAAAGGATGAGAAATCTCCGCTTTGAACCTCGTACATTAACATTGGGTAATGTATTTCAAGTTACCGGCAAATTTTATAATATTGGCTCGACAGACAGTTTAGAAAACCACTGTCTTATCAAGAATTATGTCTGGAAGTTGCAATATATTGTCATAAACTAAACTATTTATGATTTTGTTCAGTAGCAGCCTCAAAACCCTTTGGTTCAATCATTCAGTATAATGATTCATGATCGTAATAGATCATTGATGTTTGTCTCTAATGAATATTTAAACTGTCACACCGATTTCTTTGTGAAAATATTGACCTGCACAAGGTAACATTTTTGAATTGATTACAAGAGCAGGGATAAATTATTGATGCCTCCCGCAAGTATTGACTCAAGTATTGACTATGTGTGTTTATGTCTTAATTCAATTTGAAAACATAAACAGGTTAAAATTAGAGTAAAATTGGTAAAAGGAAAATGTCTTATACAACCTATTTTGGTTAGGCCAATAGGCATTTTCAGTAATTTGTCCATGTAATTGGGAATGAGTATAGACCTACCACTTGTGAACATGCAATGTTAGTAAACCTGTACAATTGTGTAGTATCAACCACTGTTCGCTTTTTCAGTACCGGTTTGGTTATGATCAACATGTGCGGACAAACTGGATTACGGCTGTTGTACCACGAAATGTACCTTGCACAAAATTAAGCAAAACATGTTGACAGTAGGTCTACCTCACTTTTCATTGTGGAATATAAACAAACTGATTGACTTAATCTGTGTATGTACAACATAAAAAATAACACAAATCTTTAGAGTCTGAGCTTTCGAACACAAATACAAAGATTCCACTTATATTACTCTTACAAATCCCCCTATGACTTTAATACCATAAAGGCCCACACCGTTCAGTCCATAGTCACAAATATTGAGAGATATGGACATGGTACTGCTGGACTCTCCGTCTAGAGTGCATGCGTATTTATGAAACTTGCTTCATGCTTTTGTTTGCGCTGATAAATAATGCAAAAACAGGTTTTAAGCGAGTTTTTGCTTGTTGCTTGTCGCAGATCAAATTTGGCATAACGTACGATGAAGCTTGCTACCGATAAGGGCAAACGTTTGTATTTCTTACCGCAAATGGCTCATTCGGCAAAAGCGTGTTTATGTTGTAATTTTTTTATAACATAGTTAATTAAAAAATCCAATCAATGGCCTCAATATTACAATTTAATTGACTATGTCGAACTTGAAATGATTAGATAAATCCATCCTGCCTATGAACTAACCTCCGGTCAGTGTCTTTGCAAGCACAACGCTACAGGATACCACTTAGATCAATCAACCCTATGAATAGCTATCTATTATCAGAAGACATCACTAGCGGTTGCATTCCAGTGGACTGCATAACTAAGGAGGAGTTATGACATGATGTAAAACAAGTAACTCGCTTTCTGTGAAAAATGTTGTTCCCATTGACGTGAAACATCAGTGCGCACTAACTCTTCAAGTATTTTTGACAGATGCGAAAAGTTGACTTTAGGCGCCGGGTGTGAGGCGTCAGGCAAGTAACCTCCCTCCAGATACACTCTGTGTCCAACGTCGCAACTTGAAATACGTTAAGAAGAGTGGGCAACGGTAGAAAAAATAATTTCAACTTATTCCGAACGAGCTGCTTTCAACAGGAGCAAAACTGACTCAGTTAAATGCCCTGTTACAATATTTTACTCTCATTAACCAATGAGAACAAAGAGAAGGAAAACAGAAAAAGAACAAGAAGAAGAACAACATAAAAAAGAAAAGAAAAAAAAAGAGGAACAAGAACAAGAACAAAAACAAGAGCAAGAGCAAGAACAAGAAAATAATGAGAACAAGAAAATCAGCCAATGAATCATAGCAAACAGTTTCCCTGAGCGGATCGTGTACAAGTCAACGGGTACGGGAACTTTATAACTATTGTGAAGAATAGACAAACCAAGACGAGCCATTCAACAGAAATCAAGGAATACCCTGACTCGCAAAAACAATTGAACTGTCCACAGCAGACCCAAGATTTTGTAAAGAAGTAGGACAACTTGAGCCCTTTTAAGATAGTTAGATTCGTTTATCTTAAGTGCATTTAGTCATGCCTACGCGCTATATTTATACCAACCCCTTCAATAGGTACTGGCTTACTATTGAAGATCTTACGCAGGCCATACTGCTTATCAGATTACCGTTCCATTCCAAGTTAAGCCTGTTGTAAGAGTTGGAGTGGTATACATCGACAGGAAGGAGCCGCAAATCTATAAAGAACTCTCCATCACACCCAGTATCTGTTACTGTTTGGAAATAAACACCCAAGGAATATCATACTTACCAGAAAGTGCAGTGTGAATAACTTGATGGAACTATTTCTCCCTGGACCATTGTAGAAGACTATATCAAGTTCTCCATTTCATTAGGTTTTACTTTCAACTTTCTACCGTGGCAGTAGACCCCTTTTTAATTTGCGAATTCAATGTTCTTTAACGTACATGCATGTTTCGTATTCTCTACGTTCACACAAATTGAAAAGACACGTTCATTGTTTGAAAGAATGAACTCAATGAACAAAGGAGTGAAGCCCAGCAGGTGGCAGTGCACAACTTCCAGCCATCCAGCTACTACAATCCAAAATTCAAACAGGAGTCGCCACTTTCCTATCCTTGCAAGTAATATTCACCCACGGCATACGCGCCGATCGAACATTCACGTGGCGTCTCGTAAGGGAATCAAATTCTTTTCATATTTTTGAAGCATTGTTTTGTCCCTACTTGGCCTATTTAGGAACCTTTCCTTTAAGAAACAAATCAAGACTTTTTGTATTAGCTTTTTTTTGAAGGGATCTTCTTACCGTCGTTATAACTATTTTTTCACGACAGTTAAATTACCTTTGAGCTGTCAAATAATTTTGTTGATGTTTCCTGGTAAATGGGGGAAATTAAATGGATGTTCTTTGAATGAAAGTGTAAGTAAATTAATGTGCTCCTCTGCAGACCAATTATTTACCCTATCGGATAGCATTGAAAACGATTGGGGTCAGTTGGGAAAACTGCCACTTTGGCGTTTCGAAACAAGGTTGCGATCTCCCTAGATGGTGAGTACAACGCGGAGAGTAGTTAAAAAGAAAAAGAAAACGGAAAAAAAAGAACAAGAAAACAAAAACCAGATTGACAAAAAAGTCGACGTAAACTTCATCAATCCTTCTTCAAATTAATACAACAAAGTTTGATTGATTATTCA
This sequence comes from Pisaster ochraceus, assembly GCA_010994315.2. NCBI lineage: Eukaryota > Metazoa > Echinodermata > Asteroidea > Forcipulatida > Asteriidae > Pisaster > Pisaster ochraceus. Next base: position 11,596,314 of record CM021533.1, read on the forward strand.
TCAATAGTGGACGCGTTTCCGCTAGGAAGGGTTGAAATCTTGCAGCTGCAGACGGCCATTTGAAACTCACCAAATACCTATTCGCATGGAGTTTGTCAGCTCTATAACAACATTCATAATTTTTTTTGGAAATCAACACGAAACTGACATACATAGTTCGTTCCGTACACGTTTTGTGGCCCCCTTTTCGGGGATGTTTCGGTTCGATACTACCTTGCTCAAATGGTGACCGTCAAGGATGATTTTCGGATCCCATTTACTTTACATAAATAGAACCTTGACAGCACGTCTGTAACAGTACTCGGTAATAACAAAATATGTTATTTTGTCTTTATAAGAGTTCTAGAAAGCAATGTACATTGTTAATGACAACATCACGTACCAGTAAAGCACGCTTGCCCATCGCAAGATTGATTGATGTTTATACTAAATAGATGGAGCATTGCGAACCATTTATCAGGAAGCAAGTTCTTCAAAAGCTTGAAATATTCTTTGGATGTTGCTGATGGAAGCTTGCAGGCAAGTTAACTTTCAAAATTAAACATACTGTACCCTGGTTATCCGGCCCCGAAACCCCGTCCGGCAACACTGCTCTCTCCCCAGGCAAACGGCGCCCCACGATTGCAATGTTGACGCGCCTTGTAAGAACCGTAAAACAGTCGTGCGCACAACCAGCCATGCTTTCCTTAATGACTATCTTGAAGCCAGTAATTGGCTGCCTGTCAAAATAATCCAGACCTTCGTCCCAGTGTGATTGGCACGAGTGTGCCAGTAATTGACGGAAGCCAAGACTCAAACATGTTCTCGTTTTGAGGAAATCAATTCAATTTTCCTCCTCTCCTGTCCATTTTACCTCATATTTTGTGCACCGTGGAAGCTTCAAGGATGGGATTTCTTCATTTGTGATGGCATTACCAGTCTTGGCACGTAATACGTCTGGCGCCCAGTCAGTGATGAAATGCAGGCAAAAAGCTACCTTGTCTCGGCCGGCAATAGCTAGATAAACCATTTTGAATTTTTGTCATGCAACTCAATACCCTCAACCAAAGTCTGTGAGCCAAAAAAAGGGGAGACAAACGGAAGAAATAAGCCTGGATTGGTCATGGCATGAGAATTCAAACCATCACTTTTGCCGCCTTCGACTTGGCTGCCACTTGATCGTCACGTCAACAAGCCTTGGAGGACAGAAGGCAGTTAGCAACACTCTTAGCAACAGCGTCAGCCATAGCCTAAGCCGTCAATTACGACATTGCCTTTAACAACAATTAGGGTCTACAAAGGTGTCCAAAGCATGCCAGTTGTCAAACTACCTACCGCAAAGTCACCCAACTTTTACGTAGTGGTATTAAAAAAACAACAACACATTTCTGCCTAAATTAAATTAAATCTATAAGGTAATCGAAAAATCAGGGGAAAAATATATTTTAACAACAATTACGCAACATTAAAAAATATATAGTAAAATAAAAAAAAGAAAAGAAAACAATAAAATAGAAAATACTGCATGGACAGCGGCCTCCTACATTGTCGGTTCAAAAGTTACCTCGGACATTAACAAGAGCCTGAACGGCATGAATAGAGTAGCCATGTGTTTTTTAAATTGAATCCTGACAATGTATACATTTAGGGTCTTTTTTTAACAGACACCTTTGGATGATCGTATTTTAACACTTAATAGCTGTTGGAGCAAGCACACAATTTCTGTAAAACATCGATGTTTGTTTCCAGTTCGTATCGTACTTGTGTGACAGAAGCAGTAATCAAGTGGAAAAAGATCTTTAAACGGATGACAGCACACAAAAAGCAGTATCTTTGTCTGTCAAACTTGATTGAATATAACACCACATATTCAAACTAGTAAAACCAAAAAGAAAAAAATAAATGGTTCACGTAATTTAAAGTGGCAGAAAAACAGGTCTTCTTTTCTTCTTAATATCCGATGACGGTCGATCATTTCCTTTTACGATTGTTTTGCGAAACTGAACCCTTCTGCTTGTCTAGCTACGACCCATCAGTTGATAAAAAAAAAAGAGAAAAAAAAAACCAATGAAAAAAAGTTGTTTAATGGCGTCATCCGGTCGACCATAACTTACACTCTCGACATTTTTACAAAAAAAAGAACATTATTTGAAGAGCTGGAAGTTGTTCAACACGTAGCGGGGTTTTTCAGTTGCAGGACGCATAGGGCTGTGCACGTAACGGTTTAGTATTACAGTGTTACGGACTCTCCAATCGATATGCAACATGTTTCTGTCCTGCCCACGAGAGAAGACGAAATGTCTACCGGGATGGATTCCCTTCTACCTTGAAATCTTGCCGTGCATGACTTAAGCCCTAATGACTCCACACGAAGCAGGTTTGGAATGATAGGTAGGCCCATGGATAAGCATTGTGGCTTGACTATCATGTCAATGAGGCGCCTGGAGATATCTACACACACGATTGCATCTTCACAGGGTTGATGGAAGTGGGACGGATTCAAGCAAGGGTAAAGACATTAAGTTGAACTTGAATGACCATCTGATTAATGTTTGACATATTTTCGTTTTATAGGGATTGTTCCCACAATCTTGTCTCCCGAGAGAGCTTAGAACTAAACTCCCAAAGAAAACCCTGCGGAGCTCAGTCAGGTATCTTCATTGCAACAGGCTATATAGTTGACACGCCATCATTGTCATGCGACATTGATATAGTATTCTGGCTTATTATCATGGTACTACGGTAATCGTCCTCGTAAATTGTACAAGTTCGCTCAGTCGCTATGCCGTTATCGCAGGAGATGTCCCGAGCGTGAACACATCTTTTTGGGCTATTAGACCTGTAAGGTCAGTATTATTGTCGAATGTCCTGGGTTCCTTCCATTTATCACGAAGAGTAATCAACAGATCGCTGCGGCTGAATGCCAAACTCGATGTAGATTTCAACTCTTTGGCTGAATGCTAAGAGAGTCTGCGGGCAAACTGACCGACCAAATAATACGAACACTCATCATGTATCAGTGTATGCTAGCAACGTCGGTACGCAATATTAATTACACGACATGGGGATGATATAATTACATTATTTATATGTTTATATTGTAATTATATTTACACACGCAGTACAGTGATGTGTAAGGTATCTTGCAGCGATGATCTCAGACAAACTTGTTTGTTATCAGTCTGGCAGCCCTGCTTCATTTTACATGTGTATGTTTTGACAAAACATGACAGCATACCAGGGCAGTTGTAATGATAATCTATCGCAAGGGTAAACAGTAAAATGTTATTCGCAACAGATTTTGTTGTGTTTACTTTAAAATCAGAGGTTTGCAGTGAAGGATCGTTGGAATGACGCCGAGTGGGCGACTTAACCATCGTCAGTAATAATATTTCAGTAATTATTTAATATACATCATGTGTAAGACGATCATGCACCGCTGGTGTAGCCGTAAATATTATTGCCTTTTCTTGTTTCTGATAGGCAATTTGGCAAAATGAAAAGAAGAAAAAAAAACGCCAAGGGAGGACAGGATGAAACTACATTACAAATGAAATTACCTTGGAGACACCACATTCGAGACGGGCCAGTTAGTAGACTATTATTAGCGGTACACATGAAGAGGCGTTTCGTGATTAGGCCTAAAGCTTGACGCTGACTGTCGTGTGGCTTTTTAAAAACAAGAAGATTTAAATTAAATCTTCCCTTTGCAAAGATTTGTCACGCTTTGCAATAATGCAGAGAGTGTGCCTCCAAACGAAATGCTTTGTTCGAAAAAATAAAAGGAAAACAGAACGCGTTTAAAAAAAGAAAGCAAGTAAATGTACGCAATAGAGGTAACTAAACAACAACCACACAATACTAACAAATAAAAATCGCCGAAATAAAGAAAATACCCCAACAGAACAAACTTTATAGTAATAATAATAACAAGACAATAAATAACAATATCTAACATAAGTACTTGCCCAAGTTACTTGATTTTGTTCAAGTGACAAATGCCACTTCAATTGGTATTTTTTATGGCAAAGCCTATCCGTAGGAAGTTATTTTGTTGTTGTTGCTTGTTTTGGGAGTTATTATTGTGTTAACTTTGTATAACTGTTGAATATGTTTTGTTGATTCTTTAAGAAAAGAAGCTCAGTGTATAACTCTACTCGGGAGGAAATAAAACAAAAAAATAAATACCCAATAAATACCCAAATATTAAAAATACACAAATTGTTACTAGCCTATTCGCACAAAATGTTAACTCCAACTACCAAGGAGTTAGTTTCGTAATATATGATTGGCACGTCCTGAATACTTGATCACACGCTGTACTATACATATACATATATATTTTTAGAGCGGTGTCGACATTTTGCTTTGTCGATGTCGTTAATCTAATTGAAAGCTTAATATCATTTTGGTTTGTTGAACCTTTAAAGGAGACATCAGGTACGAATACTAAATGGAGATGCTTTGCGGTAACTAACTGAAATTTGCAATTGTTGTCTAATTTCTCCGTTTTTGTAATCCCATAGAAAGTTATAACGTCACGCAAATTGTATCGCTTCTTATCCATTGCGCAAAAACTATACACATAGTCCCCTCTGTGTGAGTTATACACTGGTTTTTGAAAACCAGTTAAAACTATAGTTAAAACTATAGTTAAAACTATAACTATAACCAGTTAAAACTATAGTTAAAACTATATATGTATAACATGAATGCTCGTACGGTCCAGCCCATGCAGAGGTTGCGTTCAAATAAGCCCGCGTTACTACTCGTGTGTTTTTATACGCTTAATATTCCACCCAGAATTACAATACGCGGTTTGTGCACACACCTGGTATTTTCAGGGGAGTTACCTTTATTTCAATTGTTAGAAGTCTACTTTCTTTTTGAGTAGTTACCTTTCACTTTGAGCAGTATATCACATACTTGACACGTAGGCCCTAATATTGACTTGAGTTCAAAGCTCTTAGCTCTCTTAACTGGAATCTTGTTGGTAAGTCATTGCGTCACACGCGTACATATCTGCTGCACGCCCAAGTGTTCCCTACTTCCAGCTCCGAAGCTAGTATACTGATGTGTGTAATTTTAACCTGAATCACCCACTCCATCGCTCAACAGCCATTCTTATGGCAAAAACTTAGGACTCTCGTAATACTTCGAGACTTTGAAGAACGTACGTAAAAGCAAAGTTCAATTGTTCAACTTGTCTTACATAGAATATCAAAGAAAAACAGTGCAATGCATTTCCTATACTGCTGGTAACTAGTGGAACCAGTTCGTGTGAAGTGGGTATGGCGTTCAGTGAAATTACGTCACACTTACGACAATTGAAAAGTTAAAATAGTAGTTGACTGCCTTAACACTAACATGCTAACCGGAACTCAAAACTTAATTATTCGGTTCATGTAGCGTACCATATCCACTAAGTCATAAACATTATAGAAACTGGGTTAATAGGCAGTGACCTGCACCTGCACTGTACCCTATCTAGTAATTGTTTTACTACGTCCTAGCCTTTTATTTATTGTGTTAATAAACTAGTAGAACAAAACCACAAACACTTTTGACTGTAACAGATAACATATATGAGAGTTGCTGAGCAAGTAATGTTGTTGAGCAAACAAGCGTGTATATGCCATGGCTTGAGTTACAAGGTGATATTTGCCGACGTTCTCAGGTGTGCTGGATCGCAAACATATTCAACATCCATATCAATGTTGCTCCTTTTAGAAGAGTTCGATCGTCCGTAACCTCCATTCTCAGCTGGCTTTTAGAATAGAATTGCTCTAATTAAATGTAGCAGTGTTCAATAATGAACGGTGTAGAAATGGGGTAAAGTGGTATGAACACAAATGCAAGGCATGTGGACTTTAAACCAGATGTCTTGTGTAAAATGTTTTCACAATAGTGCACGTGGCCCCAGATCTGAGACTGGGAGAATTTGAAGAAAAGGAAATTAAGTGGGAAACGTTAAAAGGAACCACCTCGTCTCTAAAATGAGTTTCCATGAATAAATAGGTCACGCCAATGGTAGTATAAAGATCTACAGACGTTTACACGCTAAACAAAAAAATATATATCAAAAAAGGTGATTAAACTAACGAAGATGTAAATTCCTTCACATGGTAGTATTTATCACTCGCAGATATTGTATCAATTACTTAAATAATTTCCAACCAATTTATATTTGGTGTGCGTCGTCTAGGTTTTGTTAAACCCTTTTTTTTCAAGTTGAGGTGACATTTAGTTTTGTAAATCTCAAGACCTCCTCATTTTGTGTATTACTTAAAAAAAGAAACAAATTTTACACCACCAATTATGTTAAAATTGCCGTAAAAACAAGTTCGAAATTGCTTTCCATCCGATATCTGGTATCAGTGAGTGCTAATAATAACAGGGATGTAATAATGTCCTGGCGCTACAAAACAGCATTAGATGAGTGTGAGATGACTGGTATAAATGTGTCAGATGACCGCTGTCTTTTCAGTCGTAAATTACTAAGCTGCTATTATGACAACAAAGACATAACGATTTTTTTTCCATATAAAGCCAAGGCCGTAGTGTCAGATTAATCTGGTTCTATGCGTATTTCAAACCAGTAACCGTTATGGTACGGGGATGCGCACAAAGGTTACGAGTGACATACACAGGGCATGGATCAAAGAAACTGGTTCAGGTTAAACCAAGGACAATGTTGTGATAGGCTAGAGACGAAGTGATGGTCTAAGTGGATTTGTTATGAAGGGCCGCAGCCGGCTGAGTTTTATAAACAAACACACCGATTCTTCGTCTCGTGACTGAGTGGGAAGCACTAAAGATTGACAGGCATTTTGGTCCTAAGAAGTAACGTTCGAAATCAGTCCGCACAAATCCCCAACCTCGATGAATACTGAAGAGAAATGTTGAGGCGATATAGCTACATTAACGAGCCTCACAGATCATTTTACGGCTTATTCAAAATGTTCGTAGACTCTGCAAAGCACAATTGATCAGTAACAGTACAACTGATCTGGCAGATAAATCATTCGGCCGCCATTACACTTAATGGTTCTCATGAAACTATACCACTCATGATTTTTTGTCCATATTCAATGTTCATGACAAAACATTAGAACAACCTTAATAAACAAATAAATACCGAAACAAAACAGAACAAAAAACGAAGACGATTTTGAAAAAAAATTCTCAAGTCGGAATCAATAATGTTGCTGCTGCGAGCGAGGTTACAAAACCGAATCGCAACTCACTGTAGACTTTTTGAAGTTTTTGGCCACGAACAATGGCGTCACTGAAAAAGTAGACCTTTAATTTTCTTCTAAAGTTACACTAAGTTGCAACGATGCAGGCAGGCTGTAGAGAAAAAGTCAAATTTCCTTCCTTCAGAGTTAAAGCTTCCATCGAACAATCACGTATGAATTCTGCTGACTCAAAATATATTGTTTTAAACGTACACATCGAAACCAATTTGTTAAAATAACAGGTGGTATGTTTTTTCAAATTTGCAGACAGAAGACTCTGTGAACTCTTCTGATTAAAAGTTGCAATAAAAGTGCAGTCCGTTGACACTAAGGTTGAACATTGTCTAGTTACCCCATGAAACATTGTGATATACATCCAGGCAAATGCATACGAGTCATCGATCATCATTGACATTTTACCCCACAAAAGCTGACTGTCAGCAACTTGATCTGCAATGCATTTTTGTCAAAGCATCAAGTCGTAACCATGCTCAGTAAAATGCACTCGGAAACAGCACTTGGTATACTAAAACCTTAAGTTAAAAGGGATCTTAGTCATTCTGTTTGAAGGGAGTCGGGAACCGTGCACACCCAAACAAAAAACTACTTGATCTAGTATAAATACGGACATTGTTCTGCTAGTGTCCCGATTGCTTTGATTCATGCCTGTGAAAAAGGTTCGGAAGGGAAGAGACTGGTATACCTGAGGTCGGGCTGGGAGGAACGCCATCGCCAAGTTCAGTTTACATGGCCTCCCAGTTGTGTCTACAGCCAGCAACCTCGGGCTTTGGCTTTATATCACGTGCCAATCGATATTCTTAAGGCTGTCAGAGAAGATACTTTTTTTTTGTAAACGTACTTCTTCGTTTGGTAGGAGGAATACATACATTCAGCAACCAGATGAAATGGAAGAGCAACAGTGTTACTGTTGACATTTCGTTTGCTGTTAGTTTGTGATTGGCGTGATTCATTCCATAAGTAAAGTATTTATTAAACACAGACGAGTACAAGTGTAATATTTTATTGATGCCGCCTCTTGAAAGAACATACTTAAATATTTAAGGCAGTGCATGCTGTTATTTTGGTCATAGATATCAGGCAATGTATCGGTAACGATCAGTTTTTGCCCTGAACACAGAGCCGACTTTTATCAACATTTATGATGATCGATACCAACACATATATGAGTCTGTCTTTTTTAATAACTTCATCATTTTGTCAACATATTGCTAAATCTTTCGCCCTCCAAGCTTAAATTTAAGCTTGCTGTGTGTTTGTGTGCGATCTTCTCATACCAACAACGACATTTTAGACGCAGTTACAAAGTTTGGCAGTTTCTTAAGATGTTTGTACCTCTGTTTCAAATTAGTCATAGCGAGGAACCATTTGCGTTGGCGTTGAGTGGTGAAATAATCAACATTATGTTACACCTGTCCATGGCGAGAATACGCTTGCAGCAGTCATAATCCATAAACCCCCAAAGGAAATAAAACAAGAACATACTTGCTACAGTGTTCACGGAAATCAGCATAATTACATTTGCTGGAAGATTAATATTTGTAATCGGCTTGTTTTTAATTTTACGCAAATGTTTTGTTTGCGTTTTTAATCAAGGGGTCAAATCAAGCCAGCTAAGACGTCACTTTCGAGGGCTGAAAAGAAGTAGGAGAGAGATAGAGAGATATAATAAATAAAACAAATAAACAAGAATAGTATGAGGAAGAAGAAGAAGACGAAAAAAGAAGACCCCCCCCCCCCACACACACACACACAACCACTTAACAAAACGCTACATTTGCTTGTTGGGCTGCAGGGTTCGAGGGCTCAGAAAAACACAGTCAAACAAACAAGTGATGTATTGTGAGTGACACTTTAATTCCCCGATCGTAAAGGTGGCCATTTCTGAGAGTCAGTCGGGAAATGAGGTGCAAATTGTTAGTTTCTTCGTTCATTGCCGAAGCTTGTGGCATATTACGAATATACTAGATTCATCGGTGAAGCGGTTTGAGACATAATGGAGTTTGCACGGGGGATTTAAAAGAACTGGTTAACGGTAGAGTAAAACTTTACTGGTTTCTTAGTACACATTTTTTTTTGTTACTGGTAAAAAACTTAACTTTTACAGACACGTTCGATTACAGGTGATTGACTATTCTTCGCTCATATCTTCGCTGCTATTACTATGCAGCGGGAGTGTACACGAATTCACGCCAGGATGGTCACCATGGACCAACCAGTGTTACTGTTTTGGGTAGTATATATTTGTGTAGGCTATATATACTTTTATTCGCCAGGGTAATATTTTGCGGAAGAAGAAATACACATTAGCTACACGAGTCTAGTTTGTCTGTACACTTTTGAGGTTTCTTATTGTTATCTTGACTGTTGCTAAATGTGAATAAAACAAGTACTTTTCTTTAGAGCGATTGGGAATACGAAAACAAAACTTACAAAACTAGAAAACGACCGCATTTTGGTCTGCTTGTGTTATTGGCTCTTCGGGTTTCTATATTCAACGACCATAAGCAGAAGACACATTACAGCACACCCGGGGAAACACGGTAGTCCCCACCTCCCAACAGATTTGTGCTCAGTACACGAGGCACAACGACTGTCTCGTTCGATTGGTCTTTCCATTTGCTTATGTCAGTTTATTGAGCAATTCTCGATAACGGTCTGCCCTCGGCTACTGCCCCGTTACAAATAAGTGAAAAATCGTAATCTTTCTTTTAACTCTTAACTGAGCCGATGGGCCATTGAATTATACCACATAATCACTAACTATAAGTAATTTCCCCGTTTTAAACGACGCAGTAACCAACTTAATAATAAGACGTTTAAATTTAAACGATAAACTTAAAAAATAAAATTAAGGCAGCACTGTTACAGTCGTTTCAGTCATTCAATTGTCTCTGTGTGTTTGTAGTAAGATATATAAGAAACATTACACTTAATGATGAACACCCCTAAAGCAACCCCCAAAACCACCCCAACACCCCAACACACACACACACCCTTACGGATCCGGTATGTGGGGTCCTGCTGTTGTTCTTCTATTATTCCCTTTTCTAAAGGAATCCTCTGTGGGGTACCACTATAACAAAGAAAACCTTGTGGGGTAGCATTGTTCCATTGTTAAAAATACCCTGTAAGTTGGCGTGTGTAAGGGCACACACCCACGCAAGTGCATAAACACCTGCAATCGGGAACCTCTTATTGTCCCTCTTTTGTTTGGACTTTCTGGCTACAGCCCCCCCCCTTCGTTTTGTACACAATATCCAACTGGGGACCATTAGCCAACCGGGGACTATTAGCCAACCGGGAACCCTATTGTCCCAGTTTGAATGTGTGTATAAACTCACGTGCTCACTCGCAACCTTAGGGATTGGGTTTGTTCCTCCAGCTAGTGTTGCTCTATAATTCCCTTTTCTAAAGAACGCCCCTGTGGGGTCCAAGTTGAACAAAGAAAAACAATAATGGGATTTATTGTTCCATTGTTTAAAATACCCCACAAGGACACTTTCCTTAAGCCCACACACAGGCACACAGCCATAAACAAACAAAAACACGAACAAACAAACAAACAAACAAACGAAACAAACAAACAAACTTACGAACAAACATCCAAACACGTCTGGATAAAGATGCACCATCTGCCCTAAGGCACTGACTCTTCTCTGTAAGCCCTCTTATTTTTCCCGTTTTGGGTAAACCGTTCCATGAAGTAGCTGTTAAATGCATCCAGATAGTCACTTACTTTTGTTCCTATCGAACAGCACCATCGGAGGTTTCTTACCCACGCACGAGATTATTTTTGTTGACTCATAAACAGCAGTCAACTCCCGGTCTCGTGAAAAGACTTCCTTAAATTTAACTCTTTCATCCTGGGAGACATTGAATAACTATTTACACGACAGGTGCCCTATCGGAGAAGATTACAATGCACACCAAGATTAGTTTCAGGTTGAATTAGCCTCTGGTGGGAAAATATTTGTTCAAGAAAATTGCGCAGTTAGCCTACGTAATTCTCTGTCATGATATTTCGAGTATTAAACAATCAAAGTACGTTAAATTGCAATATCCTATGCGGTTGCTTTATGTTTAACCATCGCCCGACCTCACCTCCCCAAACGTTTAAAAGCATGCTTTCGAAACTAAAAAGTTACCTTTATCGAAATTTGCTATTCCCTTTTTTTAATATCAATGTTTTAATCATCTCTTGATGACAGCTTGTTTGAGTTGATAATAGTTACAACTTTCTGTTGTAGGTCTTTTACTGCATTCTTTTTTGATCTATGATCTAAATAAACACACTGTCCCATCCCTTTATCTGCTGCCACGATCCAATTGGTATATGAGTTATCGACACGAGAGATCTTTCCGCCTGACTTTTTGTCATGTTGGCGATGTGCTGTGAAATGACTAACTGTCTTCACTGATTACAATTTCGTTAAGCTGCAACGTGCATTTCTTGCACAATGTTCCGATAGTGTGAAAACACGTTCAGCACCAGACTATAAGGTTAAGTGGTAATTTGCCCGGTCTTTCACCGCTTTCACCTCTTCGCCACTTATTCGGCCGCAGCGTCGCGTGTCGATTGTGTTTTCTCTATTGGTTCTCCCGCGTTTTGGGGTATCACATGTGCCATCTGCGTACCGCCAGACAGCAACTCTCCGATATTTTGTTCTTTTTCTTTTTACAAAATTATGCTAAAACTTATGCACATCGCTGCGGGGTTTTCCCACAGCAAGTTCTCCATACAGAGTTTTGACCTACGGTTTTTCCTCCCGCAGCTGCAAGTAGGGGCTGCACCATGGATTATTAACGACGTAATTTTGATTATACCATAAAAGTGTAATATTGTTAATATGAAGACAAACAATATTAAATACGGACCATGTCTGCCGGTAGATCCTCCCAATATTGTAATCAAGCGGTTGTGTCTTTAAGAACAAATGCTCTACACTCTTTTTGAAATATTTGTTACCTTTATAAGTTACATAGCTCTCTCACTCTCTCTACACGCCTACCCACCCACACATACTTGTTTATCGAATCGTAGATCGAGGACGTCTGTTTGGTATCCGAGTGTTTTTTCTTTATTCGCCCACATTGGTTTTGTAAGTCAAAAGGGTAGCGAGGACGTCCTTGTTCTGTCAAAACATTCAATATTCATTTTGGTTTAAACGGGTAGACAGCTCTACTCACATACATAAGACTAAGTAAATGTTTAAGTATACTGCTGAAATATACCAGTATTCACAGTTTGAAGTGGTTTCTGTGGGCCGATTGCAAATTTGAACTTCAACGATTGTTTGTTTTTGCTTAACCTGCATAGGATTTTTACATTCAACTTTCAATAGGGCAACGTTAGCTAATAATATCGCCATAATGCACACATAGGTTGTGCACAAGATGCCATAACTACTTAGTACGGCTCTGCCGATTTCACGTTGTGCACTATTGATGTTGAGATTATCTTTGCAAACAAACCAGTCTAGCGTTTATAAAACTGACCTATTGTAAAGGTATGTTGAGTTTTCTGCAATAGCTTGAGTTTTTTTAAAACCTGTAGTTTGATTACTTTAACATGTATTTTACGTTGATATTGCTACGACCGCAGGTAGAAAGTAAAACATAGGACCATTGGTATTTGTTGGAACTTCTTTGTAGTTAGAGTATGGCTTGAATTACAGAGCCACTTCGACACAAGTGGAGTGCGTGATACACAGGTGATCGTATTAATCCTGAGCTTAGACAATTATACCGATATTATAAACTTCAGCCAATATTGTCCATCCGAGTGTTGTTTTGTTACCTTTGTAACCAATATCTCGCTTTGCTCTTGTGCTATTTCATAAAAATAGATTATTCAATGGCTCGATTGAATGTAAAATATAAGGTATGGCTTAAGCAAATTGAACAGCGGGTATTAATAGATGACAGTTGGCTTTTCCTTTATACACAACATGAAAATACATCGTTTATTATATCCTTGGGTAAATCTGACTCGAGCCTAGCAGTCTTGTTTGTCAAAATGTGACTATTATTGAATTTTGTTAATAATAATGATGCGGTGTAGTGGTTGCTTCTATCGCACAATTTCGTCTTTAATTCTGAAATTGATTTCTCAAATCCGTAAAGCCCAACGGGACCACAGAGAGCTGTGCAGGCCCTTCAATTTGAAGGGACAATTGCTCCAAGACTCATCTGAACAATATTTGATTTTGCATATGATAAATGGAATATCTAACCGTCGTTTCTGCATCAGATTTCCCCATTATTATTGACGGCAACTTGATTCCCCATGAGCAATAAATGGTCGATTATTTCAGTGTAGCTTATTTGGATTGCTTACTAACTATTTAGGCCCACAACAAAACATAATATCTATAACAAACTTGTAAGGGAGATGGCCATAGCTTTCGATCCAAACCGGACCTTCGTCGGTGGCATAAACAAGCACAAACACAAACATATCCATTCGTAGCAAAAAGAGGAGCAAAGGATTAAAGGAATTTATATATATATCTCTCTCTCTCTCTATATATATATATGTATAAACTTGTAAGGGAGATGGCCTTAGCTGTCGATCTAAACCGGACCTTTCGTCAGAGGCATAAACAAGCACAAACACAAACATATCCTTCAGTGTATCCAATAAGCGCATGGTGTCGTCAGTTTAAAGAGTGAAAAGTTACTGTCGACTTATAAGGATAATAATGTCATTTTAACGTTATGTTGATCAAATAATATCGCCAATTCCAATCTTTGATACGTCATGAACCAACTTACTGTATGATACCTAAATCTTGCAGAAATTGATGATAACACATGTTTGGATTTTGACAGTCGGGAAGTGGGAGATTTGAAACACTCAAATGTACGTTTCAGTGCTTACAAGGGGCCTATGTCGACTTAAATGTCACATTATATGGCCAATGTGCAAAGTTTGCTTTTGCACATGATGGTTGCTGTACTTTCCAAGAAGCCTTGGCGCCGTAATCCTTCTCGACAAATGCAAGGGTCTTCTAACTGACTAAATTTACATTCGCGTGAAAATGAGAACAATGTTTGACTTAATAACCAGCAAGGACTTTTTTCCATGACAATTTGCAGATAAATATGGTATGTAGGCTATAGGACAATATAATTATACGTTTGGTAATGACTCTGAAAATTAATGGCAATAAAAATTACATGGTAAGAAGTACAGCAGCTATGGATAGTATAATGCATTTTGAGAAACTTTTCATTTCGAAGTACTGCGGTTATGGAAAAATATATTACTTTTTATCCCAAAAATTTGAATCTGAGAAGCGTTACGGCCGTAACGCTTCTCAGATCGTGTATTTCTAAAGGGAATATTCTTACTGCGTGGAAATATTCACTCCGGTTTTTCGGGGTATCTAAAAAACGCGACCACCTTTTGAAGTGGGTTAGTTTTATATAGGCCTACCTATAGGATTAAAACATTCAAACGGTTCAAAAAACCAAAGGTATACTTTGCCTTTAAGGTTTGGGGATTTTTGCAAGAAATGACAAACATTAATTAAAGTGATCTCAACATCGAATGTATTGCAACCGGTAATATTTGATTGATGGATGAAGTGTTCTTATTGTAATTGAAGACTTTGAACTGAAATTGAACACTAGGTGGCAGCAGATATACCAGGTACATGTTAATTGTTTACGTCGGCCCTTTTTCAAATCACGGTTTTGGCTAAGGCCCGACTAGGGATCGGTCCATATGTTGAAAACGTTTAAGTTTGGTAATGGAACTTCAAAGTGACAGACGGTTCCCAAGTCGAAGCTGAAAACCTAAGCCGTGGGTTTTGAATAATGGCCGTAGTCTGAGACTGCGCAAAGACCTCGAAATGTTGGCTTAAGGTCTACTGCATCTTTAACGAAAGAAGTGTTGGTGGAGACATATTAATCAAACATTTCTCGTCACGGCCACCACGTTTCTAGTGTAATGAGACTATCGCCTTAAAAAACAATAGGCCTATCACCAACATTCTGCAAATTTTTGCATCAATAATAAATTGGTAATAATTTATATTTATCAGTTCTCACTATGGACTGGGTAGCACTCAAGTTTTACTGATGGTGTCCATGTTGTCTTCGGTACCCATTGTGCGTTTGTTCCAAGCTCACGACATTTTGCATTGTGTGCTGATGTTTCACGTATTATCAACGTATTTGTCGATCCCGACTTCCATTTCACTGGTTCTAGATAATGAATCGTCGCCAAGATAATAATTTGTAGCAGCTATTTGTATATACCGTGATCATCTTGTAAATCACTTTGAACAGACCCAATAAAGGTTTGTTTTGATAACAATCAGGGCAGTCCCATCTCCAAAACAACACTGTGTGCATTTTTCTAGATTCTAACTCTGAAACCCATTGTATATTTTGATTTTTTGTGGGTTAATTCTTGTGTGTGATTCGTTATACTTAAAACAAATAAGTCATTACTGACATTCATAAAGCTGGATGATGAAGTTATGAAACGGCATATTTGCAATTCACAATTTAAAGATATACAGCAAATGCTTGTTTTTACAGTAACTTAACTACATTCTGCTGAAAGACACTTTTTGTCCGGAAAATCGTTTTTAAATCACCACTTATAAGATTATCAACGGGTTGCCAAAACTATTAAGCCTCCATGGTTGTAAAAACAAAATTGTAATTATTATAGCCGCTATTTGTTATACCCCCCTCAAAAAAAGGAAACAAATAAGAAAAAGAAAACAGAAAAATAAAAACCAAGAAAAAACAAATTAAACATAAACAGTGACATTTATAAAATAATACATATTTTATATATCAAACATTAGTTTTTTTAACTAATTAATTTGAGAAACCACAATGATTTCGTCTGTAGCCAGAAACAGCTTGAGGGAGGAACAAAATGAACGGTGTGACAGGATGAACTTTTCTAAAGCTATCTTGGCCACCACACAACATGATAAAATATCACCAATAAATCACCACCATGAATAATTGACACGCAGGCCTTGGCTGAAAGTGGACTGGACCAGTTGCCTACTTCTACTAATTCAATTGTTAACATTTGATTTCTCATAATGTTTGCTGCTGGCAACATCCGTTCCAATTACAGGAAATGTTTTTGTTAAATATTGCATTCAGAACATTTCTTGCTTCGCCAGAAGCCACTCGGGCAGGAAAACAATCGCAAGTACAAATTTGAAGAAGACTTTTGTAATCCACTTCCGGCATTTCGTCGTGTAGATTTAGTGCCATTAGGAGACACGTGTCATTCTTCAAGGATGCCTTTTTGGTTCACGTGTAAGATCTGTTTTATAATTTATCCTACAGCATGTACAATCAATAACAATTTAATAACATAGGAGTGTACTAAGGTGACACTTTTATACGCAATTTTGTATATATATATATATATTTTATTTGGATTGAATTGCGGAACTGGATCACTTCAAGTACACCAAGTACAATAGTATGCCAACATTTTCCGATCCAAAATGCATTAAGGTTATAAAAATATTTACAGTTCCAAACATGGATTGCAGCATGCTTTAATGGTGACGATAGTCAAGGGACAATCCGAAAAATCCTTGATATGTCAAAACTTGTATGGTGTTGGCGACATGTCTTGCGAACGTGCGTCGATGCAGATGGAGACCGTGTTGGGATTCAGGTGCCGATTACTCAAGACTGGTCTACAGGCCTAACGATTTGTGTTATTGGATGCAATGATTTCATTGGATAAACGTGCTGCGACGTAAGCTTTCGAAATCTGCGTTATGATTGGTCGGTTGTGGGGGGTTAATGTTACGAGGTGATTTAGTTTGTTACTGCCCTTTCAATCGTTTGCATGCAGGCAGTGTACATAATGTTGTGTACATCGTGTAGTGTTGTTTTATTCAATATGTGAACATGTACGTGTGGGTTGACTGCGAGTCTCCGTGTGAAAAAAAAGGGAGGTCAGAGGTACATCTGACAACATCCGAACAGGTTGGTTTCTGGTGTTATCCACAAGCCTCGAAGTGTGACGTCAGACGTCCAGGCTACGATTCCCCCAAGTTGTTTAGAGGACGAGTCCGGGTCAACTCTTAGTACCCCGTAGCACGAGTCCGTTCAGGTTAGGGCCGAGCCATAAAACCTAAGGGCAAACCTGAGGCTGAATTCGAGTCCGAGTCATTTAAAACAAATACGAAATAATAAAGTAAATCAATCAGTAAATACAAGTAAAAAAAAAACAAAAAAAAAACAAAATTAGATACATAGTTTAAAACAAGAAAAAACAAAGCAAAACAAAAACAAAACTGCAACGCAATGAGATTTTTATATAATATCAGTGTGGACTTTTACTAAAATGAATCTAAAGTCATATGAAATCTAACCCGAGCACAACAACTACAAAAACTGCACCAACTGTTTAACTATAAAACGATTGACGAATTTTCTACGTGGGAGACAACTCTGAATCTGTTTAAATCTGAGAAGTTAAGACACTTGAATAACGCACTATGAAGACGCGATATAAGTGCATACGGTTTGGGTGAACGAAATACATTTTCGTGTAAGTATAACAAACACACACTTGATAATACATTTCACCTAAAAAGGTCCTGAAAAGTTTTCTCGCAGTGAGTATCAATCACTTTACTTCTATCAAATACTGAGTGCATTAACTCCCGCATCGGTTGTTCGAACCACTATATTATTTCCCCATCTTCCCACTTTTATTCTTTGAACCGGACCTTAAGCAACGCCCAGAAGCGTTCATTAAAAAACTGATTTAAAAGGTTCCAATCCACATGAGAGTGCGTTCCTCTATAGTGGACGACTTTCATCCGTTGCATACTCTATCAACTCCCAATAAATGTACGCGGCACTCGGTATCAAAATGATGGTGGTTGGCTTCGGAAACGAAATGCTATCCATCTAATTATGGGTCAGACGACTGTTGGAGTCACAATCTGTCTTCCTATAATTGGA
This sequence comes from Pisaster ochraceus, assembly GCA_010994315.2. Classification (NCBI taxonomy): domain Eukaryota; kingdom Metazoa; phylum Echinodermata; class Asteroidea; order Forcipulatida; family Asteriidae; genus Pisaster; species Pisaster ochraceus. Next base: position 11,614,523 of record CM021533.1, read on the forward strand.
TTTTAAAAAAGTGCATGCCAAATATCGGTTGTCATTATGTCATCACGAGATCCATCAACTGTCTCCTATTCTTGGAATCATGTCATCCTGAAATTGTATCTACGTGAATTTAAATTAGATGCGTTTTTAATTTGACTAAAAGCCAAAATGATTGATATATTAATGTCGATGGGACAATTTTTGTCAATTCATGTATTCACTGGATGTTTGATTTACCCAGAGCTCTTTTTGTTTTTTCATTTTTAATAATTTAACATGCTAAATTCGGCATGTCGTCGTGGGTTTTATAGAGTGGGTAGGGGGCACTGTTTTATACAGATCATGTAAGTCAGATTGTCATATGTATTTATTTGGTTTATATAATCGCGGCTGCCTTAGAAGCACAGGTAAGTCTTTTCCCTCGATCAGAGGTCAAACCGGACGATTATCTTACGGAAACGTGTCACCCAGTATGATTTTTCTCTGTCCCCCAGGACTCGTGTCCCCCTCTCAAGCTGGCTCAGAACTCTCATTATTTGTTGGTAATACACTTTTTGGAGACACTTGCAACATATATTGAAGTGTTTTGTTTTCTTAAAGTTTCGAATTTATTTTGCTTTTTCTATAGGGTATCAAAGACCTAAGCTTCATATCCGGATATACGCCTGCTTACTTGCATACGGTAAGCAGTTTATAAATTTGGGACCAATTAGGCCCCAATTTTATGCTACTGAACTCCGCGGAATTGATTGACTTTCGACCATTCTTCTGCTATAGGCAAAGTTTCCCCCGTATATGATTGATAGGTGCACGAGAAAAGCCTAGCCTACCAGTGCTATAGAGCTTTTTTGTAGACGTCATAATTTGAAACAAACTCGTAAACATCCGGGCTATCCCGTGAAATGACCAAACATTAACGATGGCACATGAATCGTATACAGGGGATATCGTTTCCGAGGGGCACATTCTCCTTAGTACAAGGCGGGCGGATACAGATGGAGGGCAACACGCGTTCCTTTGAGATCTTGTCTCGGGGGCACAATCTCTTCGGCAAGACAGGTCCGGGTAAACAGAATATCTGAGGGGAGCAGAATCTCCCGACACGTTGGCCTGGTTTCATTTATTTCAGAAAAACAACCATTGTATGCCAGTGCCTTGCAGGCCAGCTTTGAGTATTCGATGTTAAAGTTAGCTTATTCAACATGGTATCGAATATGCTGCTAACACAGCAAAGGGCGGTTTTGGAAATGAAGTAGTCTAAGAGAAAAATTAGACGGGAAAAAAGTAATGGCAATCAGTCAAAATAAAATAGTCTGTTTTTATGTGTTAATTTTGTTTTAAATAGTCTTTAAACAAAAAACAGTTATCATTAAGTTACATCTTGAATAACAGATACGGTATCACATCAGGGAAAAAAAGTTGTCACAATGTCTTGACATTCTAAAGTTCAGAGTCCTTTGCTCATTTCAACTTGTTTACAAAACATGGGCAGCATAGACGACATCCTCGCTCACAGCAAGGTTCTTCTGATAAGTCCTTTTGTCCAGCCCCTCTCAAACATGTTTTCCTTCAACTCCCGTGGTAGGTAAGTCCCTACACAGTAACAGTATCACGATGATGTAAAATAGTGCAACGTAAAATTGTACAATAATATAAACACATAGAGGGAATCAATGCGATAAAGCCAGCAGATTCAGTTTGTATGTAATTAAACAGCCTGTACCAGAGGTCATGACCTACACGTAGTATTTAAATGCTCTTGGTATTACGCTCAATATAATTAACGTGTTGTTTGAACCCTGCGTTTTGGGGTATTGTGAAACACGGTTGATTGTCATACCTGTTGTGCAGCGTCAGAGATAATTGACGTTCCGTGAGAACACGTGGGAAGCGTGTACCATGGCTAGCTACAGACCTGCCTACAACGCTACAACGCGCACTTGCTGGCTCCCAATGGTTGGATGGACTCTATGGATTTCTAGTTGAATACTATACATAACCATAAACGTACTCGTGACTGATGTTCTTCACGTCACCTCATCCGCGCGTTAAAGACCGACTCAATAAACACCGTCACGCCATTCGCATTACAAGCCACATGCGTGGTTGTCAATTATTGCAATATAGATGAACGTGAAGTTTTCGCTGAGGTTTGACGAATAGTTCTCTGTTTCTACGATCTATGACTCCAGCAACTATAGGTATACTATCGCTGATAATCTTTTTTTTTTTCAATTTGAGGTTGAACTGTACACCCCTATTCAGTTTGGATTTATTCATTTAGATTTTTTTTTCGGGAATTAAATGTATAAAACCAATGCGTTTGGATATGCCTCTATTGATTTTGTCCCCCTTTTTTCCTTTGCAGGACAGTGACCGAGTATTGAAACAACAGAGTTATACATTTTCCTGGCTGCAACGGTTGTAGAGGGACGTGAAGGTAAGCCTCGTAAACTTGCAGAAATGAATATCGCTTGTCGTTATTTTGTTTTATCAGATATCCGTAAAACGGTTTCATGATGTAGGAAATTGACGGTGTGTATTAATTTACGAACGCACGCACCCTGCATTAGTAATTCTACAGTCATTTAAGCTCCTTTCCCGGATTATGGTGTCTTAAACATCAAACGTCAAGATGTATAATTCTCACATAAAAAGATCAATTGAAGATCAGCTGACCTTCCAAGCCGTAGCAGAATTGCTTTTCAGGGTGTTTACACTCGACTCGTTCCACTTTAGTTTAAACGACACGTGCAAAAATAAAAGAAAAAAGAAGAAAAAAACAAAAACAAGAGAAGATTATCGTATAGCCGTCCTACGGTCGACCTTTGCGTCTGGAGCAAAAATTAGCTGAGCAGAATGTATTGTCGCTATTTGAACAAATGACTTGATTCCATTTAGAATGCAAATCTTTAAAGAGCTTTCACGTTACTCTGTTGCATCATTTGCCAATAAATGATACCCTACGATTTTAGCGTTGAGTGTTAGGCGTTTTTGACTTTCATGCGTGTTTTTAACGGAGGAATTGGCGTGCACGGGTATAAGAAACAATTCTGGATATAAATTCACCGTAAGGCATTGTATCTTTCTAAAGCTTTCTGATGCTGGATACATTTTAGAAAGTTGATACGAAACTTCGCATGTACCAACCTAGTGACAGTAGTGTGTACTTGACAATGTGCGAATCTCTTGCGCACTAACGGGAAGCCTGACATGAAACGTCAAATTCTGACCTCATTACTGTTGTCTTGTTATTTGTTATCATTGTTAGCATTTCTTTTATCAGTTCTAACACTTCTGTAGATAGCTCGTGGTAGGAAGAATATCATCGTCCTTATTGTGACCAGATATTTAGAGTGTGGTTCGTATTGTTTCCATGACACACTTCATATTAATGGAAAGACACCGAGGCATTCATTTCGAACTTTACTGTAAACAGGCAGTTTGAGCAGGCTAATTGTACGCTTTGTTCTATTTCTACGAATGACCTTTTAGATCACAACTTATCCAGATCACCTAAAACATAGATACAAATAGTGTTACATACAACGTAGATATAATAGAGAATTTCATGTTAAAAAAAAATTCGCTGCAAGCGAATATCTATACATATTGTGTTGATGCTATTGAGAGGGAAGTGGTATTAAGGGCTGGGATTCCTTTGTAATAGATCGGTATCAAATTGCTAGCTGCCTACAAGGGCACTAATCACATCAAGACGTGTATATCACCTGTGATTTCACGCTCTAGGACCTTAAGTAGATAATAACCCGTGATCATCAAGGTTTCTCAGAGGCAAGTATAGAACATGCTGAAAGCGAATTATAACGGCATCAGGGAGATGCTGTTTGATGCAGATCGTATAATCAGAGAGAACGAGAGCAAGGCAAAGATGGGGAGAGAGAGAGAGAAAGAGAGAGAGGGGGAGGGGAGAGGGGGATGGGGAGGGGGAGAGAGAGATGGGGGGAGGAGAGGAGAGACATATACTAGTTGAACTCGTGCCCTGGGTGTTCAATCCACCGGAATTTCCCCCATGCCATACAGCGCGTGCTCCCTGTCTCTGTGATCAGACACAGACATAATCGCCCATAACGCTGAAAGTGTGTGACAAGTTGTCCTGCCCGCTATTAACACGTTTGCGATCAACCTTTGGCGATCGAAGTGTAAACGCGAAAGGAGATGGTGTGGCTTAACACCGCATGAAGACAGGTTGTTGCCAGTGATGGGGGTATTGTCCAGTGGCGTGTGTTCTCTTTCCCGGAGGCCCACGATGTCGAGCAAGACAGACAAGACCGTTGGGGTCCGATGTACCGTCTGCATTATAACCATGCATTATAACCTTGAATTCGTATTATTATTCATAGATTAGCACCATGGTTTAGGGCCTAATTAAATTAATGAGAATATACGCCCACGTGAAAGAGATGAATGCTACATGCAAGGTTCAACTTGCAGGAAAACATAAATAAAAAATAAATAAAAATAGTCTTGGCAAAAAACAAAAACCAAAACAACAACAACAACAACACAACAACAACAACAACAACAACAAACATTGACAAATCTTAGTGGGCAGTAATCAAATCAAACTGCACTCGTTCAACCCAGGCATTGCAATCACCCCCGATTTCCTGCAACTTTCTCCATGTAGCGTGGAATCGATGTTTGTGCCATAAATCAATACATCAATTAGATCTGACTTTGACACACTAAAACTAGTTCTTAATAAACACCCCCTCGGAGGTAATTTATTATTATTGTTTTTGCAATGCGATCTGATAAAAACTTTACTATAACCAAACAAAAAACGAGCAGTTGGTGATTTGAAGTTGTTTTATCTGATAAACATAAACTCTTTAAACATAACTTGCTTTCGCACTTACTCTCTTTTTGGTGTTAAAAGAACGAAGCACGCGCAAATAGTTTGTGGCCCATAGGACCATAACAGGAAGGAATCCAAAGACAGAGCATCGCGTTGCCTCGTAATGGTTGCAAGGCTCAATCCATGTATAAGGGTAGCCTGAGGGCAAGTCCTGCGCAACGGTCTCCCGGGCCGTATCCAAGGTGTGCTTTCGTTGAATCGTGTATAATATTCGCTAAACACACACTAATCCCAAGTCATGACAAGGAAAGAAAGAAAGAAATATAAATTAATCCATATAAACAATAACAAAATTAAATCAGTTTTGTTGTGTCTGTAAAACAAAACCCTACAAACACTATGATGTTCGGGTTATGTGTAAGCAGGTAAATATAAAAAGTTAAATGAAATATCATACACATCAATATAAAAAAACAAAAAAACAAAAAAACAACAACAACAACAACATTCAATGGAGCTTTATAAAAGATAATTTATTTTGAATTCCCGCTTTGATCTTTACAATCATAACAGCTATGATTATCAAGACATTAATTTATAAACAATTAACCTTTGACTAAGGGAAATTTGAAAACCAATGACGTCATCATTTGAAACACGGAATCGTGAGATCCGGACGTTCTGATCACCTCATATCGATTATAACACCGGGTTTTCAGTACTCACAAGGTAAACGTACCAGTGTACAAGTGTACACCAGGGCACTTTATTGCAGGCAAGATACTCAACTGGCCATTAAAACAATCTTTGTACAAAAATTATATAGACATATTTTCCCCTTTTTTATAATTAATGGGGGTGGGGGTGTTAACAGCTGCCATTTTTTGATTTGTGTCCCATCCCTGTTTATCAAAAATGATCAAAATCCTTCGTTTGCAATCTCCAAAGATTTTTTTTCCCCCTTGAGCTGTCTACAAATTGTGCTCTTTTTTGTAAACATGTATAGAGCGGAAGGTTAGGTGTTCAAAGAGACGCCAGCCAAACCTGAGACGAAGTTCAGAACTTTGTTCAATATCAAAACAACCTTTTAATTTTTTTGTGTGGATAACTTGTTTACCACGACTCAACATTGGTGAAAAAAAGAAAGAAAAAGAATCAAAATATTTACCTCTCCCACAATTTCTTGAAACAACCCCCCCAAAAAGGACCATATTTTTTTTATTTCACTGCCCGCACCAACTGTCTTTCTGAACATCCAATGCCGATCACCGCGCGAGTATCATTACTAGGCTTTTATTAATTAACATTGACATTGTTTTGTTGTGTTTGTTTTAAATCTTGCATTTTATTAAATTGGTTAAGTAAGACTTTTCGTCGATTGGGTGCCCCCCCCCCCTCCAAGTGACGAACTATTATTGACATTTCCTAAACAAATACTTTAAGGCAAAGCAGAGAACAGATGGTTTGGAATCCCTTAGACCTGAAATAAAATAAGGTTCTCTCGCCTAGGCTTAAATTGTATGTGTCGGTCTCTTTCCGCATTCTCATTATGAAAGTATTACCCTGGGGGAATATCTTTACACCAATAGGTTATTCCGGTATTATAGAGAAGACATGAGGGTATACCATCAACATTCCGATCATGCTTCTTTCTTACGCTCTCATTGTGTTTGTCATCCACAGTTTATTTTGCGTTTTCCTTCGAGACAATCGAATCTCTTCATCGATGTTCCCACAAAACATGACACTTTTATATCAAGTTGAATCGTTGTTAACTGCTTTCCTTTTTTTTTTCCTCTCTCTTTTTTTTTTTTTTTTTTTTTTTTTTTTTTTTTGGGGGGGGGGGGTACTGAAGTGTTCTTAATAATGCAATATTTATTTCGTTTGCCTTGACCACACCGGCCCATAAACTTGAGCTGTCGCAATGAAACAAATCGATGGGTTTTTGCAGTAAATTTGTAGCACTCTTCAATCCATCATCCGCCGTATATCAGTCATAGAGAACCCTCATGGTGAAAGATTAATGAGGGGTCGTTACTTGATGCAGAAGGGTAAAGCACTCTGGCGTGGCAAGCATCAACGCAAAATTTCCAGCGCTTATTTGCTGACCTCACCACTGATTAATTAACACTTCTAGTAAATCTCCTTGATGCCTGGTCACAAACAGGCGAATGATATCTGGAGTTGAGAAGAGTGAATCTGGCAGGAGTTTGCTTTGATACCGTGTGCTCCAGGTCGTGTTTCATATCTTGAGTAGTCACGCGTGACGATGGAAACGGTAGAAGGCGTCAATGATTATTATGTGTATACGTGCACGAGTGCTACAATACATCACAATGGAAGATTAGACATGCCAGAAACCAAAAGACAGCAAGACACTTCCAGTTGATTTACACTATAATTGAGAGATAGAGAGGGTTTTATTATACGACATAATTGTCTGCTTTCAATTACGTCAAATTTAGTTACATTTGTTTATTACATTCTAAAAGCTATAATGGTACCATCTGCGTTAGTATACACCAACTGGCATTCGAAAGAGTTCATGTACGTTACATAGCTGTACGATGACTCGTTGTTCCTCTTTTGGATTCCTCAACTGGTGGTTGGGTTGTCTGAAGATGGACAAGCATGAAGGCCAAATCGACGTCGTAGCGGGGTAGAGGGAGTCATTTGTATCATGGTTGACGTTCTCATCAACCTGTGGTCAGCATTTTTGTTGACTGTCAAGGACTCCAATGTCTGGAGGTCATTTGACATACCTGACCATATGTATACTGTACGGCAGCTCAGATGAGGGTAATACTTTAATAGAACAGTGGGAATCAAATACTAATAACATTTCCCATAACAATTATGACCGTTTGCTTTAAAAGTTTCATGAAAAGCTGATTCACACACACACACACACGCACCCACCC